>OZ010714.1:22170023-22494685 GCA_963932345.1 Ophion ventricosus
GAATCCTTTTTTCGCGTTTTCCCGACTTAATTTTAGGAATACGGCGGAAACTAGCGTAATTCGTGATCAGTATAAAAGATTCACCCTAATTCGTTTATTTCCATGAGAAAACACCGAAAATGTATTGGAATCCTTTTTTCGCGTTTTCCCGGCTTAATTTTAGGAATACGGGGAAAACGAGCGTAATTCGTGATCACCATAAGCGATTCACCCTAATTCCATTACTTCCATGCGAAAACTTCGAAATCGTATCGGAATCCTTTTTTCGCGTTTTCCCGGCTTAATTTTAGGAATACGGCGAAAACGAGCGTAATTCGTGATCACCATAAAAAATTCACCCTAATTCCGTTATTTCCATGAGAAAACTTCGAAATCGTATCGGAATCCTTTTTTTTGCGTTTTCCCGGCTTAATTTTAGTAATACTGCGAAAACGAGCGTAATTCGTGATCACCATAAAAGATTCACCGTAATTCCATTGTTTCCCTGAGAAAACTTCGAAAATCTATCGGCATCCTTTTTTCGCGTTTTCCCGGCATAATTTTACGAATACGGCGAAAACGAGCGTATTTCCAGATCAGCATAAAAGATTCATCCTAATTCCATTTTTTCCATGAGAAAACTTCGAAAATGTATTGGAATCCTTTTTTCGCGTTTTCCCGGCTTCATTTTAGGAATACGGCGAAAACGAGCGTAATTCGTGATCACCATAAGAGATTCACCCTAATTCCATTATTTCCATGAGAAAACTTCGAAAATGTATCGGAATCGTTTTTTCGTGTTTTCCCGGCTTAATTTTAGGAATACGGCGAAAACGAGCGTAATTCGTGATCACCATAAGAGATTCACCCTAATTCCATTATTTCCATGAGAAAACTTCGAAATCGTATGGGAATCCTTTTTTCGCGTTTTCCCGGCTCAATTTTAGGAATACGGCGAAAACGAGCGTAATTCGTGATCACCATAAAAAATTCACCCTAATTCCATTATTTCCATGAGAAAACTTCGAAATCGCATCGGAATCCTTTTTTCGCGTTTTCCCGGCTTAATTTTAGGAATACGGAGAAAACGAGCGTAATTCGTGACCACTATAAAAGATTCACCCCAATTCCTTTATTGCCATGAGAAAACTCCGAAAATGCATGGGAAACGTTTTTTCGCGTTTTCCCGGCTTAATTTTAGGAATACGGCGAAAACGAGCGTAATTCCTGATCACCATTAGAGATTAACCCTAATTCCATTATTTCCATGAGAAAACTTCGAAATCGTATCGGAATCCTTTTTTCGCGTTTTCCCGGCTTAATTTTAGGAATACGGGGAAAACGAGCGTAATTCGTGATCACCATAAGCGATTCACCCTAATTCCATTACTTCCATGAGAAAACTTCGAAATCGTATCGGAATCCTTTTTTCGCGTTTTCCCGGCTTAATTTTAGTAATACGGCGAAAACGAGCGTAATTCGTGATCACCATAAAAGATTCACCCTAATTCCATTATTTCCATGAGAAAACTTCGCAATCGTATCGGTATCCTTTTTTTGCGTTTTCCCGGCATAATTTTAGGAATACGGCGAAAACGAGCGTATTTCCAGATCACCATAAAAGATTCACCCTAATTCCATTTTTTCCATGAGAAAACTTCGAAATCGTATCGGAATCCTTTTTTCGCGTTTTCCCGGCATAATTTTAGGAATACGGCGAAAACGAGCGTAATTCGTGATCACTATGAAAGATTCACCCTAATTCGTTTATTTCCATGAGAAAACACCGAAAATGTATTGGAATCCTTTTTTCGCGTTTTCCCGGCTTAATTTTAGGAATACGGGGAAAACGAGCGTAATTCGTGATCACCATAAGCGATTCACCCTAATTCCATTACTTCCATGCGAAAACTTCGAAATCGTATCGGAATCCTTTTTTCGCGTTTTCCCGGCTTAATTTTAGGAATACGGCGAAAACGAGCGTAATTCGTGATCACCATAAAAAATTCACCCTAATTCCGTTATTTCCATGAGAAAACTTCGAAATCGTATCGGAATCCTTTTTTTTGCGTTTTCCCGGCTTAATTTTAGTAATACTGCGAAAACGAGCGTAATTCGTGATCACCATAAAAGATTCACCGTAATTCCATTGTTTCCCTGAGAAAACTTCGAAAATCTATCGGCATCCTTTTTTCGCGTTTTCCCGGCATAATTTTACGAATACGGCGAAAACGAGCGTATTTCCAGATCAGCATAAAAGATTCATCCTAATTCCATTTTTTCCATGAGAAAACTTCGAAAATGTATTGGAATCCTTTTTTCGCGTTTTCCCGGCTTCATTTTAGGAATACGGCGAAAACGAGCGTAATTCGTGATCACCATAAGAGATTCACCCTAATTCCATTATTTCCATGAGAAAACTTCGAAAATGTATCGGAATCGTTTTTTCGTGTTTTCCCGGCTTAATTTTAGGAATACGGCGAAAACGAGCGTAATTCGTGATCACCATAAGAGATTCACCCTAATTCCATTATTTCCATGAGAAAACTTCGAAATCGTATGGGAATCCTTTTTTCGCGTTTTCCCGGCTCAATTTTAGGAATACGGCGAAAACGAGCGTAATTCGTGATCACCATAAAAAATTCACCCTAATTCCATTATTTCCATGAGAAAACTTCGAAATCGTATCGGAATCCTTTTTTCGCGTTTTCCCGGCTTAATTTTAGGAATACGGAGAAAACGAGCGTAATTCGTGACCACTATAAAAGATTCACCCCAATTCCTTTATTGCCATGAGAAAACTCCGAAAATGCATGGGAAACGTTTTTTCGCGTTTTCCCGGCTTAATTTTAGGAATACGGCGAAAACGAGCGTAATTCCTGATCACCATTAGAGATTAACCCTAATTCCATTATTTCCATGAGAAAACTTCGAAATCGTATCGGAATCCTTTTTTCGCGTTTTCCCGGCTTAATTTTAGGAATACGGGGAAAACGAGCGTAATTCGTGATCACCATAAGCGATTCACCCTAATTCCATTACTTCCATGAGAAAACTTCGAAATCGTATCGGAATCCTTTTTTCGCGTTTTCCCGGCTTAATTTTAGTAATACGGCGAAAACGAGCGTAATTCGTGATCACCATAAAAGATTCACCCTAATTCCATTATTTCCATGAGAAAACTTCGCAATCGTATCGGTATCCTTTTTTTGCGTTTTCCCGGCATAATTTTAGGAATACGGCGAAAACGAGCGTATTTCCAGATCACCATAAAAGATTCACCCTAATTCCATTTTTTCCATGAGAAAACTTCGAAATCGTATCGGAATCCTTTTTTCGCGTTTTCCCGGCATAATTTTAGGAATACGGCGAAAACGAGCGTAATTCGTGATCACTATGAAAGATTCACCCTAATTCCTTTATTGCCATGAGAAAACTCCGAAAATGCATCGGAAACGTTTTTTCGCGTTTTCCCGGCTTAATTTTAGGAATACGGCGAAAACGAGCGTAATTCGTGATCACCATGAGTGATTCACCCTAATTCCCTTATTTCCATGAGAAAACTTCGAAATCGTATCGGAATCCTTTTTTCGCGTTTTCCCGACTTAATTTTAGGAATACGGCGGAAACCAGCGTAATTCGTGATCACTATAAAAAATTCACCCTAATTCGTTTATTTCCATGAGAATACACCGGAAATGTATCGGATTCCTTTTTTCGCGTTTTCCCGGCTTAATTTTTGGAATACGGCGAAAACAAGGGTAATTCGTGATCATCATAATAAATTCCCTATCACAGGAAAAAAGAATTATCGATGAAGTCGTACAGAAACTCCGTTTCGTGAAGATGCTAACAGATTTTGATTTTTAATATTTATACAAATCAATTCCAATATATTTTATCCTATCAAAACAAATTTTCCGTCAGATTCACCCTAATTCGATTATTTCCTTGAGAAAACTTTGAAAATGTATCGAAATCCTTTTTTCGCGTTTTCCTGGCTTAATGTTAGGAATACGGCGAAAACGAGCGTAATTCGTGATCACGATAAAAAATTCACCCCAATTCCATTATTTCTATGAGAAAACTTCGAAATCGTATCGGAATCCTTTTTTGGCGTTTTCCCGGCTTATTTTTAGGAATACGGCGAAAACGAGCGTAATTCGTGATCACCATAATAGATTCACCCTAATTCCATTATTTCCATGAGCAAACTTCGAAATCGTATCGGAATCCTCTTTTCGCGTTTTCCCGGCTCAATTTTAGGAATACGGCGAAAACGAGCGTAATTCGTGATCACCATAAAAAATTCACCCTAATTCCATTATTTCCATGAGAAAACTTCGAAATTGTACCGGGTTCCTGTTTTCGTGTTTTCCCGGCTTAATTTCAGGAATACGGGGAAAACGAGCGTAATTCGTGATCACCGTAAGCGATTCACCCTAATTCCATTGTTTCCCTGAGAAAACTTCGAAAATGTATCGGAATCGTTTTTTCGCGTTTTCCCGGCTTAATTTTAGGAATACGGCGAAGACGAGCGTAATTCGTGATCACCATAAAAAATTCACCCTAATTCCATTATTTCCATGAGAAAACTTCGAAATCGTATCGGTATCTTTTTTTGCGTTTTCCCGGCATAATTTTAGGAATACGGCGAAAACGAGCGTATTTCGTGATCACCATAAAAGATTCACCGTAATTCCATTATTTCCATGAGAAAACTTCGAAATTGTACCGGGTTCCTGTTTTCGTGTTTTCCCGGCTTAATTTCAGGAATACGGCGAAAACGAGCGTATTTCGTGATCAACATAAAAGATTCACCCTAATTCCATTTTTTCCATGAGAAAAATTCGAAAATGTATCGGAATCCTTTTTTCGCGTTTTCCCGGCTTAATTTTAGGAATACGGCGAAAACGGGCGTAATTCGTGATCACCATAAGAGATTCACCCTAATTCCATTATTTCCATGAGAAAACTTCGAAATCGTATGGGAATCCTTTTTTCGCGTTTTCCCGGCTCAATTATAGGAATACGGCGAAAACGAGTGTAATTCGTGATCACCATAAAAAATTCACCCAGATTCCATTATTTCCATGAGAAAACTTCGAAATCGTATCGGTATCCTTTTTTTGCGTTTTCCCGGCATAATTTTAGGAATACGGCGAAAACAAGCGTATTTCGTGATCACCATAAAAGATTCACCCGAATTCTATTTTTTCCAAGAGAAAACTTCGAAAATGTATCGGAATCCTTTTTTCGCGTTTTCCCGGCTTAATTTCAGGAATACAGCAAAAACGAGCGTAATTTGTGATCACCATAAGAGATTCACCCTAATTCCATTATTTCCATGAGAAAACTTCGAAATCGTATCGGAATCCTTTTTTCGCGTTTTCCCGGCTTAATTTTAGGAATACGGCAAAGCGAGCGTAATTCGTGATCACCATAATAGATTCACCCTAATTCCATTATTTCCATGAGCAAACTTCGAAATCGTATCGGAATCCTCTTTTCGCGTTTTCCCGGCTCAATTTTAGGAATACGGCGAAAACGAGCGTAATTCGTGATCACCATAAAAAATTCACCCTAATTCCATTATTTCCATGAGAAAACTTCGAAATGGTACCGGGTTCCTGTTTTCGTGTTTTCCCGGCTTAATTTCAGGAATACGGGGAAAACGAGCGTAATTCGTGATCACCATAAAAGATTCACCCGAATTCCATTATTTCCATGAGAAAACTTCGAAACCGTACCGGGTTCCTGTTTTCGTGTTTTCCCGGCTTAATTTTAGGAATACGGGGAAAACGAGCGTAATTCGTGATCACCATAAGCGATTCACCCTAATTCCATTACTTCCATGAGAAAACTTCGAAATCGTATCGGAATCCTTTTTTCGCGTTTTCCCGGCTTAATTTTAGGAATACGGCGAAAACGAGCGTAATTCGTGATCACCATAAAAAATTCACCCTAATTCCGTTATTTCCATGAGAAAACTTCAAAATCGTATCGGAATCCTTTTTTCGCGTTTTCCCGGCTTAATTTTAGGAATACGGCGAAAACGAGCGTAATTCGTGATCACTATAAAAGATTCACCCTAATTCCTTTATTTCCATGAGAAAACTTCGAAATCGTATCGGAATCCTTTTTTAGCGTTTTCCCGTCTTAATTTTAGGAATACGGCGGAAACCAGCGTAATTCGTGATCACTATAAAAAATTCACCCTAATTCGTTTATTTCCATGAGAATACACCGAAAATGCATCGGATTCCTTTTTTCGCGTTTTCCCGGATTAATTTTAGGAATACGGCGAAAACGAGGGTAATTCGTGATCATCATAATAAATTCCATATCGCAGGAAAAAAGAATTATCGATGAAGTCGTGCAGAAACTCCGTTTCGTGAAGATGCTAACAGATTTTGATTTTTAATATTTATACAAATCAATTCCAATATATTTTATACCATCAAAACAAATTTTCCGTCAGATTCACCCTAATTCGATTCTTTCCTTGAGAAAACTTTGAAAATGTATCGGAAGGCTTTTTTCGCGTTTTCCTGGCTTAATTTTAGGAATACGGCGAAAGCGAGCGTAATTCGTGATCACCATAAGAGATTCACCCTAATTCCATTATTTCCATGAGAAAACTTCGAAAATGTATCGGAATCGTTTTTTCGCGTTTTCCCGGCTTAATTTTAGGGATACGGCGAAAACGAGCGTAATTCGTGATCACCATAAGAGATTCACCCTAATTCCATTATTTCCATGAGAAAACTTCGAAATCGTATGGGAATCCTATTTTCGCGTTTTCCCGGCTCAATTTTAGGAATACGGCGAAAACGAGCGTAATTCGTGATCACCATAAAAAATTCACCCTAATTCCATTATTTCCATGAGAAAACTTCGAAAATGTATCGGAATCCTTTTTTCGCGTTTTCCCGGCTTAATTTTTCGGAATATGGCGAAAACGAGCGTAATTCGTGATCACCATCAAAAATTCACCCGAATTCCATTTTTTCCAAGAGAAAACTTCGAAAATGTATCGGAATCCTTTTTTCGCGTTTTCCCGGCTTAATTTTAGGAATACGGCGAAAACGAGCGTAATTCGTGATCACAATAAGAGATTCACCCTAATTCCATTATTTCTATGAGAAAACTTCGAAATCGTATCGGAATCCTTTTTTCGCGTTTTCCCGGCTTAATTTTAGGAATACAGCGAAAACGAGCGTAATTCGTGATCACCATAAGAGATTCACCCTAATTCCATTATTTCCATGAGAAAACTTCGAAATCCTATCGGAATCCTTTTTTCGCGTTTTCCCGGCTTAATTTTAGGAATACGGCGAAAACGAGCGTAATTCGTGATCACCATAAAAGATTCACCCTAATTCCATTGTTTCCCTGAGAAAACTTCGAAAATCTATCGGCATCCTATTTTCGCGTTTTCCCGGCATAATTTTACGAATACGGCGAAAACGAGCGTATTTCCTGATCACCATAAAAGATTCATCCTAATTCCATTTCTTCCATGAGAAAACTTCGAAAATGTATTGGAATCCTTTTTTCGCGTTTTCCCGGCTTAATTTTAGGAATACGGCGAAAACGAGCGTAATTCGTGATCACCATAAGAGATTCACCCTAATTCCATTATTTCCATGAGAAAACTTCGAAAATGTATCGGAATCGTTTTTTCGCGTTTTCCCGGCTTAATTTTAGGAATACGGCGAAAACGAGCGTAATTCGTGATCACCATAAGAGATTCACCCTAATTCCATTATTTCCATGAGAAAACTTCGAAATCGTATGGGAATCCTTTTTTCGCGTTTTCCCGGCTCAATTTTAGGAATACGGCGAAAACGAGCGTAATTCGTGATCACCATAAAAAATTCACCCTAATTCCATTATTTCCATGAGAAAACTTCGAAAATGTATCGGAATCCTTTTTTCGCGTTTTCCCGGCTTAATTTTAGGAATATGGCGAAAACGAGCGTAATTCGTGATCACCATAAAAGATTCACCCTAATTCCATTGTTTCCCTGAAAAAAGTTCAAAAATGTGTCGGAATCCTTTTTTCGCGTTTTCCCGTCTTAATTTTAGGAATACGGCGAAAACGAGCGTAATTCGTGATCACTATAAAAGATTCACTCTAATTCCTTTATTGCCATGAGAAAACTCCGAAAATGCATCGGAAACGTTTTTTCGCGTTTTCCCGGCTTAATTTTAGGAATACGGCGAAAACGAGCGTAATTCGTGATCACCATAAAAGATTCACCCTAATTCCATTATTTCCATGAGAAAACTTCGCAATCGTATGGGTATCGTTTTTTTTGCGTTTTCCCGGCAGAATTTTAGGAATACGGCGAAAACGAGCGTATTTCGTTATCACCATAAAAGATTCACCCTAATTCCATTTTTTCCATGAGAAAACTTCGAAAATGTATTGGAATCCTTTTTTCGCGTTCTCCTGGCTTAATTTTAGGAATACGGGGAAAACGAGCGTACTTCGTGATCACCATAAAAAATTCACCCTTATTCCATTATTTCCATGAGTAAACTTCGAAATCGTACGGAAACCTTTTTTTGCGTTTTCCCGGCTTAATTTTAGGAATACGGGGAAAACGAGCGTAATTCGTGATCACCATAAGCGATTCACCCTAATTCCATTACTTCCATGAGAAAACTTCGAAATCGTATCGGAATCCTTTTTTCGCGTTTTCCCGACTTAATTTTAGGAATACGGCGAAAACGAGCGTAATTTGTGATCACCATAAAAAATTCACCCTTATTCCATTATTTCCATGAGTAAACTTCGAAATCGTACGGAAACCTTTTTTCGCGTTTTCCCGGCTTAATTTTAGTAATACGGCGAAAACGAGCGTAATTCGTGATCACTATAAAAGATTCACCCTAATTCCTTTATTTCCATGAGAAAACTTCGAAACCGTATCGGAATCCTTTTTTCGCGTTTTCCCGTCTTAATTTTAGGAATACGGCGGAAACCAGCGTAATTCGTGATCACTATAAAAAATTCACCCCAATTCGTTTATTTCCATGAGAATACACCGAAAAAGCATCGGATTCCTTTTTTCGCGTTTTCCCGGCCTAATTTTAGGAATACGGCGAAAACGAGCGTATTTCGTGATCACCATAAAAGATTCACCCTAATTCCATTATTTCCATGAGAAAACTTCGAAATTGTACCGGGTTCCTGTTTTCGTGTTTTCCCGGCTTAATTTCAGGAATACGGCGAAAACGAGCGTATTTCGTGATCAACATAAAAGATTCACCCTAATTCCATTTTTTCCATGAGAAAACTTCGAAAATGTATCGGAATCCTTTTTTCGCGTTTTCCCGGCTTAATTTTAGGAATACGGCGAAAACGAGCGTAATTCGTGATCACCATAAGAGATTCACCCTAATTCCATTATTTCCATGAGAAAACTTCGAAATCGTATGGGAATACTTTTTTCGCGTTTTCCCGGCTCAATTTTAGGAATACGGCGAAAACGAGCGTAATTCGTGATCACCATAAAAAATTCACCCTAATTCCATTATTTCCATGAGAAAACTTCGAAATCGTATCGGAATCCTTTTTTCGCGTTTTCCCGGCTTAATTTTAGGAATTCGGAGAAAACGAGCGTAATTCGTGACCACTATAAAAGATTCACCCCAATTCCTTTATTGCCATGAGAAAACTCCGAAAATGCATCGGAAACGTTTTTTCGCGTTTTCCCGGCTTAATTTTAGGAATACGGCGAAAACGAGCGTAATTCCTGATCACCATTAGAGATTAACCCTAATTCCATTATTTCCATGAGAAAACTTCGAAATCGTATCGGAATCCTTTTTTCGCGTTTTCCCGGCTTAATTTTAGGAATACGGGGAAAACGAGCGTAATTCGTGATCACCATAAGCGATTCACCCTAATTCCATTACTTCCATGAGAAAATTTCGAAATCGTATCGGAATCCTTTTTTCGCGTTTTCCCGGCTTAATTTTAGTAATACGGCGAAAACGAGCGTAATTCGTGATCACCATAAAAGATTCACCCTAATTCCATTATTTCCATGAGAAAACTTCGCAATCGTATCGGTATCCTTTTTTTGCGTTTTCCCGGCATAATTTTAGGAATACGGCGGAAACGAGCGTATTTCCAGATCACCGTAAAAGATTCACCCGAATTCCATTTTTTCCAAGAGAAAACTTCGAAAATGTATCGGAATCCTTTTTTCGCGTTTTCCCGGCTTAATTTTAGGAATACAGCAAAAACGAGCGTAATTCGTGATCACCATAAGAGATTCACCCTAATTCCATTATTTCCATGAGAAAACTTCGAAATCGTATCGGAATCCTTTTTTCGCGTTTTCCCGGCTTAATTTTAGGAATACGGCGAAAACGAGCGTAATTCGTGATCACCATAAAAAATTCACCCTAATTCCATTATTTCCATGAGAAAACTTCGAAATCGTATCGGCATCCTTTTTTCGCGTTTTCCCGGCTTAATTTTAGGAATACGGCGAAAACGAGCGTAATTCGTGATCACCATAAGAGATTCACCCTAATTCCATTATTTCCATGAGAAAACTTCGAAATCGTATGGGAATCCTTTTTTCGCGTTTTCCCGGCTCAATTTTAGGAATACGGCGAAAACGAGCGTAATTCGTGATCACCATAAGAGATTCACCCTAATTCCATTATTTCCATGAGAAAACTTCGAAATCGTATGGGAATCCTTTTTTCGCGTTTTCCCGGCTCAATTTTAGGAATACGGCGAAAACGAGCGTAATTCGTGATCACCATAAAAAATTCACCCTAATTCCATTATTTACATGAGAAAACTTCGAAAATGTATCGGAATCCTTTTTTCGCGTTTTCCCGGCTTAATTTTAGGAATATGGCGAAAACGAGCGTAATTCGTGATCACCATCAAAAATTCACCCGAATTCCATTTTTTCCAAGAGAAAACTTCGAAAATGTATCGGAATCCTTTTTTTCGCGTTTTCCCGGCTTAATTTTAGGAATACGGCGAAAACGAGCGTAATTCGTGATCACAATTAGAGATTCACCCTAATTCCATTATTTCTATTAGAAAACTTCGAAATCGTATCGGAATCCTTTTTTCGCGTTTTCCCGGCTCAATTTTAGGAATACGGCGAAAACGAGCGTAATTCGTGATCACCATAAAAAATTCACCCTAATTCCATTATTTACATGAGAAAACTTCGAAAATGTATCGGAATCCTTTTTTCGCGTTTTCCCGGCTTAATTTTAGGAATACGGCGAAAACGAGCGTATTTCCAGATCACCATAAAAGATTCATCCTAATTCCATTTTTTCCATGAGAAAACTTCGAAAATGTATTGGAATCCTTTTTTCGCGTTTTCCCGGCTTAATTTTAGGAATACGGCGAAAACGAGCGTAATTCGTGATCACCATAAGAGATTCACCCTAATTCCATTATTTCCATGAGAAAACTTCGAAAATGTACCAGAATCGTTTTTTCGCGTTTTCCCGGCTTAATTTTAGGAATACGGCGAAAACGAGCGTAATTCGTGATCACCATAAGAGATTCACCCTAATTCCATTATTTCCATGAGAAAACTTCGAAATCGTATGGGAATACTTTTTTCGCGTTTTCCCGGCTCAATTTTAGGAATACGGCGAAAACGAGCGTAATTCGTGATCACCATAAAAAATTCACCCTAATTCCATTATTTCCATGAGAAAACTTCGAAATCGTATCGGAATCCTTTTTTCGCGTTTTCCCGGCTTAATTTTAGGAATACGGAGAAAACGAGCGTAATTCGTGACCACTATAAAAGATTCACCCCAATTCCTTTATTGCCATGAGAAAACTCCGAAAATGCATCGGAAACGTTTTTTCGCGTTTTCCCGGCTTAATTTTAGGAATACGGCGAAAACGAGCGTAATTCCTGATCACCATTAGAGATTAACCCTAATTCCATTATTTCCATGAGAAAACTTCGAAATCGTATCGGAATCCTTTTTTCGCGTTTTCCCGGCTTAATTTTAGGAATACGGGGAAAACGAGCGTAATTCGTGATCACCATAAGCGATTCACCCTAATTCCATTACTTCCATGAGAAAATTTCGAAATCGTATCGGAATCCGTTTTTCGCGTTTTCCCGGCTTAATTTTAGTAATACGGCGAAAACGAGCGTAATTCGTGATCACCATAAAATATTCACCCTAATTCCATTATTTCCATGAGAAAACTTCGCAATCGTATCGGTATCCTTTTTTTGCGTTTTCCCGGCATAATTTTAGGAATACGGCGGAAACGAGCGTATTTCCAGATCACCGTAAAAGATTCACCCGAATTCCATTTTTTCCAAGAGAAAACTTCGAAAATGTATCGGAATCCTTTTTTCGCGTTTTCCCGGCTTAATTTTAGGAATACAGCAAAAACGAACGTAATTCGTGATCACCATAAGAGATTCACCCTAATTCCATTATTTCCATGAGAAAACTTCGAAATCGTATCGGAATCCTTTTTTCGCGTTTTCCCGGCTTAATTTTAGGAATACGGCGAAAACGAGCGTAATTCGTGATCACCATAAAAAATTCACCCTAATTCCATTATTTCCATGAGAAAACTTCGAAATCGTATCGGCATCCTTTTTTCGCGTTTTCCCGGCTTAATTTTAGGAATACGGCGAAAACGAGCGTAATTCGTGATCACAATTAGAGATTCACCCTAATTCCATTATTTCTATGAGAAAACTTCGAAATCGTATGGGAATCCTTTTTTCGCGTTTTCCCGGCTCAATTTTAGGAATACGGCGAAAACGAGCGTAATCCGTGATCACTATAAAAAATTCACCCTAATTCCATTATTTACATGAGAAAACTTCGAAAATGTATCGGAATCCTTTTTTCGCGTTTTCCCGGCTTAATTTTAGGAATATGGCGAAAACGAGCGTAATTCGTGATCACCATCAAAAATTCACCCGAATTCCATTTTTTCCAAGAGAAAACTTCGAAAATGTATCGGAATCCTTTTTTTCGCGTTTTCCCGGCTTAATTTTAGGAATACGGCGAAAACGAGCGTAATTCGTGATCACAATTAGAGATTCACCCTAATTCCATTATTTCGATGAGAAAACTTCGAAATCGTATCGGAATCCTTTTTTCGCGTTTTCCCGGCTTAATTTTAGGAATACAGCGAAAACGAGCGTAATTCGTGATCACCATAAGAGATTCACCCTAATTCCATTATTTCCATGAGAAAACTTCGAAATCGTATCGGAATACGTTTTTCGCGTTTTCCCGGCTCAATTTTAGGAATACGGCGAAAACGAGCGTAATTCGTGATCACCATAAAAAATTCACCCTAATTCCATTATTTCCATGAGAAAACTTCAAAATCGTATCGGTATCCTTTTTTTGCGTTTTCCCGGCATAATTTTAGGAATACGACGAAAACGAGCGTATTTCCAGATCACCATAAAAGATTCATCCTAATTCCATTTTTTCCATGAGAAAACTTCGAAAATGTATTGGAATCCTTTTTTCGCGTTTTCCCGGCTTAATTTTAGGAATACGGCGAAAACGAGCGTAATTCGTGATCACCATAAGAGATTCACCCTAATTCCACCATTATTTCCATGAGAAAACTTCGAAAATGGATCGGAATCGTTTTTTCGCGTTTTCCCGGCTTAATTTTAGGAATACGGCGAAAACGAGCGTAATTCGTGATCACCATAAGAGATTCACCCTAATTCCATTATTTCCATGAGAAAACTTCGAAATCGTATGGGAATCCTTTTTTCGCGTTTTCCCGGCTCAATTTTAGGAATACGGCGAAAACGAGCGTAATTCGTGATCACCATAAAAAATTCACCCTAATTCCATTATTTCCATGAGAACACTTCGAAAATGTATCGGAATCCTTTTTTCGCGTTTTCCCGGCTTAATTTTAGGAATATGGCGAAAACGAGCGTAATTCGTGATCACCATCAAAAATTCACCCGAATTCCATTTTTTCCAAGAGAAAACTTCGAAAATGTATCGGAATCCTTTTTTCGTGTTTTCCCGGCTTAATTTTAGGAATACGGCGAAAACGAGCGTAATTCGTGATCACAATAAGAGATTCACCCTAATTCCATTATTTCTATGAGAAAACTTCGAAATCGTATCGGAATCCTTTTTTCGCGTTTTCCCGGCTTAATTTTAGGAATACAGCGAAAACGAGCGTAATTCGTGATCACCATAAGAGATTCACCCTAATTCCATTATTTCCATGAGAAAACTTCGAAATCGTATCGGAATACTTTTTTCGCGTTTTCCCGGCTCAATTTTAGGAATACGGCGAAAACGAGCGTAATTCGTGATCACCATAAAAAATTCACCCTAATTCCATTATTTCCATGAGAAAACTTCGCAATCGTATGGGTATCCTTTTTTTTGCGTTTTCCCGGCAGAATTTTAGGAATACGGCGAAAACGAGCGTATTTCGTTATCACCATAAAAGATTCACCCTAATTCCATTTTTTCCATGAGAAAACTTCGAAAATGTATTGGAATCCTTTTTTCGCGTTCTCCCGGCTTAATTTTAGGAATACGGGGAAAACGAGCGTAATTCGTGATCACCATAAGCGATTCTCCCTAATTCCATTACTTCCAAGAGAAAACTTCGAAACCGTATCGGAATCCTTTTTTCGCGTTTTCCCGGCTTAATTTTAGGAATACGGCGAAAACGAGCGTAATTTGTGATCACCATAAAAAATTCACCCTTATTCCATTATTTCCATGAGTAAACTTCGAAATCGTACGGAAACCTTTTTTTGCGTTTTCCCGGCTTAATTTTAGTAATACGGCGTAAACGAGCGTAATTCGTGATCACCATAAAAGATTCACCCTAATTCCATTGTTTCCCTGAGAAAAGTTCAAAAATGTGTCGGAATCCTTTTTTCGCGTTTTCCCGTCTTAATTTTAGGAATACGGCGAAAACGAGCGTAATTCGTGATCACTATAAAAGATTCACTCTAATTCCTTTATTGCCATGAGAAAACGCCGAAAATGCATCGGAAACGTTTTTTCGCGTTTTCCCGGCTTAATTTTAGGAATACGGCGAAAACGAGCGTAATTCGTGATCACCATAAAAGATTCACCCTAATTCCATTATTTCCCTGAGAAAACTTCGCAATCGTATGGGTATCCTTTTTTTTGCGTTTTCCCGGCAGAATTTTAGGAATACGGCGAAAACGAGCGTATTTCGTTATCACCATAAAAGATTCACCCTAATTCCATTTTTTCCATGAGAAAACTTCGAAAATGTATTGGAATCCTTTTTTCGCGTTCTCCCGGCTTAATTTTAGGAATACGGGGAAAACGAGCGTACTTCGTGATCACCATAAAAAATTCACCCTTATTCCATTATTTCCATGAGTAAACTTCGAAATCGTACGGAAACCTTTTTTGGCGTTTTCCCGGCTTAATTTTAGTAATACGGCGAAAACGAGCGTAATTCGTGATCAACATAAAAGATTCACCCTAATTCCATTGTTTCCCTGAGAAAACTTCGAAAATGTGTCGGAATCCTTTTTTCGCGTTTTCCCGGCATAATTTTAGGAATACGGCGAAAACGAGCGTAATTCGCGATCACTATAAAAGATTCACCCTAATTCCTTTATTTCCATGAGAAAACTTCGAAATCGTATCGGAATCCTTTTTTCGCGTTTTCCCGGCTTAATTTAAGGAATACGGCGAAAACGAGCGTAATTCGTGATCACCATAAAAGATTCACCCTAATTCCATTATTTCCATGAGAAAACTTCGCAATCATATGGGTATCCTTTTTTTTGCGTTTTCCCGGCAGAATTTTAGGAATACGGCGAAAACGAGCGTATTTCGTTATCACCATAAAAGATTCACCCTAATTCCATTTTTTCCATGAGAAAACTTCGAAAATGTATTGGAATGCTTTTTCGCGTTCTCCCGGCTTAATTTTAGGAATACGGGGAAAACGAGCGTAATTCGTGATCACCATAAGCGATTCACCCTAATTCCATTACTTCCATGAGAAAACTTCGAAATCGTATCGGAATCCTTTTTTCGCGTTTTCCCGGCTTAATTTTAGGAATACGGCGAAAACGAGCGTAATTTGTGATCACCATAAAAAATTCACCCTCATTCCATTATTTCCATGAGTAAACTTCGAAATCGTACGGAAACCTTTTTTCGCGTTTTCCCGGCTTAATTTTAGTAATACGGCGAAAACGAGCGTAATTCGTGATCACTATAAAAAATTCACCCTAATTCCTTTATTTCCATGAGAAAACTTCGAAATCGTATCGGAATCCTTTTTTCGCGTTTTCCCGTCTTAATTTTAGGAATACGGCGGAAACCAGCGTAATTCGTGATCACTATAAAAACTCACCCTAATTCGTTTATTTCCATGAGAATACACCGAAAATGCATCGGATTCCTTTTTTCGCGTTTTCCCGGCCTAATTTTAGGAATACGGCGAAAACGAGGGTAATTCGTGATCATCATAATAAATTCCATATCACAGGAAAAAAGAATTATCGATGAAGTCGTGCAGAAACTCCGTTTCGTGAAGATGCTAACAGATTTTGATTTTTAATATTTCTACAAATCAATTCCAATATATTTTATACCATCAAAACAAATTTTCCGTCAGATTCACCCTAATTCGATTATTTCCTTGATAAAACTTTGAAAATGTATCGGAAGGCTTTTTTCGCGTTTTCCTGGCTCAATTTTAGGAATACGGCGAAAACGAGCGTAATTCGTGATCACCATAAAAAATTCACCCTAATTCCATTATTTCCATGAGAAAACTTCGAAATCGTATCGGTATCCTTTTTTTGCGTTTTCCCGGCATAATTTTAGGAATACGGCGAAACCGAGCGTATTTCATGATCACCATAAAAGATTCACCCTAATTCCATTATTTCCATGAGAAAACTTCGAAATTGTACCGGGTTCCTGTTTTCGTGTTTTCCCGGCTTAATTTCAGGAATACGGCGAAAACGAGCGTATTTCGTGATCAACATAAAAGATTCACCCTAATTCCATTTTTTCCATGAGAAAACTTCGAAAATGTATCGGAATCCTTTTTTCGCGTTTTCCCGGCTTAATTTCAGGAATACGGCGAAAACGAGCGTAATTCGTGATCACCATAAAAATTTCACCCCAATTCCTTTACTGCCATGAGAAAACTCCGAAAATGCATCGGAAACGTTTTTTCGCGTTTTCCCGGCTTAATTTTAGGAATACGGCGAAAACGAGCGTAATTCCTGATCATCATAAGAGACTAACCCTAATTCCATTATTTCCATGAGAAAACTTCGAAATCGTATCGGAATCCTTTTTTCGCGTTTTCCCGACTTAATTTTAGGAATACGGCGGAAACTAGCGTAATTCGTGATCAGTATAAAAGATTCACCCTAATTCGTTTATTTCCATGAGAAAACACCGAAAATGTATTGGAATCCTTTTTTCGCGTTTTCCCGGCTTAATTTTAGGAATACGGGGAAAACGAGCGTAATTCGTGATCACCATAAGCGATTCACCCTAATTCCATTACTTCCATGCGAAAACTTCGAAATCGTATCGGAATCCTTTTTTCGCGTTTTCCCGGCTTAATTTTAGGAATACGGCGAAAACGAGCGTAATTCGTGATCACCATAAAAAATTCACCCTAATTCCGTTATTTCCATGAGAAAACTTCGAAATCGTATCGGAATCCTTTTTTTTGCGTTTTCCCGGCTTAATTTTAGTAATACTGCGAAAACGAGCGTAATTCGTGATCACCATAAAAGATTCACCGTAATTCCATTGTTTCCCTGAGAAAACTTCGAAAATCTATCGGCATCCTTTTTTCGCGTTTTCCCGGCATAATTTTACGAATACGGCGAAAACGAGCGTATTTCCAGATCAGCATAAAAGATTCATCCTAATTCCATTTTTTCCATGAGAAAACTTCGAAAATGTATTGGAATCCTTTTTTCGCGTTTTCCCGGCTTCATTTTAGGAATACGGCGAAAACGAGCGTAATTCGTGATCACCATAAGAGATTCACCCTAATTCCATTATTTCCATGAGAAAACTTCGAAAATGTATCGGAATCGTTTTTTCGTGTTTTCCCGGCTTAATTTTAGGAATACGGCGAAAACGAGCGTAATTCGTGATCACCATAAGAGATTCACCCTAATTCCATTATTTCCATGAGAAAACTTCGAAATCGTATGGGAATCCTTTTTTCGCGTTTTCCCGGCTCAATTTTAGGAATACGGCGAAAACGAGCGTAATTCGTGATCACCATAAAAAATTCACCCTAATTCCATTATTTCCATGAGAAAACTTCGAAATCGTATCGGAATCCTTTTTTCGCGATTTCCCGGCTTAATTTTAGGAATACGGAGAAAACGAGCGTAATTCGTGACCACTATAAAAGATTCACCCCAATTCCTTTATTGCCATGAGAAAACTCCGAAAATGCATGGGAAACGTTTTTTCGCGTTTTCCCGGCTTAATTTTAGGAATACGGCGAAAACGAGCGTAATTCCTGATCACCATTAGAGATTAACCCTAATTCCATTATTTCCATGAGAAAACTTCGAAATCGTATCGGAATCCTTTTTTCGCGTTTTCCCGGCTTAATTTTAGGAATACGGGGAAAACGAGCGTAATTCGTGATCACCATAAGCGATTCACCCTAATTCCATTACTTCCATGAGAAAACTTCGAAATCGTATCGGAATCCTTTTTTCGCGTTTTCCCGGCTTAATTTTAGTAATACGGCGAAAACGAGCGTAATTCGTGATCACCATAAAAGATTCACCCTAATTCCATTATTTCCATGAGAAAACTTCGCAATCGTATCGGTATCCTTTTTTTGCGTTTTCCCGGCATAATTTTAGGAATACGGCGAAAACGAGCGTATTTCCAGATCACCATAAAAGATTCACCCTAATTCCATTTTTTCCATGAGAAAACTTCGAAATCGTATCGGAATCCTTTTTTCGCGTTTTCCCGGCATAATTTTAGGAATACGGCGAAAACGAGCGTAATTCGTGATCACTATGAAAGATTCACCCTAATTCCTTTATTGCCATGAGAAAACTCCGAAAATGCATCGGAAACGTTTTTTCGCGTTTTCCCGGCTTAATTTTAGGAATACGGCGAAAACGAGCGTAATTCGTGATCACCATGAGTGATTCACCCTAATTCCCTTATTTCCATGAGAAAACTTCGAAATCGTATCGGAATCCTTTTTTCGCGTTTTCCCGACTTAATTTTAGGAATACGGCGGAAACCAGCGTAATTCGTGATCACTATAAAAAATTCACCCTAATTCGTTTATTTCCATGAGAATACACCGGAAATGTATCGGATTCCTTTTTTCGCGTTTTCCCGGCTTAATTTTTGGAATACGGCGAAAACAAGGGTAATTCGTGATCATCATAATAAATTCCCTATCACAGGAAAAAAGAATTATCGATGAAGTCGTGCAGAAACTCCGTTTCGTGAAGATGCTAACAGATTTTGATTTTTAATATTTATACAAATCAATTCCAATATATTTTATCCTATCAAAACAAATTTTCCGTCAGATTCACCCTAATTCGATTGTTTCCTTGAGAAAACTTTGAAAATGTATCGAAATCCTTTTTTCGCGTTTTCCTGGCTTAATGTTAGGAATACGGCGAAAACGAGCGTAATTCGTGATCACGATAAAAAATTCACCCCAATTCCATTATTTCTATGAGAAAACTTCGAAATCGTATCGGAATCCTTTTTTGGCGTTTTCCCGGCTTATTTTTAGGAATACGGCGAAAACGAGCGTAATTCGTGATCACCATAATAGATTCACCCTAATTCCATTATTTCCATGAGCAAACTTCGAAATCGTATCGGAATCCTCTTTTCGCGTTTTCCCGGCTCAATTTTAGGAATACGGCGAAAACGAGCGTAATTCGTGATCACCATAAAAAATTCACCCTAATTCCATTATTTCCATGAGAAAACTTCGAAATTGTACCGGGTTCCTGTTTTCGTGTTTTCCCGGCTTAATTTCAGGAATACGGGGAAAACGAGCGTAATTCGTGATCACCGTAAGCGATTCACCCTAATTCCATTGTTTCCCTGAGAAAACTTCGAAAATGTATCGGAATCGTTTTTTCGCGTTTTCCCGGCTTAATTTTAGGAATACGGCGAAGACGAGCGTAATTCGTGATCACCATAAAAAATTCACCCTAATTCCATTATTTCCATGAGAAAACTTCGAAATCGTATGGGAATCCTTTTTTCGCGTTTTCCCGGCTCAATTATAGGAATACGGCGAAAACGAGTGTAATTCGTGATCACCATAAAAAATTCACCCAGATTCCATTATTTCCATGAGAAAACTTCGAAATCGTATCGGTATCCTTTTTTTGCGTTTTCCCGGCATAATTTTAGGAATACGGCGAAAACAAGCGTATTTCATGATCACCATAAAAGATTCACCCGAATTCTATTTTTTCCAAGAGAAAACTTCGAAAATGTATCGGAATCCTTTTTTCGCGTTTTCCCGGCTTAATTTCAGGAATACAGCAAAAACGAGCGTAATTTGTGATCACCATAAGAGATTCACCCTAATTCCATTATTTCCATGAGAAAACTTCGAAATCGTATCGGAATCCTTTTTTCGCGTTTTCCCGGCTTAATTTTAGGAATACGGCAAAGCGAGCGTAATTCGTGATCACCATAATAGATTCACCCTAATTCCATTATTTCCATGAGCAAACTTCGAAATCGTATCGGAATCCTCTTTTCGCGTTTTCCCGGCTCAATTTTAGGAATACGGCGAAAACGAGCGTAATTCGTGATCACCATAAAAAATTCACCCTAATTCCATTATTTCCATGAGAAAACTTCGAAATGGTACCGGGTTCCTGTTTTCGTGTTTTCCCGGCTTAATTTCAGGAATACGGGGAAAACGAGCGTAATTCGTGATCACCATAAAAGATTCACCCGAATTCCATTATTTCCATGAGAAAACTTCGAAACCGTACCGGGTTCCTGTTTTCGTGTTTTCCCGGCTTAATTTTAGGAATACGGGGAAAACGAGCGTAATTCGTGATCACCATAAGCGATTCACCCTAATTCCATTACTTCCATGAGAAAACTTCGAAATCGTATCGGAATCCTTTTTTCGCGTTTTCCCGGCTTAATTTTAGGAATACGGCGAAAACGAGCGTAATTCGTGATCACCATAAAAAATTCACCCTAATTCCGTTATTTCCATGAGAAAACTTCAAAATCGTATCGGAATCCTTTTTTCGCGTTTTCCCGGCTTAATTTTAGGAATACGGCGAAAACGAGCGTAATTCGTGATCACTATAAAAGATTCACCCTAATTCCTTTATTTCCATGAGAAAACTTCGAAATCGTATCGGAATCCTTTTTTAGCGTTTTCCCGTCTTAATTTTAGGAATACGGCGGAAACCAGCGTAATTCGTGATCACTATAAAAAATTCACCCTAATTCGTTTATTTCCATGAGAATACACCGAAAATGCATCGGATTCCTTTTTTCGCGTTTTCCCGGATTAATTTTAGGAATACGGCGAAAACGAGGGTAATTCGTGATCATCATAATAAATTCCATATCGCAGGAAAAAAGAATTATCGATGAAGTCGTGCAGAAACTCCGTTTCGTGAAGATGCTAACAGATTTTGATTTTTAATATTTATACAAATCAATTCCAATATATTTTATACCATCAAAACAAATTTTCCGTCAGATTCACCCTAATTCGATTCTTTCCTTGAGAAAACTTTGAAAATGTATCGGAAGGCTTTTTTCGCGCTTTCCTGGCTTAATTTTAGGAATACGGCGAAAGCGAGCGTAATTCGTGATCACCATAAGAGATTCACCCTAATTCCATTATTTCCATGAGAAAACTTCGAAAATGTATCGGAATCGTTTTTTCGCGTTTTCCCGGCTTAATTTTAGGGATACGGCGAAAACGAGCGTAATTCGTGATCACCATAAGAGATTCACCCTAATTCCATTATTTCCATGAGAAAACTTCGAAATCGTATGGGAATCCTATTTTCGCGTTTTCCCGGCTCAATTTTAGGAATACGGCGAAAACGAGCGTAATTCGTGATCACCATAAAAAATTCACCCTAATTCCATTATTTCCATGAGAAAACTTCGAAAATGTATCGGAATCCTTTTTTCGCGTTTTCCCGGCTTAATTTTTCGGAATATGGCGAAAACGAGCGTAATTCGTGATCACCATCAAAAATTCACCCGAATTCCATTTTTTCCAAGAGAAAACTTCGAAAATGTATCGGAATCCTTTTTTCGCGTTTTCCCGGCTTAATTTTAGGAATACGGCGAAAACGAGCGTAATTCGTGATCACAATAAGAGATTCACCCTAATTCCATTATTTCTATGAGAAAACTTCGAAATCGTATCGGAATCCTTTTTTCGCGTTTTCCCGGCTTAATTTTAGGAATACAGCGAAAACGAGCGTAATTCGTGATCACCATAAGAGATTCACCCTAATTCCATTATTTCCATGAGAAAACTTCGAAATCCTATCGGAATCCTTTTTTCGCGTTTTCCCGGCTTAATTTTAGGAATACGGCGAAAACGAGCGTAATTCGTGATCACCATAAAAGATTCACCCTAATTCCATTGTTTCCCTGAGAAAACTTCGAAAATCTATCGGCATCCTATTTTCGCGTTTTCCCGGCATAATTTTACGAATACGGCGAAAACGAGCGTATTTCCTGATCACCATAAAAGATTCATCCTAATTCCATTTCTTCCATGAGAAAACTTCGAAAATGTATTGGAATCCTTTTTTCGCGTTTTCCCGGCTTAATTTTAGGAATACGGCGAAAACGAGCGTAATTCGTGATCACCATAAGAGATTCACCCTAATTCCATTATTTCCATGAGAAAACTTCGAAAATGTATCGGAATCGTTTTTTCGCGTTTTCCCGGCTTAATTTTAGGAATACGGCGAAAACGAGCGTAATTCGTGATCACCATAAGAGATTCACCCTAATTCCATTATTTCCATGAGAAAACTTCGAAATCGTATGGGAATCCTTTTTTCGCGTTTTCCCGGCTCAATTTTAGGAATACGGCGAAAACGAGCGTAATTCGTGATCACCATAAAAAATTCACCCTAATTCCATTATTTCCATGAGAAAACTTCGAAAATGTATCGGAATCCTTTTTTCGCGTTTTCCCGGCTTAATTTTAGGAATATGGCGAAAACGAGCGTAATTCGTGATCACCATAAAAGATTCACCCTAATTCCATTGTTTCCCTGAAAAAAGTTCAAAAATGTGTCGGAATCCTTTTTTCGCGTTTTCCCGTCTTAATTTTAGGAATACGGCGAAAACGAGCGTAATTCGTGATCACTATAAAAGATTCACTCTAATTCCTTTATTGCCATGAGAAAACTCCGAAAATGCATCGGAAACGTTTTTTCGCGTTTTCCCGGCTTAATTTTAGGAATACGGCGAAAACGAGCGTAATTCGTGATCACCATAAAAGATTCACCCTAATTCCATTATTTCCATGAGAAAACTTCGCAATCGTATGGGTATCGTTTTTTTTGCGTTTTCCCGGCAGAATTTTAGGAATACGGCGAAAACGAGCGTATTTCGTTATCACCATAAAAGATTCACCCTAATTCCATTTTTTCCATGAGAAAACTTCGAAAATGTATTGGAATCCTTTTTTCGCGTTCTCCTGGCTTAATTTTAGGAATACGGGGAAAACGAGCGTACTTCGTGATCACCATAAAAAATTCACCCTTATTCCATTATTTCCATGAGTAAACTTCGAAATCGTACGGAAACCTTTTTTTGCGTTTTCCCGGCTTAATTTTAGGAATACGGGGAAAACGAGCGTAATTCGTGATCACCATAAGCGATTCACCCTAATTCCATTACTTCCATGAGAAAACTTCGAAATCGTATCGGAATCCTTTTTTCGCGTTTTCCCGACTTAATTTTAGGAATACGGCGAAAACGAGCGTAATTTGTGATCACCATAAAAAATTCACCCTCATTCCATTATTTCCATGAGTAAACTTCGAAATCGTACGGAAACCTTTTTTCGCGTTTTCCCGGCTTAATTTTAGTAATACGGCGAAAACGAGCGTAATTCGTGATCACTATAAAAGATTCACCCTAATTCCTTTATTTCCATGAGAAAACTTCGAAACCGTATCGGAATCCTTTTTTCGCGTTTTCCCGTCTTAATTTTAGGAATACGGCGGAAACCAGCGTAATTCGTGATCACTATAAAAAATTCACCCCAATTCGTTTATTTCCATGAGAATACACCGAAAAAGCATCGGATTCCTTTTTTCGCGTTTTCCCGGCCTAATTTTAGGAATACGGCGAAAACGAGCGTATTTCGTGATCACCATAAAAGATTCACCCTAATTCCATTATTTCCATGAGAAAACTTCGAAATTGTACCGGGTTCCTGTTTTCGTGTTTTCCCGGCTTAATTTCAGGAATACGGCGAAAACGAGCGTATTTCGTGATCAACATAAAAGATTCACCCTAATTCCATTTTTTCCATGAGAAAACTTCGAAAATGTATCGGAATCCTTTTTTCGCGTTTTCCCGGCTTAATTTTAGGAATACGGCGAAAACGAGCGTAATTCGTGATCACCATAAGAGATTCACCCTAATTCCATTATTTCCATGAGAAAACTTCGAAATCGTATGGGAATCCTTTTTTCGCGTTTTCCCGGCTCAATTTTAGGAATACGGCGAAAACGAGCGTAATTCGTGATCACCATAAAAAATTCACCCTAATTCCATTATTTCCATGAGAAAACTTCGAAATCGTATCGGAATCCTTTTTTCGCGTTTTCCCGGCTTAATTTTAGGAATACGAAGAAAACGAGCGTAATTCGTGACCACTATAAAAGATTCACCCCAATTCCTTTATTGCCATGAGAAAACTCCGAAAATGCATCGGAAACGTTTTTTCGCGTTTTCCCGGCTTAATTTTAGGAATACGGCGAAAACGAGCGTAATTCCTGATCACCATTAGAGATTAACCCTAATTCCATTATTTCCATGAGAAAACTTCGAAATCGTATCGGAATCCTTTTTTCGCGTTTTCCCGGCTTAATTTTAGGAATACGGGGAAAACGAGCGTAATTCGTGATCACCATAAGCGATTCACCCTAATTCCATTACTTCCATGAGAAAACTTCGAAATCGTATCGGAATCCTTTTTTCGCGTTTTCCCGGCTTAATTTTAGTAATACGGCGAAAACGAGCGTAATTCGTGATCACCATAAAAGATTCACCCTAATTCCATTATTTCCATGAGAAAACTTCGCAATCGTATCGGTATCCTTTTTTTGCGTTTTCCCGGCATAATTTTAGGAATACGGCGGAAACGAGCGTATTTCCAGATCACCGTAAAAGATTCACCCGAATTCCATTTTTTCCAAGAGAAAACTTCGAAAATGTATCGGAATCCTTTTTTCGCGTTTTCCCGGCTTAATTTTAGGAATACAGCAAAAACGAGCGTAATTCGTGATCACCATAAGAGATTCACCCTAATTCCATTATTTCCATGAGAAAACTTCGAAATCGTATCGGAATCCTTTTTTCGCGTTTTCCCGGCTTAATTTTAGGAATACGGCGAAAACGAGCGTAATTCGTGATCACCATAAAAAATTCACCCTAATTCCATTATTTCCATGAGAAAACTTCGAAATCGTATCGGCATCCTTTTTTCGCGTTTTCCCGGCTTAATTTTAGGAATACGGCGAAAACGAGCGTAATTCGTGATCACCATAAGAGATTCACCCTAATTCCATTATTTCCATGAGAAAACTTCGAAATCGTATGGGAATCCTTTTTTCGCGTTTTCCCGGCTCAATTTTAGGAATACGGCGAAAACGAGCGTAATTCGTGATCACCATAAGAGATTCACCCTAATTCCATTATTTCCATGAGAAAACTTCGAAATCGTATGGGAATCCTTTTTTCGCGTTTTCCCGGCTCAATTTTAGGAATACGGCGAAAACGAGCGTAATTCGTGATCACCATAAAAAATTCACCCTAATTCCATTATTTACATGAGAAAACTTCGAAAATGTATCGGAATCCTTTTTTCGCGTTTTCCCGGCTTAATTTTAGGAATATGGCGAAAACGAGCGTAATTCGTGATCACCATCAAAAATTCACCCGAATTCCATTTTTTCCAAGAGAAAACTTCGAAAATGTATCGGAATCCTTTTTTTCGCGTTTTCCCGGCTTAATTTTAGGAATACGGCGAAAACGAGCGTAATTCGTGATCACAATTAGAGATTCACCCTAATTCCATTATTTCTATGAGAAAACTTCGAAATCGTATCGGAATCCTTTTTTCGCGTTTTCCCGGCTCAATTTTAGGAATACGGCGAAAACGAGCGTAATTCGTGATCACCATAAAAAATTCACCCTAATTCCATTATTTACATGAGAAAACTTCGAAAATGTATCGGAATCCTTTTTTCGCGTTTTCCCGGCTTAATTTTAGGAATACGGCGAAAACGAGCGTAATTCGTGATCACCATAAAAAATTCACCCTAATTCCGTTATTTCCATGAGAAAACTTCGAAATCGTATCGGAATCCTTTTTTTGCGTTTTCCCGGCTTAATTTTAGTAATACGGCAAAAACGAGCGTAATTCGTGATCACCATAAAAGATTCACCCTAATTCCATTGTTTCCCTGTGAAAACTTCGAAAATCTATCGGCATCCTTTTTTCGCGTTTTCCCGGCATAATTTTACGAATACGGCGAAAACGAGCGTATTTCCAGATCACCATAAAAGATTCATCCTAATTCCATTTTTTCCATGAGAAAACTTCGAAAATGTATTGGAATCCTTTTTTCGCGTTTTCCCGGCTTAATTTTAGGAATACGGCGAAAACGAGCGTAATTCGTGATCACCATAAGAGATTCACCCTAATTCCATTATTTCCATGAGAAAACTTCGAAAATGTATCAGAATCGTTTTTTCGCGTTTTCCCGGCTTAATTTTAGGAATACGGCGAAAACGAGCGTAATTCGTGATCACCATAAGAGATTCACCCTAATTCCATTATTTCCATGAGAAAACTTCGAAATCGTATGGGAATACTTTTTTCGCGTTTTCCCGGCTCAATTTTAGGAATACGGCGAAAACGAGCGTAATTCGTGATCACCATAAAAAATTCACCCTAATTCCATTATTTCCATGAGAAAACTTCGAAATCGTATCGGAATCCTTTTTTCGCGTTTTCCCGGCTTAATTTTAGGAATACGGAGAAAACGAGCGTAATTCGTGACCACTATAAAAGATTCACCCCAATTCCTTTATTGCCATGAGAAAACTCCGAAAATGCATCGGAAACGTTTTTTCGCGTTTTCCCGGCTTAATTTTAGGAATACGGCGAAAACGAGCGTAATTCCTGATCACCATTAGAGATTAACCCTAATTCCATTATTTCCATGAGAAAACTTCGAAATCGTATCGGAATCCTTTTTTCGCGTTTTCCCGGCTTAATTTTAGGAATACGGGGAAAACGAGCGTAATTCGTGATCACCATAAGCGATTCACCCTAATTCCATTACTTCCATGAGAAAATTTCGAAATCGTATCGGAATCCTTTTTTCGCGTTTTCCCGGCTTAATTTTAGTAATACGGCGAAAACGAGCGTAATTCGTGATCACCATAAAAGATTCACCCTAATTCCATTATTTCCATGAGAAAACTTCGCAATCGTATCGGTATCCTTTTTTTGCGTTTTCCCGGCATAATTTTAGGAATACGGCGGAAACGAGCGTATTTCCAGATCACCGTAAAAGATTCACCCGAATTCCATTTTTTCCAAGAGAAAACTTCGAAAATGTATCGGAATCCTTTTTTCGCGTTTTCCCGGCTTAATTTTAGGAATACAGCAAAAACGAGCGTAATTCGTGATCACCATAAGAGATTCACCCTAATTCCATTATTTCCATGAGAAAACTTCGAAATCGTATCGGAATCCTTTTTTCGCGTTTTCCCCGGCTTAATTTTAGGAATACGGCGAAAACGAGCGTAATTCGTGATCACCATAAAAAATTCACCCTAATTCCATTATTTCCATGAGAAAACTTCGAAATCGTATCGGCATCCTTTTTTCGCGTTTTCCCGGCTTAATTTTAGGAATACGGCGAAAACGAGCGTAATTCGTGATCACAATTAGAGATTCACCCTAATTCCATTATTTCTATGAGAAAACTTCGAAATCGTATCGGAATCCTTTTTTCGCGTTTTCCCGGCTTAATTTTAGGAATACAGCGAAAACGAGCGTAATTCGTGATCACCATAAGAGATTCACCCTAATTCCATTATTTCCATGAGAAAACTTCGAAATCGTATCGGAATACTTTTTTCGCGTTTTCCCGGCTCAATTTTAGGAATACGGCGAAAACGAGCGTAATTCGTGATCACCATAAAAAATTCACCCTAATTCCATTATTTCCATGAGAAAACTTCAAAATCGTATCGGTATCCTTTTTTTGCGTTTTCCCGGCATAATTTTAGGAATACGACGAAAACGAGCGTAATTCGTGATCACCATAAGCGATTCACCCTAATTCCATTACTTCCATGAGAAAACTTCGAAATCGTATCGGAATCCTTTTTTTCGCGTTTTCCCGGCTTAATTTTAGGAATACGGCGAAAACGAGCGTAATTCGTGATCACAATTAGAGATTCACCCTAATTCCATTATTTCTATGAGAAAACTTCGAAATCGTATCGGAATCCTTTTTTCGCGTTTTCCCGGCTTAATTTTAGGAATACAGCGAAAACGAGCGTAATTCGTGATCACCATAAAAGATTCACCCTAATTCCATTGTTTCCCTGAGAAAACTTCGAAAATCTATCGGCATCCTTTTTTCGCGTTTTCCCGGCATAATTTTACGAATACGGCGAAAACGAGCGTATTTCCAGATCACCATAAAAGATTCATCCTAATTCCATTTTTTCCATGAGAAAACTTCGAAAATGTATTGGAATCCTTTTTTCGCGTTTTCCCGGCTTAATTTTAGGAATACGGCGAAAACGAGCGTAATTCGTGATCACCATAAGAGATTCACCCTAATTCCATTATTTCCATGAGAAAACTTCGAAAATGGATCGGAATCGTTTTTTCGCGTTTTCCCGGCTTAATTTTAGGAATACGGCGAAAACGAGCGTAATTCGTGATCACCATAAGAGATTCACCCTAATTCCATTATTTCCATGAGAAAACTTCGAAATCGTATGGGAATCCTTTTTTCGCGTTTTCCCGGCTCAATTTTAGGAATACGGCGAAAACGAGCGTAATTCGTGATCACCATAAAAAATTCACCCTAATTCCATTATTTCCATGAGAACACTTCGAAAATGTATCGGAATCCTTTTTTCGCGTTTTCCCGGCTTAATTTTAGGAATATGGCGAAAACGAGCGTAATTCGTGATCACCATCAAAAATTCACCCGAATTCCATTTTTTCCAAGAGAAAACTTCGAAAATGTATCGGAATCCTTTTTTCGTGTTTTCCCGGCTTAATTTTAGGAATACGGCGAAAACGAGCGTAATTCGTGATCACAATAAGAGATTCACCCTAATTCCATTATTTCTATGAGAAAACTTCGAAATCGTATCGGAATCCTTTTTTCGCGTTTTCCCGGCTTAATTTTAGGAATACAGCGAAAACGAGCGTAATTCGTGATCACCATAAGAGATTCACCCTAATTCCATTATTTCCATGAGAAAACTTCGAAATCGTATCGGAATACTTTTTTCGCGTTTTCCCGGCTCAATTTTAGGAATACGGCGAAAACGAGCGTAATTCGTGATCACCATAAAAAATTCACCCTAATTCCATTATTTCCATGAGAAAACTTCGCAATCGTATGGGTATCCTTTTTTTTGCGTTTTCCCGGCAGAATTTTAGGAATACGGCGAAAACGAGCGTATTTCGTTATCACCATAAAAGATTCACCCTAATTCCATTTTTTCCATGAGAAAACTTCGAAAATGTATTGGAATCCTTTTTTCGCGTTCTCCCGGCTTAATTTTAGGAATACGGGGAAAACGAGCGTAATTCGTGATCACCATAAGCGATTCTCCCTAATTCCATTACTTCCAAGAGAAAACTTCGAAACCGTATCGGAATCCTTTTTTCGCGTTTTCCCGGCTTAATTTTAGGAATACGGCGAAAACGAGCGTAATTTGTGATCACCATAAAAAATTCACCCTTATTCCATTATTTCCATGAGTAAACTTCGAAATCGTACGGAAACCTTTTTTTGCGTTTTCCCGGCTTAATTTTAGTAATACGGCGTAAACGAGCGTAATGCGTGATCACCATAAAAGATTCACCCTAATTCCATTGTTTCCCTGAGAAAAGTTCAAAAATGTGTCGGAATCCTTTTTTCGCGTTTTCCCGTCTTAATTTTAGGAATACGGCGAAAACGAGCGTAATTCGTGATCACTATAAAAGATTCACTCTAATTCCTTTATTGCCATGAGAAAACGCCGAAAATGCATCGGAAACGTTTTTTCGCGTTTTCCCGGCTTAATTTTAGGAATACGGCGAAAACGAGCGTAATTCGTGATCACCATAAAAGATTCACCCTAATTCCATTATTTCCCTGAGAAAACTTCGCAATCGTATGGGTATCCTTTTTTTTGCGTTTTCCCGGCAGAATTTTAGGAATACGGCGAAAACGAGCGTATTTCGTTATCACCATAAAAGATTCACCCTAATTCCATTTTTTCCATGAGAAAACTTCGAAAATGTATTGGAATCCTTTTTTCGCGTTCTCCCGGCTTAATTTTAGGAATACGGGGAAAACGAGCGTACTTCGTGATCACCATAAAAAATTCACCCTTATTCCATTATTTCCATGAGTAAACTTCGAAATCGTACGGAAACCTTTTTTGGCGTTTTCCCGGCTTAATTTTAGTAATACGGCGAAAACGAGCGTAATTCGTGATCAACATAAAAGATTCACCCTAATTCCATTGTTTCCCTGAGAAAACTTCGAAAATGTGTCGGAATCCTTTTTTCGCGTTTTCCCGGCATAATTTTAGGAATACGGCGAAAACGAGCGTAATTCGCGATCACTATAAAAGATTCACCCTAATTCCTTTATTTCCATGAGAAAACTTCGAAATCGTATCGGAATCCTTTTTTCGCGTTTTCCCGGCTTAATTTAAGGAATACGGCGAAAACGAGCGTAATTCGTGATCACCATAAAAGATTCACCCTAATTCCATTATTTCCATGAGAAAACTTCGCAATCATATGGGTATCCTTTTTTTTGCGTTTTCCCGGCAGAATTTTAGGAATACGGCGAAAACGAGCGTATTTCGTTATCACCATAAAAGATTCACCCTAATTCCATTTTTTCCATGAGAAAACTTCGAAAATGTATTGGAATGCTTTTTCGCGTTCTCCCGGCTTAATTTTAGGAATACGGGGAAAACGAGCGTAATTCGTGATCACCATAAGCGATTCACCCTGATTCCATTACTTCCATGAGAAAACTTCGAAATCGTATCGGAATCCTTTTTTCGCGTTTTCCCGGCTTAATTTTAGGAATACGGCGAAAACGAGCGTAATTTGTGATCACCATAAAAAATTCACCCTCATTCCATTATTTCCATGAGTAAACTTCGAAATCGTACGGAAACCTTTTTTCGCGTTTTCCCGGCTTAATTTTAGTAATACGGCGAAAACGAGCGTAATTCGTGATCACTATAAAAAATTCACCCTAATTCCTTTATTTCCATGAGAAAACTTCGAAATCGTATCGGAATCCTTTTTTCGCGTTTTCCCGTCTTAATTTTAGGAATACGGCGGAAACCAGCGTAATTCGTGATCACTATAAAAACTCACCCTAATTCGTTTATTTCCATGAGAATACACCGAAAATGCATCGGATTCCTTTTTTCGCGTTTTCCCGGCCTAATTTTAGGAATACGGCGAAAACGAGGGTAATTCGTGATCATCATAATAAATTCCATATCACAGGAAAAAAGAATTATCGATGAAGTCGTGCAGAAACTCCGTTTCGTGAAGATGCTAACAGATTTTGATTTTTAATATTTATACAAATCAATTCCAATATATTTTATACCATCAAAACAAATTTTCCGTCAGATTCACCCTAATTCGATTATTTCCTTGATAAAACTTTGAAAATGTATCGGAAGGCTTTTTTCGCGTTTTCCTGGCTCAATTTTAGGAATACGGCGAAAACGAGCGTAATTCGTGATCACCATAAAAAATTCACCCTAATTCCATTATTTCCATGAGAAAACTTCGAAATCGTATCGGTATCCTTTTTTTGCGTTTTCCCGGCATAATTTTAGGAATACGGCGAAACCGAGCGTATTTCATGATCACCATAAAAGATTCACCCTAATTCCATTATTTCCATGAGAAAACTTCGAAATTGTACCGGGTTCCTGTTTTCGTGTTTTCCCGGCTTAATTTCAGGAATACGGCGAAAACGAGCGTAATTCGTGATCACCATAAAAATTTCACCCCAATTCCTTTACTGCCATGAGAAAACTCCGAAAATGCATCGGAAACGTTTTTTCGCGTTTTCCCGGCTTAATTTTAGGAATACGGCGAAAACGAGCGTAATTCCTGATCATCATAAGAGACTAACCCTAATTCCATTATTTCCATGAGAAAACTTCGAAATCGTATCGGAATCCTTTTTTCGCGTTTTCCCGACTTAATTTTAGGAATACGGCGGAAACTAGCGTAATTCGTGATCAGTATAAAAGATTCACCCTAATTCGTTTATTTCCATGAGAAAACACCGAAAATGTATTGGAATCCTTTTTTCGCGTTTTCCCGGCTTAATTTTAGGAATACGGGGAAAACGAGCGTAATTCGTGATCACCATAAGCGATTCACCCTAATTCCATTACTTCCATGCGAAAACTTCGAAATCGTATCGGAATCCTTTTTTCGCGTTTTCCCGGCTTAATTTTAGGAATACGGCGAAAACGAGCGTAATTCGTGATCACCATAAAAAATTCACCCTAATTCCGTTATTTCCATGAGAAAACTTCGAAATCGTATCGGAATCCTTTTTTTTGCGTTTTCCCGGCTTAATTTTAGTAATACGGCGAAAACGAGCGTAATTCGTGATCACCATAAAAGATTCACCGTAATTCCATTGTTTCCCTGAGAAAACTTCGAAAATCTATCGGCATCCTTTTTTCGCGTTTTCCCGGCATAATTTTACGAATACGGCGAAAACGAGCGTATTTCCAGATCAGCATAAAAGATTCATCCTAATTCCATTTTTTCCATGAGAAAACTTCGAAAATGTATTGGAATCCTTTTTTCGCGTTTTCCCGGCTTCATTTTAGGAATACGGCGAAAACGAGCGTAATTCGTGATCACCATAAGAGATTCACCCTAATTCCATTATTTCCATGAGAAAACTTTGAAAATGTATCGGAATCGTTTTTTCGTGTTTTCCCGGCTTAATTTTAGGAATACGGCGAAAACGAGCGTAATTCGTGATCACCATAAGAGATTCACCCTAATTCCATTATTTCCATGAGAAAACTTCGAAATCGTATGGGAATCCTTTTTTCGCGTTTTCCCGGCTCAATTTTAGGAATACGGCGAAAACGAGCGTAATTCGTGATCACCATAAAAAATTCACCCTAATTCCATTATTTCCATGAGAAAACTTCAAAATCGTATCGGAATCCTTTTTTCGCGTTTTCCCGGCTTAATTTTAGGAATACGGAGAAAACGAGCGTAATTCGTGACCACTATAAAAGATTCACCCCAATTCCTTTATTGCCATGAGAAAACTCCGAAAATGCATGGGAAACGTTTTTTCGCGTTTTCCCGGCTTAATTTTAGGAATACGGCGAAAACGAGCGTAATTCCTGATCACCATTAGAGATTAACCCTAATTCCATTATTTCCATGAGAAAACTTCGAAATCGTATCGGAATCCTTTTTTCGCGTTTTCCCGGCTTAATTTTAGGAATACGGGGAAAACGAGCGTAATTCGTGATCACCATAAGCGATTCACCCTAATTCCATTACTTCCATGAGAAAACTTCGAAATCGTATCGGAATCCTTTTTTCGCGTTTTCCCGGCTTAATTTTAGTAATACGGCGAAAACGAGCGTAATTCGTGATCACCATAAAAGATTCACCCTAATTCCATTATTTCCATGAGAAAACTTCGCAATCGTATCGGTATCCTTTTTTTGCGTTTTCCCGGCATAATTTTAGGAATACGGCGAAAACGAGCGTATTTCCAGATCACCATAAAAGATTCACCCTAATTCCATTTTTTCCATGAGAAAACTTCGAAATCGTATCGGAATCCTTTTTTCGCGTTTTCCCGGCATAATTTTAGGAATACGGCGAAAACGAGCGTAATTCGTGATCACTATGAAAGATTCACCCTAATTCCTTTATTGCCATGAGAAAACTCCGAAAATGCATCGGAAACGTTTTTTCGCGTTTTCCCGGCTTAATTTTAGGAATACGGCGAAAACGAGCGTAATTCGTGATCACCATGAGTGATTCACCCTAATTCCCTTATTTCCATGAGAAAACTTCGAAATCGTATCGGAATCCTTTTTTCGCGTTTTCCCGACTTAATTTTAGGAATACGGCGGAAACCAGCGTAATTCGTGATCACTATAAAAAATTCACCCTAATTCGTTTATTTCCATGAGAATACACCGGAAATGTATCGGATTCCTTTTTTCGCGTTTTCCCGGCTTAATTTTTGGAATACGGCGAAAACAAGGGTAATTCGTGATCATCATAATAAATTCCCTATCACAGGAAAAAAGAATTATCGATGAAGTCGTACAGAAACTCCGTTTCGTGAAGATGCTAACAGATTTTGATTTTTAATATTTATACAAATCAATTCCAATATATTTTATCCTATCAAAACAAATTTTCCGTCAGATTCACCCTAATTCGATCATTTCCTTGAGAAAACTTTGAAAATGTATCGAAATCCTTTTTTCGCGTTTTCCTGGCTTAATGTTAGGAATACGGCGAAAACGAGCGTAATTCGTGATCACGATAAAAAATTCACCCCAATTCCATTATTTCTATGAGAAAACTTCGAAATCGTATCGGAATCCTTTTTTGGCGTTTTCCCGGCTTATTTTTAGGAATACGGCGAAAACGAGCGTAATTCGTGATTACCATAATAGATTCACCCTAATTCCATTATTTCCATGAGCAAACTTCGAAATCGTATCGGAATCCTCTTTTCGCGTTTTCCCGGCTCAATTTTAGGAATACGGCGAAAACGAGCGTAATTCGTGATCACCATAAAAAATTCACCCTAATTCCATTATTTTCATGAGAAAACTTCGAAATTGTACCGGGTTCCTGTTTTCGTGTTTTCCCGGCTTAATTTCAGGAATACGGGGAAAACGAGCGTAATTCGTGATCACCGTAAGCGATTCACCCTAATTCCATTGTTTCCCTGAGAAAACTTCGAAAATATATCGGAATCGTTTTTTCGCGTTTTCCCGGCTTAATTTTAGGAATACGGCGAAGACGAGCGTAATTCGTGATCACCATAAAAAATTCACCCTAATTCCATTATTTCCATGAGAAAACTTCGAAATCGTATCGGTATCTTTTTTTGCGTTTTCCCGGCATAATTTTAGGAATACGGCGAAAACGAGCGTATTTCGTGATCACCATAAAAGATTCACCCTAATTCCATTATTTCCATGAGAAAACTTCGAAATTGTACCGGGTTCCTGTTTTCGTGTTTTCCCGGCTTAATTTCAGGAATACGGCGAAAACGAGCGTATTTCGTGATCAACATAAAAGATTCACCCTAATTCCATTTTTTCCATGAGAAAAATTCGAAAATGTATCGGAATCCTTTTTTCGCGTTTTCCCGGCTTAATTTTAGGAATACGGCGAAAACGGGCGTAATTCGTGATCACCATAAGAGATTCACCCTAATTCCATTATTTCCATGAGAAAACTTCGAAATCGTATGGGAATCCTTTTTTCGCGTTTTCCCGGCTCAATTATAGGAATACGGCGAAAACGAGTGTAATTCGTGATCACCATAAAAAATTTACCCAGATTCCATTATTTCCATGAGAAAACTTCGAAATCGTATCGGTATCCTTTTTTTGCGTTTTCCCGGCATAATTTTAGGAATACGGCGAAAACAAGCGTATTTCGTGATCACCATAAAAGATTCACCCGAATTCTATTTTTTCCAAGAGAAAACTTCGAAAATGTATCGGAATCCTTTTTTCGCGTTTTCCCGGCTTAATTTCAGGAATACAGCAAAAACGAGCGTAATTTGTGATCACCATAAGAGATTCACCCTAATTCCATTATTTCCATGAGAAAACTTCGAAATCGTATCGGAATCCTTTTTTCGCGTTTTCCCGGCTTAATTTTAGGAATACGGCAAAGCGAGCGTAATTCGTGATCACCATAATAGATTCACCCTAATTCCATTATTTCCATGAGCAAACTTCGAAATCGTATCGGAATCCTCTTTTCGCGTTTTCCCGGCTCAATTTTAGGAATACGGCGAAAACGAGCGTAATTCGTGATCACCATAAAAAATTCACCCTAATTCCATTATTTCCATGAGAAAACTTCGAAATTGTACCGGGTTCCTGTTTTCGTGTTTTCCCGGCTTAATTTCAGGAATACGGGGAAAACGAGCGTAATTCGTGATCACCATAAGCGATTCACCCTAATTCCATTACTTCCATGAGAAAACTTCGAAATCGTATCGGAATCCTTTTTTCGCGTTTTCCCGGCTTAATTTTAGGAATACGGCGAAAACGAGCGTAATTCGTGATCACTATAAAAGATTCACCCTAATTCCTTTATTTCCATGAGAAAACTTCGAAATCGTATCGGAATCCTTTTTTAGCGTTTTCCCGTCTTAATTTTAGGAATACGGCGGAAACCAGCGTAATTCGTGATCACTATAAAAAATTCACCCTAATTCGTTTATTTCCATGAGAATACACCGAAAATGCATCGGATTCCTTTTTTCGCGTTTTCCCGGATTAATTTTAGGAATACGGCGAAAACGAGGGTAATTCGTGATCATCATAATAAATTCCATATCGCAGGAAAAAAGAATTATCGATGAAGTCGTGCAGAAACTCCGTTTCGTGAAGATGCTAACAGATTTTGATTTTTAATATTTATACAAATCAATTCCAATATATTTTATACCATCAAAACAAATTTTCCGTCAGATTCACCCTAATTCGATTATTTCCTTGAGAAAACTTTGAAAATGTATCGGAAGGCTTTTTTCGCGTTTTCCTGGCTTAATTTTAGGAATACGGCGAAAGCGAGCGTAATTCGTGATCACCATAAGAGATTCACCCTAATTCCATTATTTCCATGAGAAAACTTCGAAAATGTATCGGAATCGTTTTTTCGCGTTTTCCCGGCTTAATTTTAGGGATACGGCGAAAACGAGCGTAATTCGTGATCACCATAAGAGATTCACCCTAATTCCATTATTTCCATGAGAAAACTTCGAAATCGTATGGGAATCCTTTTTTCGCGTTTTCCCGGCTCAATTTTAGGAATACGGCGAAAACGAGCGTAATTCGTGATCACCATAAAAAATTCACCCTAATTCCATTATTTCCATGAGAAAACTTCGAAAATGTATCGGAATCCTTTTTTCGCGTTTTCCCGGCTTAATTTTTCGGAATATGGCGAAAACGAGCGTAATTCGTGATCACCATCAAAAATTCACCCGAATTCCATTTTTTCCAAGAGAAAACTTCGAAAATGTATCGGAATCCTTTTTTCGCGTTTTCCCGGCTTAATTTTAGGAATACGGCGAAAACGAGCGTAATTCGTGATCACAATAAGAGATTCACCCTAATTCCATTATTTCTATGAGAAAACTTCGAAATCGTATCGGAATCCTTTTTTCGCGTTTTCCCGGCTTAATTTTAGGAATACAGCGAAAACGAGCGTAATTCGTGATCACCATAAGAGATTCACCCTAATTCCATTATTTCCATGAGAAAACTTCGAAATCCTATCGGAATCCTTTTTTCGCGTTTTCCCGGCTTAATTTTAGGAATACGGCGAAAACGAGCGTAATTCGTGATCACCATAAAAGATTCACCCTAATTCCATTGTTTCCCTGAGAAAACTTCGAAAATCTATCGGCATCCTTTTTTCGCGTTTTCCCGGCATAATTTTACGAATACGGCGAAAACGAGCGTATTTCCTGATCACCATAAAAGATTCATCCTAATTCCATTTCTTCCATGAGAAAACTTCGAAAATGTATTGGAATCCTTTTTTCGCGTTTTCCCGGCTTAATTTTAGGAATACGGCGAAAACGAGCGTAATTCGTGATCACCATAAGAGATTCACCCTAATTCCATTATTTCCATGAGAAAACTTCGAAAATGTATCGGAATCGTTTTTTCGCGTTTTCCCGGCTTAATTTTAGGAATACGGCGAAAACGAGCGTAATTCGTGATCACCATAAGAGATTCACCCTAATTCCATTATTTCCATGAGAAAACTTCGAAATCGTATGGGAATCCTTTTTTCGCGTTTTCCCGGCTCAATTTTAGGAATACGGCGAAAACGAGCGTAATTCGTGATCACCATAAAAAATTCACCCTAATTCCATTATTTCCATGAGAAAACTTCGAAAATGTATCGGAATCCTTTTTTCGCGTTTTCCCGGCTTAATATTAGGAATATGGCGAAAACGAGCGTAATTCGTGATCACCATAAAAGATTCACCCTAATTCCATTGTTTCCCTGAAAAAAGTTCAAAAATGTGTCGGAATCCTTTTTTCGCGTTTTCCCGTCTTAATTTTAGGAATACGGCGAAAACGAGCGTAATTCGTGATCACTATAAAAGATTCACTCTAATTCCTTTATTGCCATGAGAAAACTCCGAAAATGCATCGGAAACGTTTTTTCGCGTTTTCCCGGCTTAATTTTAGGAATACGGCGAAAACGAGCGTAATTCGTGATCACCATAAAAGATTCACCCTAATTCCATTATTTCCATGAGAAAACTTCGCAATCGTATGGGTATCGTTTTTTTTGCGTTTTCCCGGCAGAATTTTAGGAATACGGCGAAAACGAGCGTATTTCGTTATCACCATAAAAGATTCACCCTAATTCCATTTTTTCCATGAGAAAACTTCGAAATCGTATGGGAATCCTTTTTTCGCGTTTTCCCGGCTCAATTTTAGGAATACGGCGAAAACGAGCGTAATTCGTGATCACCATAAAAAATTCACCCTAATTCCATTATTTCCATGAGAAAACTTCGAAAATGTATCGGAATCCTTTTTTCGCGTTTTCCCGGCTTAATTTTAGGAATATGGCGAAAACGAGCGTAATTCGTGATCACCATAAAAGATTCACCCTAATTCCATTGTTTCCCTGAAAAAAGTTCAAAAATGTGTCGGAATCCTTTTTTCGCGTTTTCCCGTCTTAATTTTAGGAATACGGCGAAAACGAGCGTAATTCGTGATCACTATAAAAGATTCACTCTAATTCCTTTATTGCCATGAGAAAACTCCGAAAATGCATCGGAAACGTTTTTTCGCGTTTTCCCGGCTTAATTTTAGGAATACGGCGAAAACGAGCGTAATTCGTGATCACCATAAAAGATTCACCCTAATTCCATTATTTCCATGAGAAAACTTCGCAATCGTATGGGTATCGTTTTTTTTGCGTTTTCCCGGCAGAATTTTAGGAATACGGCGAAAACGAGCGTATTTCGTTATCACCATAAAAGATTCACCCTAATTCCATTTTTTCCATGAGAAAACTTCGAAAATGTATTGGAATCCTTTTTTCGCGTTCTCCTGGCTTAATTTTAGGAATACGGGGAAAACGAGCGTACTTCGTGATCACCATAAAAAATTCACCCTTATTCCATTATTTCCATGAGTAAACTTCGAAATCGTACGGAAACCTTTTTTTGCGTTTTCCCGGCTTAATTTTAGTAATACGGCGAAAACGAGCGTAATTCGTGATCAACATAAAAGATTCACCCTAATTCCATTGTTTCCCTGAGAAAACTTCGAAAATGTGTCGGAATCCTTTTTTCGCGTTTTCCCGGCTTAATTTTAGGAATACGGCGAAAACGAGCGTAATTCGTGATCACTATAAAAGATTCACCCTAATTCCTTTATTTCCATGAGAAAACTTCGAAATCGTATCGGAATCCTTTTTTCGCGTTTTCCCGGCTTAATTTTAGGAATACGGCGAAAACGACCGTAATTCGTGATCACCATAAAAGATTCACCCTAATTCCATTATTTCCATGAGAAAACTTCGCAATCATATGGGTATCCTTTTTCTTGCGTTTTCCCGGCAGAATTTTAGGAATACGGCGAAAACGAGCGTATTTCGTTAGCACCATAAAAGATTCACCCTAATTCCATTTTTTCCATGAGAAAACTTCGAAAATGTATTGGAATCCTTTTTTCGCGTTCTCCCGGCTTAATTTTAGGAATACGGGGAAAACGAGCGTAATTCGTGATCACCATAAGCGATTCACCCTAATTCCATTACTTCCATGAGAAAACTTCGAAATCGTATCGGAATCCTTTTTTCGCGTTTTCCCGACTTAATTTTAGGAATACGGCGAAAACGAGCGTAATTTGTGATCACCATAAAAAATTCACCCTCATTCCATTATTTCCATGAGTAAACTTCGAAATCGTACGGAAACCTTTTTTCGCGTTTTCCCGGCTTAATTTTAGTAATACGGCGAAAACGAGCGTAATTCGTGATCACTATAAAAGATTCACCCTAATTCCTTTATTTCCATGAGAAAACTTCGAAACCGTATCGGAATCCTTTTTTCGCGTTTTCCCGTCTTAATTTTAGGAATACGGCGGAAACCAGCGTAATTCGTGATCACTATAAAAAATTCACCCCAATTCGTTTATTTCCATGAGAATACACCGAAAAAGCATCGGATTCCTTTTTTCGCGTTTTCCCGGCCTAATTTTAGGAATACGGCGAAAACGAGGGTAATTCGTGATCATCATAATAAATTCCATATCACAGGAAAAAAGAATTATCGATGAAGTCGTGCAGAAACTCCGTTTCGTGAAGATGCTAACAGATTTTGATTTTTAATATTTATACAAATCAATTCCAATATATTTTATACCATCAAAACAAATTTTCCGTCAGATTCACCCTAATTCGATTATTTCCTTGATAAAACTTTGAAAATGTATCGGAAGGCTTTTTTCGCGTTTTCCTGGCTCAATTTTAGGAATACGGCGAAAACGAGCGTAATTCGTGATCACCATAAAAAATTCACCCTAATTCCATTATTTCCATGAGAAAACTTCGAAATCGTATCGGTATCCTTTTTTTGCGTTTTCCCGGCATAATTTTAGGAATACGGCGAAAACGAGCGTATTTCGTGATCACCATAAAAGATTCACCCTAATTCCATTATTTCCATGAGAAAACTTCGAAATTGTACCGGGTTCCTGTTTTCGTGTTTTCCCGGCTTAATTTCAGGAATACGGCGAAAACGAGCGTATTTCGTGATCAACATAAAAGATTCACCCTAATTCCATTTTTTCCATGAGAAAACTTCGAAAATGTATCGGAATCCTTTTTTCGCGTTTTCCCGGCTTAATTTTAGGAATACGGCGAAAACGAGCGTAATTCGTGATCACCATAAGAGATTCACCCTAATTCCATTATTTCCATGAGAAAACTTCGAAATCGTATGGGAATCCTTTTTTCGCGTTTTCCCGGCTCAATTTTAGGAATACGGCGAAAACGAGCGTAATTCGTGATCACCATAAAAAATTCACCCTAATTCCATTATTTCCATGAGAAAACTTCGAAATCGTATCGGAATCCTTTTTTCGCGTTTTCCCGGCTTAATTTTAGGAATACGAAGAAAACGAGCGTAATTCGTGACCACTATAAAAGATTCACCCCAATTCCTTTATTGCCATGAGAAAACTCCGAAAATGCATCGGAAACGTTTTTTCGCGTTTTCCCGGCTTAATTTTAGGAATACGGCGAAAACGTGCGTAATTCCTGATCACCATTAGAGATTAACCCTAATTCCATTATTTCCATGAGAAAACTTCGAAATCGTATCGGAATCCTTTTTTCGCGTTTTCCCGGCTTAATTTTAGGAATACGGGGAAAACGAGCGTAATTCGTGATCATCATAAGCGATTCACCCTAATTCCATTACTTCCATGAGAAAACTTCGAAATCGTATCGGAATCCTTTTTTCGCGTTTTCCCGGCTTAATTTTAGTAATACGGCGAAAACGAGCGTAATTCGTGATCACCATAAAAGATTCACCCTAATTCCATTATTTCCATGAGAAAACTTCGAAATCGTATCGGAATCCTTTTTTCGCGTTTTCCCGGCTTAATTTTAGGAATACGGCGAAAACGAGCGTAATTCGTGATCACTATGAAAGATTCACCCTAATTCCTTTATTGCCATGAGAAAACTCCGAAAATGCATCGGAAACGTTTTTTCGCGTTTTCCCGGCTTAATTTTAGGAATACGGCGAAAACGAGCGTAATTCGTGATCACCATGAGTGATTCACCCTAATTCCCTTATTTCCATGAGAAAACTTCGAAATCGTATCGGAATCCTTTTTTCGCGTTTTCCCGACTTAATTTAAGGAATACGGCGGAAACCAGCGTAATTCGTGATCACTATAAAAAATTCACCCTAATTCGTTTATTTCCATGAGAATACACCGGAAATGTATCGGATTCCTTTTTTCGCGTTTTCCCGGCTTAATTTTTGGAATACGGCGAAAACAAGGGTAATTCGTGACCATCATAATAAATTCCCTATCACAGGAAAAAAGAATTATCGATGAAGTCGTACAGAAACTCCGTTTCGTGAAGATGCTAACAGATTTTGATTTTTAATATTTATACAAATCAATTCCAATATATTTTATCCTATCAAAACAAATTTTCCGTCAGATTCACCCTAATTCGATTATTTCCTTGAGAAAACTTTGAAAATGTATCGAAATCCTTTTTTCGCGTTTTCCTGGCTTAATGTTAGGAATACGGCGAAAACGAGCGTAATTCGTGATCACGATAAAAAATTCACCCCAATTCCATTATTTCTATGAGAAAACTTCGAAATCGTATCGGAATCCTTTTTTGGCGTTTTCCCGGCTTATTTTTAGGAATACGGCGAAAACGAGCGTAATTCGTGATCACCATAATAGATTATTCCATTATTTCCACGAGCAAACTTCGAAATCGTATCGGAATCCTCTTTTCGCGTTTTCCCGGCTCAATTTTAGGAATACGGCGAAAACGAGCGTAATTCGTGATCACCATAAAAAATTCACCCTAATTCCATTATTTCCATGAGAAAACTTCGAAATTGTACCGGGTTCCTGTTTTCGTGTTTTCCCGGCTTAATTTCAGGAATACGGGGAAAACGAGCGTAATTCGTGATCACCATAAGCGATTCACCCTAATTCCATTGTTTCCCTGAGAAAACTTCGAAAATGTATCGGAATCGTTTTTTCGCGTTTTCCCGGCTTAATTTTAGGAATACGGCGAAGACGAGCGTAATTCGTGATCACCATAAGAGATTCACCCTAATTCCATTATTTCCATGAGAAAACTTCGAAATCGTATGGGAATCCTTTTTTCGCGTTTTCCCGGCTCAATTTTAGGAATACGGCGAAAACGAGCGTAATTCGTGATCACCATAAAAAATTCACCCAGATTCCATTACTTCCATGGGAAAACTTCGAAATCGTATCGGAATCCTTTTTTCGCGTTTTCCCGGCTTAATTTTAGAAATACGGCGAAAACGAGCGTAATTCGTGATCACTATAAAAGATTCACCCTAATTCCTTTATGTCCATGAGAAAACTTCGAAATCGTATCGGAATCCTTTTTTCGCGTTTTCCCGTCTTAATTTTAGGAATACGGCGGAAACCAGCGTAATTCGTGATCATCATAATAAATTCCATATCACAGGAAAAAAGAATTATCGATGAAGTCGTGCAGAAGCTCCGTTTCGTGAAGATGCTAACAGATTTTGATTTTTAATATTTATACAAATCAATTCCAATATATTTTATACCATCAAAACAAATTTTCCGTCAGATTCACCCTAATTCGATTATTTCCTTGAGGAAACTTTGAAAATGTATCGGAAGGCTTTTTTCGCGTTTTCCTGGCTTAATTTTAGGAATACGGCGAAAACGAGCGTAATTCGTGATCACGATAAAAAATTCACCCCAATCCCATTATTTCTATGAGAAAACTTCGAAATCGTATCGGAATCCTTTTTTGGCGTTTTCCCGGCCTATTTTTAGGAATACGGCGAAAACGAGCGTAATTCGTGATCACCATAATAGATTCACCCTAATTCCATTATTTCCATGAGAAAACTTCGAAAGCGTATTGGAATCCTCTTTTCGCGTTTTCCCGGCTCAATTTTAGGAATACGGCGAAAACGAGCGTAATTCGTGATCACCATAAAAAATTCACCCTAATTCCATTATTTCCATGAGAAAACTTCGAAATCGTATCGGTATCTTTTTTTGCGTTTTCCCGGCATAATTTTAGGAATACGGCGAAAACGAGCGTATTTCGTGATCACCATAAAAGATTCACCCTAATTCCATTATTTCCATGAGAAAAATTCGAAAATGTATCGGAATCCTTTTTTCGCGTTTTCCCGGCTTAATTTTAGGAATACGGCGAAAACGGGCGTAATTCGTGATCACCATAAGAGATTCACCCTAATTCCATTATTTCCATGAGAAAACTTCGAAATCGTATGGGAATCCTTTTTTCGCGTTTTCCCGGCTCAATTATAGGAATACGGCGAAAACGAGTGTAATTCGTGATCACCATAAAAAATTCACCCAGATTCCCTTATTTCCATGAGAAAACTTCGAAATCGTATCGGTATCCTTTTTTTGCGTTTTCCCGGCATAATTTTAGGAATACGGCGAAAACAAGCGTATTTCGTGATCACCATAAAAGATTCACCCGAATTCTATTTTTTCCAAGAGAAAACTTCGAAAATGTATCGGAATCCTTTTTTCGCGTTTTCCCGGCTTAATTTTAGGAATACAGCAAAAACGAACGTAATTCGTGATCACCATAAGAGATTCACCCTAATTCCATTATTTCCATGAGAAAACGTCGAAATCGTATCGGAATCCTTTTTTCGCGTTTTCCCGGCTTAATTTTAGGAATACGGCAAAGCGAGCGTAATTCGTGATCACCATAATAGATTCACCCTAATTCCATTATTTCCATGAGCAAACTTCGAAATCGTATCGGAATCCTCTTTTCGCGTTTTCCCGGCTCAATTTTAGGAATACGGCGAAAACGAGCGTAATTCGTGATCACCATAAAAAATTCACCCTAATTCCATTATTTCCATGAGAAAACTTCGAAATCGTATGGGAATCCTTTTTTCGCGTTTTCCCGGCTCAATTTTAGGAATACGGGGAAAACGAGCGTAATTCGTGATCACCATAAAAAATTCACCCTAATTCCATTATGTCCATGAGAAAACTTCGAAAATGTATCGAAATCCTTTTTTCGCGTTTTCCCGGCTTAATTTTTCGGAATATGGCGAAAACGAGCGTAATTCGTGATCACCATCAAAAATTCACCCGAATTCCATTTTTTCCAAGAGAAAACTTCGAAAATGTATCGGAATCCTTTTTTCGCGTTTTCCCGGCTTAATTTTAGGAATACGGCGAAAACGAGCGTAATTCGTGATCACCATAAGAGATTCACCCTAATTCCATTATTTCCATGAGAAAACTTCGAAATCGTATGGGAATCCTTTTTTCGCGTTTTCCCGGCTCAATTTTAGGAATACGGCGAAAACGAGCGTAATTCGTGATCACCATAAAAAATTCACCCTAATTCCATTATTTCCATGAGAAAACTTCGAAATCGTATGGGAATCCTTTTTTCGCGTTTTCCCGGCTCAATTTTAGGAATACGGCGAAAACGAGCGTATTTCGTGATCACCATAAAAGATTCACCCGAATTCCATTTTTTCCAAGAGAAAACTTCGAAAATGTACCGGAATCCTTTTTTCGCGTTTTCCCGACTTAATTTTAGGAATACGGCGGAAACTATCGTAATTCGTGATCAGTATAAAAGATTCACCCTAATTCGTTCATTTCCATGAGAAAACACCGAAAATTTATTGGAATCCTTTTTTCGCGTTTTCCCGGCTTAATTTTAGGAATACGGGGGAAAACGAGCGTAATTCGTGATCACCATATGCGATTCACCCTAATTCCATTAGTTCCATGCGAAAACTTCGAAATCGTATCGGAATCCTTTTTTCGCGTTTTCCCGGCTTAATTTTAGGAATACGGCGAAAACGAGCGTAATTCGTGATCACCATAAAAAATTCACCCTAATTCCGTTATTTCCATGAGAAAACTTCGGAATCGTATCGGAATCCTTTTTTTGCGTTTTCCCGGCTTAATTTTAGTAATACGGCGAAAACGAGCGTAATTCGTGATCACCATAAAAGATTCACCCTAATTCCATTGTTTCCCTGTGAAAACTTCGAAAATCTATCGGCATCCTTTTTTCGCGTTTTCCCGGCATAATTTTACGAATACGGCGAAAACGAGCGTATTTCCAGATCACCATAAAAGATTCATCCTAATTCCATTTTTTCCATGAGAAAACTTCGAAAATGTATTGGAATCCTTTTTTCGCGTTTTCCCGGCTTAATTTTAGGAATACGGCGAAAACGAGCGAAATTCGTGATCACCATAAGAGATTCACCCTAATTCCATTATTTCCATGAGAAAACTTCGAAAATGTATCAGAATCGTTTTTTCGCGTTTTCCAGGCTTAATTTTAGGAATACGGCGAAAACGAGCGTAATTCGTGATCACCATAAGAGATTCACCCTAATTCCATTATTTCCATGAGAAAACTTCGAAATCGTATGGGAATACTTTTTTCGCGTTTTCCCGGCTCAATTTTAGGAATACGGCGAAAACGAGCGTAATTCGTGATCACCATAAAAAATTCACCCTAATTCCATTATTTCCATGAGAAAACTTCGAAATCGTATCGGAATCCTTTTTTCGCGTTTTCCCGGCTTAATTTTAGGAATTCGGAGAAAACGAGCGTAATTCGTGACCACTATAAAAGATTCACCCCAATTCCTTTATTGCCATGAGAAAACTCCGAAAATGCATCGGAAACGTTTTTTCGCGTTTTCCCGGCTTAATTTTAGGAATACGGCGAAAACGAGCGTAATTCCTGATCACCATTAGAGATTAACCCTAATTCCATTATTTCCATGAGAAAACTTCGAAATCGTATCGGAATCCTTTTTTCGCGTTTTCCCGGCTTAATTTTAGGAATACGGGGAAAACGAGCGTAATTCGTGATCACCATAAGCGATTCACCCTAATTCCATTACTTCCATGAGAAAATTTCGAAATCGTATCGGAATCCTTTTTTCGCGTTTTCCCGGCTTAATTTTAGTAATACGGCGAAAACGAGCGTAATTCGTGATCACCATAAAAGATTCACCCTAATTCCATTATTTCCATGAGAAAACTTCGCAATCGTATCGGTATCCTTTTTTTGCGTTTTCCCGGCATAATTTTAGGAATACGGCGGAAACGAGCGTATTTCCAGATCACCGTAAAAGATTCACCCGAATTCCATTTTTTCCAAGAGAAAACTTCGAAAATGTATCGGAATCCTTTTTTCGCGTTTTCCCGGCTTAATTTTAGGAATACAGCAAAAACGAGCGTAATTCGTGATCACCATAAGAGATTCACCCTAATTCCATTATTTCCATGAGAAAACTTCGAAATCGTATCGGAATCCTTTTTTCGCGTTTTCCCGGCTTAATTTTAGGAATACGGCGAAAACGAGCGTAATTCGTGATCACCATAAAAAATTCACCCTAATTCCATTATTTCCATGAGAAAACTTCGAAATCGTATCGGCATCCTTTTTTCGCGTTTTCCCGGCTTAATTTTAGGAATACGGCGAAAACGAGCGTAATTCGTGATCACCATAAGAGATTCACCCTAATTCCATTATTTCCATGAGAAAACTTCGAAATCGTATGGGAATCCTTTTTTCGCGTTTTCCCGGCTCAATTTTAGGAATACGGCGAAAACGAGCGTAATTCGTGATCACCATAAGAGATTCACCCTAATTCCATTATTTCCATGAGAAAACTTCGAAATCGTATGGGAATCCTTTTTTCGCGTTTTCCCGGCTCAATTTTAGGAATACGGCGAAAACGAGCGTAATTCGTGATCACCATAAAAAATTCACCCTAATTCCATTATTTACATGAGAAAACTTCGAAAATGTATCGGAATCCTTTTTTCGCGTTTTCCCGGCTTAATTTTAGGAATATGGCGAAAACGAGCGTAATTCGTGATCACCATCAAAAATTCACCCGAATTCCATTTTTTCCAAGAGAAAACTTCGAAAATGTATCGGAATCCTTTTTTTCGCGTTTTCCCGGCTTAATTTTAGGAATACGGCGAAAACGAGCGTAATTCGTGATCACCATAAAAAATTCACCCTAATTCCATTATTTACATGAGAAAACTTCGAAAATGTATCGGAATCCTTTTTTCGCGTTTTCCCGGCTTAATTTTAGGAATACGGCGAAAACGAGCCTAATTCGTGATCACCATAAAAAATTCACCCTAATTCCGTTATTTCCATGAGAAAACTTCGAAATCGTATCGGAATCCTTTTTTTGCGTTTTCCCGGCTTAATTTTAGTAATACGGCGAAAACGAGCGTAATTCGTGATCACCATAAAAGATTCACCCTAATTCCATTGTTTCCCTGTGAAAACTTCGAAAATCTATCGGCATCTTTTTTTCGCGTTTTCCCGGCATAATTTTACGAATACGGCGAAAACGAGCGTATTTCCAGATCACCATAAAAGATTCATCCTAATTCCATTTTTTCCATGAGAAAACTTCGAAAATGTATTGGAATCCTTTTTTCGCGTTTTCCCGGCTTAATTTTAGGAATACGGCGAAAACGAGCGTAATTCGTGATCACCATAAGAGATTCACCCTAATTCCATTATTTCCATGAGAAAACTTCGAAAATGTATCAGAATCGTTTTTTCGCGTTTTCCCGGCTTAATTTTAGGAATACGGCGAAAACGAGCGTAATTCGTGATCACCATAAGAGATTCACCCTAATTCCATTATTTCCATGAGAAAACTTCGAAATCGTATGGGAATACTTTTTTCGCGTTTTCCCGGCTCAATTTTTGGAATACGGCGAAAACGAGCGTAATTCGTGATCACCATAAAAAATTCACCCTAATTCCATTATTTCCATGAGAAAACTTCAAAATCGTATCGGAATCCTTTTTTCACGTTTTCCCGGCTTAATTTTAGGAATACGGAGAAAACGAGCGTAATTCGTGACCACTATAAAAGATTCACCCCAATTCCTTTATTGCCATGAGAAAACTCCGAAAATGCATCGGAAACGTTTTTTCGCGTTTTCCCGGCTTAATTTTAGGAATACGGCGAAAACGAGCGTAATTCCTGATCACCATTAGAGATTAACCCTAATTCCATTATTTCCATGAGAAAACTTCGAAATCGTATCGGAATCCTTTTTTCGCGTTTTCCCGGCTTAATTTTAGGAATACGGGGAAAACGAGCGTAATTCGTGATCACCATAAGCGATTCACCCTAATTCCATTACTTCCATGAGAAAATTTCGAAATCGTATCGGAATCCTTTTTTCGCGTTTTCCCGGCTTAATTTTAGTAATACGGCGAAAACGAGCGTAATTCGTGATCACCATAAAAGATTCACCCTAATTCCATTATTTCCATGAGAAAACTTCGCAATCGTATCGGTATCCTTTTTTTGCGTTTTCCCGGCATAATTTTAGGAATACGGCGGAAACGAGCGTATTTCCAGATCACCGTAAAAGATTCACCCGAATTCCATTTTTTCCAAGAGAAAACTTCGAAAATGTATCGGAATCCTTTTTTCGCGTTTTCCCGGCTTAATTTTAGGAATACAGCAAAAACGAGCGTAATTCGTGATCACCATAAGAGATTCACCCTAATTCCATTATTTCCATGAGAAAACTTCGAAATCGTATCGGAATCCTTTTTTCGCGTTTTCCCGGCTTAATTTTAGGAATACGGCGAAAACGAGCGTAATTCGTGATCACCATAAAAAATTCACCCTAATTCCATTATTTCCATGAGAAAACTTCGAAATCGTATCGGCATCCTTTTTTCGCGTTTTCCCGGCTTAATTTTAGGAATACGGCGAAAACGAGCGTAATTCGTGATCACCATAAGAGATTCACCCTAATTCCATTATTTCCATGAGAAAACTTCGAAATCGTATGGGAATCCTTTTTTCGCGTTTTCCCGGCTCAATTTTAGGAATACGGCGAAAACGAGCGTAATTCGTGATCACCATAAAAAATTCACCCTAATTCCATTATTTACATGAGAAAACTTCGAAAATGTATCGGAATCCTTTTTTCGCGTTTTCCCGGCTTAATTTTAGGAATATGGCGAAAACGAGCGTAATTCGTGATCACCATCAAAAATTCACCCGAATTCCATTTTTTCCAAGAGAAAACTTCGAAAATGTATCGGAATCCTTTTTTTCGCGTTTTCCCGGCTTAATTTTAGGAATATGGCGAAAACGAGCGTAATTCGTGATCACCATCAAAAATTCACCCGAATTCCATTTTTTCCAAGAGAAAACTTCGAAAATGTATCGGAATCCTTTTTTCGTGTTTTCCCGGCTTAATTTTAGGAATACGGCGAAAACGAGCGTAATTCGTGATCACAATAAGAGATTCACCCTAATTCCATTATTTCTATGAGAAAACTTCGAAATCGTATCGGAATCCTTTTTTCGCGTTTTCCCGGCTTAATTTTAGGAATACAGCGAAAACGAGCGTAATTCGTGATCACCATAAGAGATTCACCCTAATTCCATTATTTCCATGAGAAAACTTCGAAATCGTATCGGAATCCTTTTTTCGCGTTTTCCCGGCTTAATTTTAGGAATACGGCGAAAACGAGCGTAATTCGTGATCACCATAAAAAATTCACCCTAATTCCATTATTTCCATGAGAAAACTTCGCAATCGTATCGGAATACTTTTTTCGCGTTTTCCCGGCTCAATTTTAGGAATACGGCGAAAACGAGCGTAATTCGTGATCACCATAAAAAATTCACCCTAATTCCATTATTTCCATGAGAAAACTTCAAAATCGTATCGGTATCCTTTTTTTGCGTTTTCCCGGCATAATTTTAGGAATACGACGAAAACGAGCGTAATTCGTGATCACCATAAGCGATTCACCCTAATTCCATTACTTCCATGAGAAAACTTCGAAATCGTATCGGAATCCTTTTTTCGCGTTTTCCCGGCTTAATTTTAGGAATACGGCGAAAACGAGCGTAATTCGTGATCACCATAAAAGATTCACCCTAATTCCATTTTTTCCATGAGAAAACTTCGAAAATGTATTGGAATCCTTTTTTCGCGTTTTCCCGGCTTAATTTTAGGAATACGGCGAAAACGAGCGTAATTCGTGATCACCATAAGAGATTCACCCTAATTCCATTATTTCCATGAGAAAACTTCGAAAATGGATCGGAATCGTTTTTTCGCGTTTTCCCGGCTTAATTTTAGGAATACGGCGAAAACGAGCGTAATTCGTGATCACCATAAGAGATTCACCCTAATTCCATTATTTCCATGAGAAAACTTCGAAATCGTATGGGAATCCTTTTTTCGCGTTTTCCCGGCTCAATTTTAGGAATACGGCGAAAACGAGCGTAATTCGTGATCACCATAAAAAATTCACCCTAATTCCATTATTTCCATGAGAACACTTCGAAAATGTATCGGAATCCTTTTTTCGCGTTTTCCCGGCTTAATTTTAGGAATATGGCGAAAACGAGCGTAATTCGTGATCACCATCAAAAATTCACCCGAATTCCATTTTTTCCAAGAGAAAACTTCGAAAATGTATCGGAATCCTTTTTTCGTGTTTTCCCGGCTTAATTTTAGGAATACGGCGAAAACGAGCGTAATTCGTGATCACAATAAGAGATTCACCCTAATTCCATTATTTCTATGAGAAAACTTCGAAATCGTATCGGAATCCTTTTTTCGCGTTTTCCCGGCTTAATTTTAGGAATACAGCGAAAACGAGCGTAATTCGTGATCACCATAAGAGATTCACCCTAATTCCATTATTTCCATGAGAAAACTTCGAAATCGTATCGGAATACTTTTTTCGCGTTTTCCCGGCTCAATTTTAGGAATACGGCGAAAACGAGCGTAATTCGTGATCACCATAAAAAATTCACCCTAATTCCATTATTTCCATGAGAAAACTTCGCAATCGTATGGGTATCCTTTTTTTTGCGTTTTCCCGGCAGAATTTTAGGAATACGGCGAAAACGAGCGTATTTCGTTATCACCATAAAAGATTCACCCTAATTCCATTTTTTCCATGAGAAAACTTCGAAAATGTATTGGAATCCTTTTTTCGCGTTCTCCCGGCTTAATTTTAGGAATACGGGGAAAACGAGCGTAATTCGTGATCACCATAAGCGATTCTCCCTAATTCCATTACTTCCAAGAGAAAACTTCGAAACCGTATCGGAATCCTTTTTTCGCGTTTTCCCGGCTTAATTTTAGGAATACGGCGAAAACGAGCGTAATTTGTGATCACCATAAAAAATTCACCCTTATTCCATTATTTCCATGAGTAAACTTCGAAATCGTACGGAAACCTTTTTTTGCGTTTTCCCGGCTTAATTTTAGTAATACGGCGTAAACGAGCGTAATTCGTGATCACCATAAAAGATTCACCCTAATTCCATTGTTTCCCTGAGAAAAGTTCAAAAATGTGTCGGAATCCTTTTTTCGCGTTTTCCCGTCTTAATTTTAGGAATACGGCGAAAACGAGCGTAATTCGTGATCACTATAAAAGATTCACTCTAATTCCTTTATTGCCATGAGAAAACGCCGAAAATGCATCGGAAACGTTTTTTCGCGTTTTCCCGGCTTAATTTTAGGAATACGGCGAAAACGAGCGTAATTCGTGATCACCATAAAAGATTCACCCTAATTCCATTATTTCCCTGAGAAAACTTCGCAATCGTATGGGTATCCTTTTTTTTGCGTTTTCCCGGCAGAATTTTAGGAATACGGCGAAAACGAGCGTATTTCGTTATCACCATAAAATATTCACCCTAATTCCATTTTTTCCATGAGAAAACTTCGAAAATGTATTGGAATCCTTTTTTCGCGTTCTCCCGGCTTAATTTTAGGAATACGGGGAAAACGAGCGTACTTCGTGATCACCATAAAAAATTCACCCTTATTCCATTATTTCCATGAGTAAACTTCGAAATCGTACGGAAACCTTTTTTGGCGTTTTCCCGGCTTAATTTTAGTAATACGGCGAAAACGAGCGTAATTCGTGATCAACATAAAAGATTCACCCTAATTCCATTGTTTCCCTGAGAAAACTTCGAAAATGTGTCGGAATCCTTTTTTCGCGTTTTCCCGGCATAATTTTAGGAATACGGCGAAAACGAGCGTAATTTGTGATCACCATAAAAAAATCACCCTTATTCCATTATTTCCATGAGTAAACTTCGAAATCGTACGGAAACCTTTTTTTGCGTTTTCCCGGCTTAATTTTAGTAATACGGCGAAAACGAGCGTAATTCGTGATCAACATAAAAGATTCACCCTAATTCCATTGTGTCCCTGAGAAAACTTCGAAAATGTGTCGGAATCCTTTTTTCGCGTTTTCCCGGCATCATTTTAGGAATACGGCGAAAACGAGCGTAATTCGCAATCACTATAAAAGATTCACCCTAATTCCTTTATTTCCATGAGAAAACTTCGAAATCGTATCGGAATCCTTTTTTCGCGTTTTCCCGGCTTAATTTAAGGAATACGGCGAAAACGAGCGTAATTCGTGATCACCATAAAAGATTCACCCTAATTCCATTATTTCCATGAGAAAACTTCGCAATCATATGGGTATCCTTTTTTTTGCGTTTTCCCGGCAGAATTTTAGGAATACGGCGAAAACGAGCGTATTTCGTTATCACCATAAAAGATTCACCCTAATTCCATTTTTTCCATGAGAAAACTTCGAAAATGTATTGGAATGCTTTTTCGCGTTCTCCCGGCTTAATTTTAGGAATACGGGGAAAACGAGCGTAATTCGTGATCACCATAAGCGATTCACCCTAATTCCATTACTTCCATGAGAAAACTTCGAAATCGTATCGGAACCCTTTTTTCGCGTTTTCCCGGCTTAATTTTAGGAATACGGCGAAAACGAGCGTAATTTGTGATCACCATAAAAAATTCACCCTCATTCCATTATTTCCATGAGTAAACTTCGAAATCGTACGGAAACCTTTTTTCGCGTTTTCCCGGCTTAATTTTAGTAATACGGCGAAAACGAGCGTAATTCGTGATCACTATAAAAAATTCACCCTAATTCCTTTATTTCCATGAGAAAACTTCGAAATCGTATCGGAATCCTTTTTTCGCGTTTTCCCGTCTTAATTTTAGGAATACGGCGGAAACCAGCGTAATTCGTGATCACTATAAAAACTCACCCTAATTCGTTTATTTCCATGAGAATACACCGAAAATGCATCGGATTCCTTTTTTCGCGTTTTCCCGGCCTAATTTTAGGAATACGGCGAAAACGAGGGTAATTCGTGATCATCATAATAAATTCCATATCACAGGAAAAAAGAATTATCGATGAAGTCGTGCAGAAACTCCGTTTCGTGAAGATGCTAACAGATTTTGATTTTTAATATTTATACAAATCAATTCCAATATATTTTATACCATCAAAACAAATTTTCCGTCAGATTCACCCTAATTCGATTATTTCCTTGATAAAACTTTGAAAATGTATCGGAAGGCTTTTTTCGCGTTTTCCGGGCTCAATTTTAGGAATACGGCGAAAACGAGCGTAATTCGTGATCACCATAAAAAATTCACCCTAATTCCATTATTTCCATGAGAAAACTTCGAAATCGTATCGGTATCCTTTTTTTGCGTTTTCCCGGCATAATTTTAGGAATACGGCGAAACCGAGCGTATTTCATGATCACCATAAAAGATTCACCCTAATTCCATTATTTCCATGAGAAAACTTCGAAATTGTACCGGGTTCCTGTTTTCGTGTTTTCCCGGCTTAATTTCAGGAATACGGCGAAAACGAGCGTATTTCGTGATCAACATAAAAGATTCACCCTAATTCCATTTTTTCCATGAGAAAACTTCGAAAATGTATCGGAATCCTTTTTTCGCGTTTTCCCGGCTTAATTTCAGGAATACGGCGAAAACGAGCGTAATTCGTGATCACCATAAAAATTTCACCCCAATTCCTTTACTGCCATGAGAAAACTCCGAAAATGCATCGGAAACGTTTTTTCGCGTTTTCCCGGCTTAATTTTAGGAATACGGCGAAAACGAGCGTAATTCCTGATCATCATAAGAGACTAACCCTAATTCCATTATTTCCATGAGAAAACTTCGAAATCGTATCGGAATCCTTTTTTCGCGTTTTCCCGACTTAATTTTAGGAATACGGCGGAAACTAGCGTAATTCGTGATCAGTATAAAAGATTCACCCTAATTCGTTTATTTCCATGAGAAAACACCGAAAATGTATTGGAATCCTTTTTTCGCGTTTTCCCGGCTTAATTTTAGGAATACGGGGAAAACGAGCGTAATTCGTGATCACCATAAGCGATTCACCCTAATTCCATTACTTCCATGCGAAAACTTCGAAATCGTATCGGAATCCTTTTTGCGCGTTTTCCCGGCTTAATTTTAGGAATACGGCGAAAACGAGCGTAATTCGTTATCACCATAAAAAATTCACCCTAATTCCGTTATTTCCATGAGAAAACTTCGAAATCGTATCGGAATCCTTTTTGTGCGTTTTCCCGGCTTAATTTTAGTAATACGGCGAAAACGAGCGTAATTCGTGATCACCATAAAAGATTCACCCGAATTCCATTGTTTCCCTGAGAAAACTTCGAAAATCTATCGGCATCCTTTTTTCGCGTTTTCCCGGCATAATTTTACGAATACAGCGAAAACGAGCGTATTTCCAGATCACCATAAAAGATTCATCCTAATTCCATTTTTTCCATGAGAAAACTTCGAAAATGTATTGGAATCCTTTTTTCGCGTTTTCCCGGCTTAATTTTAGGAATACGGCGAAAACGAGCGTAATTCGTGATCACCATAAGAGATTCACCCTAATTCCATTATTTCCATGAGAAAACTTCGAAAATGTATCGGAATCGTTTTTCCGCGTTTTCCCGGCTTAATTTTAGGAATACGGCGAAAACGAGCGTAATTCGTGATCACCATAAGAGATTCACCCTAATTCCATTATTTCCATGAGAAAACTTCGAAATCGTATGGGAATCCTTTTTTCGCGTTTTCCCGGCTCAATTTTAGGAATACGGCGAAAACGAGCGTAATTCGTGATCACAATAAGAGATTCACCCTAATTCCATTATTTCCATTTGAAAACTTCGAAAATGTATCGGAATCCTTTTTTCGCGTTTTCCCGGCTTAATTTTAGGAATACGGCGAAAACGAGCGTAATTCGTGATCACAATAAGAGATTCACCCTAATTCCATTATTTCCATTTGAAAACTTCGAAAATGTATCGGAATCCTTTTTTCGCGTTTTCCCGGCTTAATTTTAGGAATATGGCGAAAACGAGCGTAATTCGTGATCACTATAAAAGATTCACCCTAATTCCTTTATTTCCATGATAAAACTTCGAAATCGTATCGGAATCCTTTTTTCGCGTTTTCCCGGCTTAATTTTAGGAATATGGCGAAAACGAGCGTAATTTGTGATCACCATAAAAAATTCACCCTTATTCCATTATTTCCATGAGTAAACTTCGAAATCGTACGGAAACCTTTTTTTGCGTTTTCCCGGCTTAATTTTAGTAATACGGCGAAAACGAGCGTAATTCGTGATCAACATAAAAGATTCACCCTAATTCCATTGTTTCCCTGAGAAAACTTCGAAAATGTATCGGCATCCTTTTTTCGCGTTTTCCCGGCATAATTTTACGAATACGGCGAAAACGAGCGTATTTCCAGATCACCATAAAAGATTCATCCTAATTCCATTTTTTCCATGAGAAAAATTCGAAAATGTATTGGAATCCTTTTTTCGCGTTTTCCCGGCTTAATTTTAGGAATACGGCGAAAACGAGCGTAATTCGTGATCACTATAAAAGATTCACCCTAATTCCTTTATTGCCATGAGAAAACTCCGAAAATGCATCGGAAACGTTTTTTCGCGTTTTCCCGGCTTAATTTTAGGAATACAGCGAAAACGAGCGTAATTCGTGATCACCATAAGAGATTCACCCTAATTCCATTATTTCCATGAGAAAACTTCGAAATCGTATCGGAATCCTTTTTTTGCGTTTTCCCGGCATAATTTTAGGAATACGACGAAAACGAGCGTAATTCGTGATCACCATAAAAGATTCACCCTAATTCCATTATTTCCATGAGAAAACTTCGCAATCGTATGGGTATCCTTTTTTTTGCGTTTTCCCGGCATAATTTTACGAATACGGCGAAAACGAGCGTATTTCCAGATCACCATAAAAGATTCATCCTAATTCCTTTATTTCCATGAGAAAACTTCGAAATCGTATCGGAATCCTTTTTTCGCGTTTTCCCGGCTTAATTTTAGGAATACGGCGAAAACGAGCGTAATTCGTGATCACCATAAAAGATTCACCCTAATTCCATTATTTCCATCAGAAAACTTCGAAATCGTATGGGAATCCTTTTTTCGCGTTTTCCCGGCTCAATTTTAGGAATACGGCGAAAACGAGCGTAATTCGTGATCACCATAAAAAATTCACCCTAATTCCATTATTTCCACGAGAAAACTTCGAAATCGTATCGGAATCCTTTTTTCGCGTTTTCCCGGCTTAATTTTAGGAATACGGAGAAAACGAGCGTAATTCGTGACCACTATAAAAGATTCACCCCAATTCCTTTATTGCCATGAGAAAACTCCGAAAATGCATGGGAAACGTTTTTTCGCGTTTTCCCGGCTTAATTTTAGGAATACGGCGAAAACGAGCGTAATTCCTGATCACCATTAGAGATTAACCCTAATTCCATTATTTCCATGAGAAAACTTCGAAATCGTATCGGAATCCTTTTTTCGCGTTTTCCCGGCTTAATTTTAGAAATACGGGGAAAACGAGCGTAATTCGTGATCACCATAAGCGATTCACCCTAATTCCATTACTTCCATGAGAAAACTTCGAAATCGTATCGGAATCCTTTTTTCGCGTTTTCCCGGCTTAATTTTAGTAATACGGCGAAAACGAGCGTAATTCGTGATCACCATAAAAGATTCACCCTAATTCCATTATTTCCATGAGAAAACTTCGCAATCGTATCGGTATCCTTTTTTTGCGTTTTCCCGGCATAATTTTAGGAATACGGCGAAAACGAGCGTATTTCCAGATCACCATAAAAGATTCACCCTAATTCCATTTTTTCCATGAGAAAACTTCGAAATCGTATCGGAATCCTTTTTTCGCGTTTTCCCGGCATAATTTTAGGAATACGGCGAAAACGAGCGTAATTCGTGATCACTATGAAAGATTCACCCTAATTCCTTTATTGCCATGAGAAAACTCCGAAAATGCATCGGAAACGTTTTTTCGCGTTTTCCCGGCTTCATTTTAGGAATACGGCGAAAACGAGCGTAATTCCTGATCATCATAAGAGACTAACCCTAATTCCATTATTTCCATGAGAAAACTTCGAAATCGTATCGGAATCCTTTTTTCGCGTTTTCCCGACTTAATTTTAGGAATACGGCGGAAACTAGCGTAATTCGTGATCAGTATAAAAGATTCACCCTAATTCGTTTATTTCCATGAGAAAACACCGAAAATGTATTGGAATCCTTTTTTCGCGTTTTCCCGGCTTAATTTTAGGAATACGGGGAAAACGAGCGTAATTCGTGATCACCATAAGCGATTCACCCTAATTCCATTACTTCCATGCGAAAACTTCGAAATCGTATCGGAATCCTTTTTTCGCGTTTTCCCGGCTTAATTTTAGGAATACGGCGAAAACGAGCGTAATTCGTGATCACCATAAAAAATTCACCCTAATTCCGTTATTTCCATGAGAAAACTTCGAAATCGTATCGGAATCCTTTTTTTTGCGTTTTCCCGGCTTAATTTTAGTAATACGGCGAAAACGAGCGTAATTCGTGATCACCATAAAAGATTCACCGTAATTCCATTGTTTCCCTGAGAAAACTTCGAAAATCTATCGGCATCCTTTTTTCGCGTTTTCCCGGCATAATTTTACGAATACGGCGAAAACGAGCGTATTTCCAGATCACCATAAAAGATTCATCCTAATTCCATTTTTTCCATGAGAAAACTTCGAAAATGTATTGGAATCCTTTTTTCGCGTTTTCCCGGCTTAATTTTAGGAATACGGCGAAAACGAGCGTAATTCGTGATCACCATAAGAGATTCACCCTAATTCCATTATTTCCATGAGAAAACTTCGAAAATGTATCAGAATCGTTTTTTCGCGTTTTCCCGGCTTAATTTTAGGAATACGGCGAAAACGAGCGTAATTCGTGATCACCATAAGAGATTCACCCTAATTCCATTATTTCCATGAGAAAACTTCGAAATCGTATGGGAATACTTTTTTCGCGTTTTCCCGGCTCAATTTTAGGAATACGGCGAAAACGAGCGTAATTCGTGATCACCATAAAAAATTCACCCTAATTCCATTATTTCCATGAGAAAACTTCGAAATCGTATCGGAATCCTTTTTTCGCGTTTTCCCGGCTTAATTTTAGGAATTCGGAGAAAACGAGCGTAATTCGTGACCACTATAAAAGATTCACCCCAATTCCATTATTGCCATGAGAAAACTCCGAAAATGCATCGGAAACGTTTTTTCGCGTTTTCCCGGCTTAATTTTAGGAATACGGCGAAAACGAGCGTAATTCCTGATCACCATTAGAGATTAACCCTAATTCCATTATTTCCATGAGAAAACTTCGAAATCGTATCGGAATCCTTTTTTCGCGTTTTCCCGGCTTAATTTTAGGAATACGGGGAAAACGAGCGTAATTCGTGATCACCATAAGCGATTCACCCTAATTCCATTACTTCCATGAGAAAATTTCGAAATCGTATCGGAATCCTTTTTTCGCGTTTTCCCGGCTTAATTTTAGTAATACGGCGAAAACGAGCGTAATTCGTGATCACCATAAAAGATTCACCCTAATTCCATTATTTCCATGAGAAAACTTCGCAATCGTATCGGTATCCTTTTTTTGCGTTTTCCCGGCATAATTTTAGGAATACGGCGGAAACGAGCGTATTTCCAGATCACCGTAAAAGATTCACCCGAATTCCATTTTTTCCAAGAGAAAACTTCGAAAATGTATCGGAATCCTTTTTTCGCGTTTTCCCGGCTTAATTTTAGGAATACAGCAAAAACGAGCGTAATTCGTGATCACCATAAGAGATTCACCCTAATTCCATTATTTCCATGAGAAAACTTCGAAATCGTATCGGAATCCTTTTTTCGCGTTTTCCCGGCTTAATTTTAGGAATACGGCGAAAACGAGCGTAATTCGTGATCACCATAAAAAATTCACCCTAATTCCATTATTTCCATGAGAAAACTTCGAAATCGTATCGGCATCCTTTTTTCGCGTTTTCCCGGCTTAATTTTAGGAATACGGCGAAAACGAGCGTAATTCGTGATCACCATAAGAGATTCACCCTAATTCCATTATTTCCATGAGAAAACTTCGAAATCGTATGGGAATCCTTTTTTCGCGTTTTCCCGGCTCAATTTTAGGAATACGGCGAAAACGAGCGTAATTCGTGATCACCATAAGAGATTCACCCTAATTCCATTATTTCCATGAGAAAACTTCGAAATCGTATGGGAATCCTTTTTTCGCGTTTTCCCGGCTCAATTTTAGGAATACGGCGAAAACGAGCGTAATTCGTGATCACCATAAAAAATTCACCCTAATTCCATTATTTACATGAGAAAACTTCGAAAATGTATCGGAATCCTTTTTTCGCGTTTTCCCGGCTTAATTTTAGGAATATGGCGAAAACGAGCGTAATTCGTGATCACCATCAAAAATTCACCCGAATTCCATTTTTTCCAAGAGAAAACTTCGAAAATGTATCGGAATCCTTTTTTTCGCGTTTTCCCGGCTTAATTTTAGGAATACGGCGAAAACGAGCGTAATTCGGGATCACAATTAGAGATTCACCCTAATTCCATTATTTCTATGAGAAAACTTCGAAATCGTATCGGAATCCTTTTTTCGCGTTTTCCCGGCTCAATTTTAGGAATACGGCGAAAACGAGCGTAATTCGTGATCACCATAAAAAATTCACCCTAATTCCATTATTTACATGAGAAAACTTCGAAAATGTATCGGAATCCTTTTTTCGCGTTTTCCCGGCTTAATTTTAGGAATACGGCGAAAACGAGCGTAATTCGTGATCACCATAAAAAATTCACCCTAATTCCGTTATTTCCATGAGAAAACTTCGAAATCGTATCGGAATCCTTTTTTTGCGTTTTCCCGGCTTAATTTTAGTAATACGGCGAAAACGAGCGTAATTCGTGATCACCATAAAAGATTCACCCTAATTCCATTGTTTCCCTGTGAAAACTTCGAAAATCTATCGGCATCCTTTTTTCGCGTTTTCCCGGCATAATTTTACGAATACGGCGAAAACGAGCGTATTTCCAGATCACCATAAAAGATTCATCCTAATTCCATTTTTTCCATGAGAAAACTTCGAAAATGTATTGGAATCCTTTTTTCGCGTTTTCCCGGCTTAATTTTAGGAATACGGCGAAAACGAGCGTAATTCGTGATCACCATAAGAGATTCACCCTAATTCCATTATTTCCATGAGCAAACTTCGAAAATGTATCAGAATCGTTTTTTCGCGTTTTCCCGGCTTAATTTTAGGAATACGGCGAAAACGAGCGTAATTCGTGATCACCATAAGAGATTCACCCTAATTCCATTATTTCCATGAGAATACACCGAAAATGCATCGGATTCCTTTTTTCGCGTTTTCCCGGCTTAATTTTAGGAATACGGCGAAAACGAGCGTAATTCCTGATCACCATTAGAGATTAACCCTAATTCCATTATTTCCATGAGAAAACTTCGAAATCGTATCGGAATCCTTTTTTTGCGTTTTCCCGGCTTAATTTTAGTAATACGGCGAAAACGAGCGTAATTCGTGATCACCATAAAAGATTCACCCTAATTCCACTGTTTCCCTGAGACAACTTCGAAAATGTATCGGAATCGTTTTTTCGAGTTTTCCCGCCTTAATTTTAGTAATACGGCGAAAACGAGCGTAATTCGTGATCACCATAAAAGATTCACCCTAATTCCATTATTTCCGTGAGAAAACTGCTTAATCGTATCGGAATCCTTTTTTCGCGTTTTCCCGGCTTAATTTTAGGAATACGGCGAAAACGAGCGTAATTCGTGATCACCATAAGAGATTCACCCTAATTCCATTATTTCCATGAGAAAACTTCGAAATCGTATCGGAATCCTCTTTTCGCGGTTTCCCGGCTTAATTTTAGGAATACGGGGAAAACGAGCGTAATTCGTGATCACCATAAGCGATTCACCCTAATTCCATTACTTCCATGAGAAAACTTCGAAATCGTATCGGAATCCTTTTTTCGCGTTTTCCCGGCTTAATTTTAGGAATACGGCGAAAACGAGCGTAATTCGTGATCACCATAAAAGATTCACCCTAATTCCATTATTTCCGTGAGAAAACTTCGAAATCGTATCGGAATCCTTTTTTCGCGTTTTTCCGGCTTAATTTAAGGAATACGGCGAAAACGAGCGTAATTCGTGATCACCATAACAGATTCACCCTAATTCCATTATTTCTATGAGAAAACTTCGAAATCGTATCGTAATACTTTTTTCGCGTTTTCCCGGCTCAATTTTAGGAATACGGCGAAAACGAGCGTAATTCGTGATCACCATAAAAAATTCACCCTAATTCCATTATTTCCATGAGAAAACTTCAAAATCGTATCGGTATCCTTTTTTTGCGTTTTCCCTGCATAATTTTAGGAATACGACGAAAACGAGCGTAATTCGTGATCACCATAAAAGATTCACCCTAATTCCATTATTTCCATGAGAAAACTTCGCAATCGTATGGGTATCCTTTTTTTTGCGTTTTCCCGGCAGAATTTTAGGAATACGGCGAAAACGAGCGTATTTCGTTATCACCATAAAAGATTCACCCTAATTCCATTTTTTCCATGAGAAAACTTCGAAATCGTATCGGAATCCTTTTTTCGCGTTTTCCCGGCTTAATTTTAGGAATACAGCGAAAACGAGCGTAATTCGTGATCACCATAAGAGATTCACCCTAATTCCATTATTTCCATGAGAAAACTTCGAAATCGTATCGTAATACTTTTTTCGCGTTTTCCCGGCTCAATTTTAGGAATACGGCGAAAACGAGCGTAATTCGTGATCACCATAAAAAATTCACCCTAATTCCATTATTTCCATGAGAAAACTTCAAAATCGTATGGGTATCCTTTTTTTGCGTTTTCCCGGCATAATTTTAGGAATACGACGAAAACGAGCGTAATTCGTGATCACCATAAAAGATTCACCCTAATTCCATTATTTCCATGAGAAAACTTCGCAATCGTATGGGTATCCTTTTTTTTGCGTTTTCCCGGCAGATTTTTAGGAATACGGCGAAAACGAGCGTATTTCGTTATCACCATAAAAGATTCACCCTAATTCCATTTTTTCCATGAGAAAACTTCGAAAATGTATTGGAATCCTTTTTTCGCGTTCTGCCGGCTTAATTTTAGGAATACGGGGAAAACGAGCGTAATTCGTGATCACCATAAGCGATTCACCCTAATTCCATTACTTCCATGAGAAAACTTCGAAAGCGTATCGGAATCCTTTTTTCGCGTTTTCCCGGCTTAATTTTAGGAATACGGCGAAAACGAGCGTAATTTGTGATCACCATAAAAAATTCACCCTTATTCCATTATTTCCATGAGTAATCTTCGAAATCGTACGGAAACCTTTTTTTGCGTTTTCCCGGCTTAATTTTAGTAATACGGCGAAAACGAGCGTAATTCGTGATCACCATAAAAGATTCACCCTAATTCCATTGTTTCCCTGAGAAAAGTTCAAAAATGTGTCGGAATCCTTTTTTCGCGTTTTCCCGTCTTAATTTTAGGAATACGGCGAAAACGAGCGTAATTCGTGATCACTATAAAAGATTCACTCTAATTCCTTTATTGCCATGAGAAAACTCCGACAATGCATCGGAAACGTTTTTTCGCGTTTTCCCGGCTTAATTTTAGGAATACGGCGAAAACGAGCGTATTTCGTGATCACCATAAAAGATTCACCCTAATTCCATTATTTCCATGAGAAAACTTCGAAATTGTACCGGGTTCCTGTTTTCGTGTTTTCCCGGCTTATTTTCAGGAATACGGCGAAAACGAGCGTATTTCGTGATCAACATAATAGATTCACCCTAATTCCATTTTTTCATAGATTCACCCTAATTCCATTTTTTAGGAATACGGGGAAAACGAGCGTAATTCGTGATCACCATAAGCGATTCACCCTAATTCCATTGTTTCCCTGAGAAAACTTAGAAAATGTATCGGAATCGTTTTTTCGCGTCTTCCCGGCTTAATTTTAGGAATACGGCGAAAACGAGCGTAATTCGTGATCACCATAAAAAATTCACCCTAATTCCATTATTTCCATGAGAAAACTTCGAAATCGTATCGGAATCCTTTTTTCGCGTTTTCCCGGCTTAATTTTAGGAATACGGAGAAATCGAGCGTAATTCGTGATCACTATAAAAGATTCACCCCAATTCCTTTACTGCCATGAGAAAACTCCGAAAATGCATCGGAAACGTTTTTTCGCGTTTTCCCGGCTTAATTTTAGGAATACGGCGAAAACGAGCGTAATTCCTGATCATCATAAGAGACTAACCCTAATTCCATTATTTCCATGAGAGAACTTCGAAATCGTATCGGAATCCTTTTTTCGCGTTATCCCGACTTAATTTTAGGAATACGGCGGAAACTAGCGTAATTCGTGATCAGTATAAAAGATTCACCCTAATTCGTTTATTTCCATGAGAAAACACCGAAAATGTATTGGAATCCTTTTTTCGCGTTTTCCCGGCTTAATTTTAGGAATACGGCGAAAACGAGCGTAATTCGTGATCACCATAAGCGATTCATCCTAATTCCATTACTTCCATGATAAAACTTCGAAATCGTATCGGAATCCTTTTTTCGCGTTTTCCCGGCTTAATTTTAGGAATACGGCGAAAACGAGCGTAATTCGTGATCACCATAAAAAATTCACCCAGATTCCATTATTTCCATGAGAAAACTTCGCAATCGTATGGGTATCCTTTTTTTTTGCGTTTTCCCGGCAGAATTTTAGGAATACGGCGAAAACGAGCGTATTTCGTTATCACCATAAAAGATTTACCCTAATTCCATTTTTTCCATGAGAAAACTTCGAAAATGTATTGGAATCCTTTTTTCGCTTTCTCCCGGCTTAATTTTAGGAATACGGGGAAAACGAGCGTAATTCGTGATCACCATAAGCGATTCACCCTAATTCCATTACGCCCATGAGAAAACTTCGAAATCGTATCGGAATCCTTTTTTCGCGTTTTCCCGGCTTAATTTTAGGAATACGGCGAAAACGAGCGTAATTCGTGATCACTATAAAAGATTCACCCTAATTCCTTTATTTTCATGAGAAAACTTCGAAATCGTATCGGAATCCTTTTTTCGCGGTTTCCCGTCTTAATTTTAGGAATACGGCGGAAACCAGGGTAATTCGTGACCACTATAAAAAATTCACCCTAATTCGTTTATTTCCATGAGAATACACCGAAAATGCATCGGATTCCTTTTTTCGCGTTTTCCCGGCTTAATTTTAGGAATACGGCGAAAACGAGCGTAATACGTGATCACTATAAAAGATTCACCCTAATTCCATTATTTCTATGAGAAAACTTCGAAATCGTATCGGAATCCTTTTTTGGCGTTTTCCCGGCCTATTTTTAGGAATACGGCTAAAACGAGCGTAATTCGTGATCACTATAAAAAATTCACCCAGATTCCATTATTTCCATGAGAAAACTTCGAAATCGTATCGGTGTCCTTTTTTTTGCGTTTTCCCGGCATAATTTTAGGAATACGGCGAAAACGAGCGTATTTCGTGATCACCATAAAAGATTCACCCGAATTCCATTTTTTCCAAGAGAAAACTTCGAAAATGTATCGGAATGCTTTTTTCGCGTTTTCCCGGCTTAATTTTAGGAATACAGCAAAAACGAGCGTAATTCGTGATCACCATAAGAGATTCACCATAATTCCATTATTTCCATGAGAAAACTTCGAAATCGTATCGGAATCCTTTTTTCGCGTTTTCCCGGCTTAATTTTAGGAATACGGCGAAAACGAGCGTAATTCGTGATCACCATAAAAAATTCACCCTAATTCCATTATTTCCATGAGAAAACTTCGAAATCGTATCGGGCTCCTTTTTTCGCGTTTTCCCGGCTTAATTTTAGGAATACGGAGAAAACGAGCGTAATTCGTGATCACTATAAAAGATTCACCCCAATTCCTTTACTGCCATGAGAAAACTCCGAAAATGCATCGGAAACGTTTTTTCGCGTTTTCCCGGCTTAATTTTAGGAATACGGCGAAAACGAGCGTAATTCCTGATCATCATAAGAGACTAACCCTAATTCCATTATTTCCATGAGAAAACTTCGAAATCGTATCGGAATCCTTTTTTCGCGTTTTCCCGACTTAATTTTAGGAATACGGCGGAAACTAGCGTAATTCGTGATCAGTATAAAAGATTCACCCTAATTCGTTTATTTCCATGAGAAAACACCGAAAATGTATTGGAATCCTTTTTTCGCGTTTTCCCGGCTTAATTTTAGGAATACGGGGAAAACGAGCGTAATTCGTGATCACCATAAGCGATTCATCCTAATTCCATTACTTCCATGATAAAACTTCGAAATCGTATCGGAATCCTTTTTTCGCGTTTTCCCGGCTTAATTTTAGGAATACGGCGAAAACGAGCGTAATTCGTGATCACCATAAAAAATTCACCCAGATTCCATTATTTCCATGAGAAAACTTCGCAATCGTATGGGTATCCTTTTTTTTTGCGTTTTCCCGGCAGAATTTTAGGAATACGGCGAAAACGAGCGTATTTCGTTATCACCATAAAAGATTTACCCTAATTCCATTTTTTCCATGAGAAAACTTCGAAAATGTATTGGAATCCTTTTTTCGCTTTCTCCCGGCTTAATTTTAGGAATACGGGGAAAACGAGCGTAATTCGTGATCACCATAAGCGATTCACCCTAATTCCATTACGCCCATGAGAAAACTTCGAAATCGTATCGGAATCCTTTTTTCGCGTTTTCCCGGCTTAATTTTAGGAATACGGCGAAAACGAGCGTAATTCGTGATCACTATAAAAGATTCACCCTAATTCCTTTATTTTCATGAGAAAACTTCGAAATCGTATCGGAATCCTTTTTTCGCGGTTTCCCGTCTTAATTTTAGGAATACGGCGGAAACCAGGGTAATTCGTGACCACTATAAAAAATTCACCCTAATTCGTTTATTTCCATGAGAATACACCGAAAATGCATCGGATTCCTTTTTTCGCGTTTTCCCGGCTTAATTTTAGGAATACGGCGAAAACGAGCGTAATACGTGATCACTATAAAAGATTCACCCTAATTCCATTATTTCTATGAGAAAACTTCGAAATCGTATCGGAATCCTTTTTTGGCGTTTTCCCGGCCTATTTTTAGGAATACGGCTAAAACGAGCGTAATTCGTGATCACTATAAAAAATTCACCCAGATTCCATTATTTCCATGAGAAAACTTCGAAATCGTATCGGTGTCCTTTTTTTTGCGTTTTCCCGGCATAATTTTAGGAATACGGCGAAAACGAGCGTATTTCGTGATCACCATAAAAGATTCACCCGAATTCCATTTTTTCCAAGAGAAAACTTCGAAAATGTATCGGGATGCTTTTTTCGCGTTTTCCCGGCTTAATTTTAGGAATACAGCAAAAACGAGCGTAATTCGTGATCACCATAAGAGATTCACCCTAATTCCATTATTTCCATGAGAAAACTTCGAAATCGTATCGGAATCCTTTTTTCGCGTTTTCCCGGCTTAATTTTAGGAATACGGCGAAAACGAGCGTAATTCGTGATCACCATAAAAAATTCACCCTAATTCCATTATTTCCATGAGAAAACTTCGGAATCGTATCGGGCTCCTTTTTTCGCGTTTTCCCGGCTTAATTTTAGGAATACGGAGAAAACGAGCGTAATTCGTGATCACTATAAAAGATTCACCCCAATTCCTTTACTGCCATGAGAAAACTCCGAAAATGCATCGGAAACGTTTTTTCGCGTTTTCCCGGCTTAATTTTAGGAATACGGCGAAAACGAGCGTAATTCCTGATCATCATAAGAGACTAACCCTAATTCCATTATTTCCATGAGAAAACTTCGAAATCGTATCGGAATCCTTTTTTCGCGTTTTCCCGACTTAATTTTAGGAATACGGCGGAAACTAGCGTAATTCGTGATCAGTATAAAAGATTCACCCTAATTCGTTTATTTCCATGAGAAAACACCGAAAATGTATTGGAATCCTTTTTTCGCGTTTTCCCGGCTTAATTTTAGGAATACGGGGAAAACGAGCGTAATTCGTGATCACCATAAGCGATTCACCCTAATTCCATTACTTCCATGCGAAAACTTCGAAATCGTATCGGAATCCTTTTTTCGCGTTTTCCCGGCTTAATTTTAGGAATACGGCGAAAACGAGCGTAATTCGTGATCACCATAAAAAATTCACCCTAATTCCGTTATTTCCATGAGAAAACTTCGAAATCGTATCGGAATCCTTTTTTTTGCGTTTTCCCGGCTTAATTTTAGTAATACGGCGAAAACGAGCGTAATTCGTGATCACCATAAAAGATTCACCGTAATTCCATTGTTTCCCTGAGAAAACTTCGAAAATCTATCGGCATCCTTTTTTCGCGTTTTCCCGGCATAATTTTACGAATACGGCGAAAACGAGCGTATTTCCAGATCACCATAAAAGATTCATCCTAATTCCATTTTTTCCATGAGAAAACTTCGAAAATGTATTGGAATCCTTTTTTCGCGTTTTCCCGGCTTAATTTTAGGAATACGGCGAAAACGAGCGTAATTCGTGATCACCATAAGAGATTCACCCTAATTCCATTATTTCCATGAGAAAACTTCGAAAATGTATCAGAATCGTTTTTTCGCGTTTTCCCGGCTTAATTTTAGGAATACGGCGAAAACGAGCGTAATTCGTGATCACCATAAGAGATTCACCCTAATTCCATTATTTCCATGAGAAAACTTCGAAATCGTATGGGAATACTTTTTTCGCGTTTTCCCGGCTCAATTTTAGGAATACGGCGAAAACGAGCGTAATTCGTGATCACCATAAAAAATTCACCCTAATTCCATTATTTCCATGAGAAAACTTCGAAATCGTATCGGAATCCTTTTTTCGCGTTTTCCCGGCTTAATTTTAGGAATTCGGAGAAAACGAGCGTAATTCGTGACCACTATAAAAGATTCACCCCAATTCCTTTATTGCCATGAGAAAACTCCGAAAATGCATCGGAAACGTTTTTTCGCGTTTTCCCGGCTTAATTTTAGGAATACGGCGAAAACGAGCGTAATTCCTGATCACCATTAGAGATTAACCCTAATTCCATTATTTCCATGAGAAAACTTCGAAATCGTATCGGAATCCTTTTTTCGCGTTTTCCCGGCTTAATTTTAGGAATACGGGGAAAACGAGCGTAATTCGTGATCACCATAAGCGATTCACCCTAATTCCATTACTTCCATGAGAAAATTTCGAAATCGTATCGGAATCCTTTTTTCGCGTTTTCCCGGCTTAATTTTAGTAATACGGCGAAAACGAGCGTAATTCGTGATCACCATAAAAGATTCACCCTAATTCCATTATTTCCATGAGAAAACTTCGCAATCGTATCGGTATCCTTTTTTTGCGTTTTCCCGGCATAATTTTAGGAATACGGCGGAAACGAGCGTATTTCCAGATCACCGTAAAAGATTCACCCGAATTCCATTTTTTCCAAGAGAAAACTTCGAAAATGTATCGGAATCCTTTTTTCGCGTTTTCCCGGCTTAATTTTAGGAATACAGCAAAAACGAGCGTAATTCGTGATCACCATAAGAGATTCACCCTAATTCCATTATTTCCATGAGAAAACTTCGAAATCGTATCGGAATCCTTTTTTCGCGTTTTCCCGGCTTAATTTTAGGAATACGGCGAAAACGAGCGTAATTCGTGATCACCATAAAAAATTCACCCTAATTCCATTATTTCCATGAGAAAACTTCGAAATCGTATCGGCATCCTTTTTTCGCGTTTTCCCGGCTTAATTTTAGGAATACGGCGAAAACGAGCGTAATTCGTGATCACCATAAGAGATTCACCCTAATTCCATTATTTCCATGAGAAAACTTCGAAATCGTATGGGAATCCTTTTTTCGCGTTTTCCCGGCTCAATTTTAGGAATACGGCGAAAACGAGCGTAATTCGTGATCACCATAAGAGATTCACCCTAATTCCATTATTTCCATGAGAAAACTTCGAAATCGTATGGGAATCCTTTTTTCGCGTTTTCCCGGCTCAATTTTAGGAATACGGCGAAAACGAGCGTAATTCGTGATCACCATAAAAAATTCACCCTAATTCCATTATTTACATGAGAAAACTTCGAAAATATATCGGAATCCTTTTTTCGCGTTTTCCCGGCTTAATTTTAGGAATATGGCGAAAACGAGCGTAATTCGTGATCACCATCAAAAATTCACCCGAATTCCATTTTTTCCAAGAGAAAACTTCGAAAATGTATCGGAATCCTTTTTTTCGCGTTTTCCCGGCTTAATTTTAGGAATACGGCGAAAACGAGCGTAATTCGTGATCACAATTAGAGATTCACCCTAATTCCATTATTTCTATGAGAAAACTTCGAAATCGTATCGGAATCCTTTTTTCGCGTTTTCCCGGCTCAATTTTAGGAATACGGCGAAAACGAGCGTAATTCGTGATCACCATAAAAAATTCACCCTAATTCCATTATTTACATGAGAAAACTTCGAAAATGTATCGGAATCCTTTTTTCGCGTTTTCCCGGCTTAATTTTAGGAATACGGCGAAAACGAGCGTAATTCGTGATCACCATAAAAAATTCACCCTAATTCCGTTATTTCCATGAGAAAACTTCGAAATCGTATCGGAATCCTTTTTTTGCGTTTTCCCGGCTTAATTTTAGTAATACGGCGAAAACGAGCGTAATTCGTGATCACCATAAAAGATTCACCCTAATTCCATTGTTTCCCTGTGAAAACTTCGAAAATCTATCGGCATCCTTTTTTCGCGTTTTCCCGGCATAATTTTACGAATACGGCGAAAACGAGCGTATTTCCAGATCACCATAAAAGATTCATCCTAATTCCATTTTTTCCATGAGAAAACTTCGAAAATGTATTGGAATCCTTTTTTCGCGTTTTCCCGGCTTAATTTTAGGAATACGGCGAAAACGAGCGTAATTCGTGATCACCATAAGAGATTCACCCTAATTCCATTATTTCCATGAGAAAACTTCGAAAATGTATCAGAATCGTTTTTTCGCGTTTTCCCGGCTTAATTTTAGGAATACGGCGAAAACGAGCGTAATTCGTGATCACCATAAGAGATTCACCCTAATTCCATTATTTCCATGAGAATACACCGAAAATGCATCGGATTCCTTTTTTCGCGTTTTTCCGGCTTAATTTTAGGAATACGGCGAAAACGAGCGTAATTCGTGATCACCATAAAAAATTCACCCTAATTCCGTTATTTCCATGAGAAAACTTCGAAATCGTATCGGAATCCTTTTTTTGCGTTTTCCCGGCTTAATTTTAGTAATACGGCGAAAACGAGCGTAATTCGTGATCACCATAAAAGATTCACCCTAATTCCACTGTTTCCCTGAGACAACTTCGAAAATGTATCGGAATCGTTTTTTCGAGTTTTCCCGCCTTAATTTTAGTAATACGGCGAAAACGAGCGTAATTCGTGATCACCATAAAAGATTCACCCTAATTCCATTATTTCCGTGAGAAAACTGCTTAATCGTATCGGAATCCTTTTTTCGCGTTTTCCCGGCTTAATTTTAGGAATACGGCGAAAACGAGCGTAATTCGTGATCACCATAAGAGATTCACCCTAATTCCATTATTTCCATGAGAAAACTTCGAAATCGTATCGGAATCCTCTTTTCGCGGTTTCCCGGCTTAATTTTAGGAATACGGGGAAAACGAGCGTAATTCGTGATCACCATAAGCGATTCACCCTAATTCCATTACTTCCATGAGAAAACTTCGAAATCGTATCGGAATCCTTTTTTCGCGTTTTCCCGGCTTAATTTTAGGAATACGGCGAAAACGAGCGTAATTCGTGATCACCATAAAAGATTCACCCTAATTCCATTATTTCCGTGAGAAAACTTCGAAATCGTATCGGAATCCTTTTTTCGCGTTTTTCCGGCTTAATTTAAGGAATACGGCGAAAACGAGCGTAATTCGTGATCACCATAACAGATTCACCCTAATTCCATTATTTCTATGAGAAAACTTCGAAATCGTATCGTAATACTTTTTTCGCGTTTTCCCGGCTCAATTTTAGGAATACGGCGAAAACGAGCGTAATTCGTGATCACCATAAAAAATTCACCCTAATTCCATTATTTCCATGAGAAAACTTCAAAATCGTATCGGTATCCTTTTTTTGCGTTTTCCCTGCATAATTTTAGGAATACGACGAAAACGAGCGTAATTCGTGATCACCATAAAAGATTCACCCTAATTCCATTATTTCCATGAGAAAACTTCGCAATCGTATGGGTATCCTTTTTTTTGCGTTTTCCCGGCAGAATTTTAGGAATACGGCGAAAACGAGCGTATTTCGTTATCACCATAAAAGATTCACCCTAATTCCATTTTTTCCATGAGAAAACTTCGAAATCGTATCGGAATCCTTTTTTCGCGTTTTCCCGGCTTAATTTTAGGAATACAGCGAAAACGAGCGTAATTCGTGATCACCATAAGAGATTCACCCTAATTCCATTATTTCCATGAGAAAACTTCGAAATCGTATCGTAATACTTTTTTCGCGTTTTCCCGGCTCAATTTTAGGAATACGGCGAAAACGAGCGTAATTCGTGATCACCATAAAAAATTCACCCTAATTCCATTATTTCCATGAGAAAACTTCAAAATCGTATGGGTATCCTTTTTTTGCGTTTTCCCGGCATAATTTTAGGAATACGACGAAAACGAGCGTAATTCGTGATCACCATAAAAGATTCACCCTAATTCCATTATTTCCATGAGAAAACTTCGCAATCGTATGGGTATCCTTTTTTTTGCGTTTTCCCGGCAGAATTTTAGGAATACGGCGAAAACGAGCGTATTTCGTTATCACCATAAAAGATTCACCCTAATTCCATTTTTTCCATGAGAAAACTTCGAAAATGTATTGGAATCCTTTTTTCGCGTTCTGCCGGCTTAATTTTAGGAATACGGGGAAAACGAGCGTAATTCGTGATCACCATAAGCGATTCACCCTAATTCCATTACTTCCATGAGAAAACTTCGAAAGCGTATCGGAATCCTTTTTTCGCGTTTTCCCGGCTTAATTTTAGGAATACGGCGAAAACGAGCGTAATTTGTGATCACCATAAAAAATTCACCCTTATTCCATTATTTCCATGAGTAATCTTCGAAATCGTACGGAAACCTTTTTTTGCGTTTTCCCGGCTTAATTTTAGTAATACGGCGAAAACGAGCGTAATTCGTGATCACCATAAAAGATTCACCCTAATTCCATTGTTTCCCTGAGAAAAGTTCAAAAATGTGTCGGAATCCTTTTTTCGCGTTTTCCCGTCTTAATTTTAGGAATACGGCGAAAACGAGCGTAATTCGTGATCACTATAAAAGATTCACTCTAATTCCTTTATTGCCATGAGAAAACTCCGACAATGCATCGGAAACGTTTTTTCGCGTTTTCCCGGCTTAATTTTAGGAATACGGCGAAAACGAGCGTATTTCGTGATCACCATAAAAGATTCACCCTAATTCCATTATTTCCATGAGAAAACTTCGAAATTGTACCGGGTTCCTGTTTTCGTGTTTTCCCGGCTTATTTTCAGGAATACGGCGAAAACGAGCGTATTTCGTGATCAACATAATAGATTCACCCTAATTCCATTTTTTCCATGAGAAAACTTCGAAAATGTATTGGAATCCTTTTTTCGCGTCTTCGCGGCTTAGTTTTAGGAATACGGGGAAAACGAGCGTAATTCGTGATCACCATAAGCGATTCACCCTAATTCCATTGTTTCCCTGAGAAAACTTAGAAAATGTATCGGAATCGTTTTTTCGCGTCTTCCCGGCTTAATTTTAGGAATACGGCGAAAACGAGCGTAATTCGTGATCACCATAAAAAATTCACCCTAATTCCATTATTTCCATGAGAAAACTTCGAAATCGTATCGGAATCCTTTTTTCGCGTTTTCCCGGCTTAATTTTAGGAATACGGAGAAATCGAGCGTAATTCGTGATCACTATAAAAGATTCACCCCAATTCCTTTACTGCCATGAGAAAACTCCGAAAATGCATCGGAAACGTTTTTTCGCGTTTTCCCGGCTTAATTTTAGGAATACGGCGAAAACGAGCGTAATTCCTGATCATCATAAGAGACTAACCCTAATTCCATTATTTCCATGAGAGAACTTCGAAATCGTATCGGAATCCTTTTTTCGCGTTATCCCGACTTAATTTTAGGAATACGGCGGAAACTAGCGTAATTCGTGATCAGTATAAAAGATTCACCCTAATTCGTTTATTTCCATGAGAAAACACCGAAAATGTATTGGAATCCTTTTTTCGCGTTTTCCCCGGCTTAATTTTAGGAATACGGCGAAAACGAGCGTAATTCGTGATCACCATAAGCGATTCACCCTAATTCCATTACTTCCATGATAAAACTTCGAAATCGTATCGGAATCCTTTTTTCGCGTTTTCCCGGCTTAATTTTAGGAATACGGCGAAAACGAGCGTAATTCGTGATCACCATAAAAAATTCACCCAGATTCCATTATTTCCATGAGAAAACTTCGCAATCGTATGGGTATCCTTTTTTTTTGCGTTTTCCCGGCAGAATTTTAGGAATACGGCGAAAACGAGCGTATTTCGTTATCACCATAAAAGATTTACCCTAATTCCATTTTTTCCATGAGAAAACTTCGAAAATGTATTGGAATCCTTTTTTCGCTTTCTCCCGGCTTAATTTTAGGAATACGGGGAAAACGAGCGTAATTCGTGATCACCATAAGCGATTCACCCTAATTCCATTACGCCCATGAGAAAACTTCGAAATCGTATCGGAATCCTTTTTTCGCGTTTTCCCGGCTTAATTTTAGGAATACGGCGAAAACGAGCGTAATTCGTGATCACTATAAAAGATTCACCCTAATTCCTTTATTTTCATGAGAAAACTTCGAAATCGTATCGGAATCCTTTTTTCGCGGTTTCCCGTCTTAATTTTAGGAATACGGCGGAAACCAGGGTAATTCGTGACCACTATAAAAAATTCACCCTAATTCGTTTATTTCCATGAGAATACACCGAAAATGCATCGGATTCCTTTTTTCGCGTTTTCCCGGCTTAATTTTAGGAATACGGCGAAAACGAGCGTAATACGTGATCACTATAAAAGATTCACCCTAATTCCATTATTTCTATGAGAAAACTTCGAAATCGTATCGGAATCCTTTTTTGGCGTTTTCCCCGGCCTATTTTTAGGAATACGGCTAAAACGAGCGTAATTCGTGATCACTATAAAAAATTCACCCAGATTACATTATTTCCATGAGAAAACTTCGAAATCGTATCGGTGTCCTTTTTTTTGCGTTTTCCCGGCATAATTTTAGGAATACGGCGAAAACGAGCGTATTTCGTGATCACCATAAAAGATTCACCCCGAATTCCATTTTTTCAAGAGAAAACTTCGAAAATGTATCGGAATACTTTTTCGCGTTTTCCCGGCTTAATTTTAGGAATACAGCAAAAACGAGCGTAATTCGTGATCACCATAAGAGATTCACCCTAATTCCATTATTTCCATGAGAAAACTTCGAAATCGTATCGGGCTCCTTTTTTCGCGTTTTCCCGGCTTAATTTTAGGAATACGGAGAAAACGAGCGTAATTCGTGATCACTATAAAAGATTCACCCCAATTCCTTTACTGCCATGAGAAAACTCCGAAAATGCATCGGAAACGTTTTTTCGCGTTTTCCCGGCTTAATTTTAGGAATACGGCGAAAACGAGCGTAATTCCTGATCATCATAAGAGACTAACCCTAATTCCATTATTTCCATGAGAAAACTTCGAAATCGTATCGGAATCCTTTTTTCGCGTTATCCCGACTTAATTTTAGGAATACGGCGGAAACTAGCGTAATTCGTGATCAGTATAAAAGATTCACCCTAATTCGTTTATTTCCATGAGAAAACACCGAAAATGTATTGGAAACCTTTTTTCGCGTTTTCCCGGCTTAATTTTAGGAATACGGCGAAAACGAGCGTAATTCGTGATCACCATAAGCGATTCACCCTAATTCCATTACTTCCATTAGAAAACTTCGAAATCGTATCGGAATCCTTTTTTCGCGTTTTCCCGGCTTAATTTTAGGAATACGGCGAAAACGAGCGTAATTCGTGATCACCATAAGAGATTCACCCTAATTCCATTATTTCCATGAGAAAACTTCGAAATCGTATCGGAATCCTTTTTTCGCGTTTTCCCCGGCTTAATTTTAGGAATACGGCGAAAACGAGCGTAATTCGTGATCACCATAAAAAATTCACCCTAATTCCATTATTTCCATGAGAAAACTTCGAAATCGTATCGGAATCCTTTTTTCGCGTTTTCCCGGCTTAATTTTAGGAATACGGAGAAATCGAGCGTAATTCGTGATCACTATAAAAGATTCACCCCAATTCCTTTACTGCCATGAGAAAACTCCGAAAATGCATCGGAAACGTTTTTTCGCGTTTTCCCGGCTTAATTTTAGGAATACGGCGAAAACGAGCGTAATTCCTGATCATCATAAGAGACTAACCCTAATTCCATTATTTCCATGAGAGAACTTCGAAATCGTATCGGAATCCTTTTTTCGCGTTATCCCGACTTAATTTTAGGAATACGGCGGAAACTAGCGTAATTCGTGATCAGTATAAAAGATTCACCCTAATTCGTTTATTTCCATGAGAAAACACCGAAAATGTATTGGAATCCTTTTTTCGCGTTTTCCCGGCTTAATTTTAGGAATACGGCGAAAACGAGCGTAATTCGTGATCACCATAAGAGATTCACTCTAATTCCATTATTTCCATGAGAAAACTTCGAAATCGTATCGGAATCCTTTTTTAGCGTTTTCCCGGCTTATTGTTAGGAATACGGCGAAAACGAGCGTAATTCGTGATCACCATAATAGATTCACCCTAATTCCATTATTTCCATGAGAAAACTTCGAAATTGTACCGGGTTCCTGTTTTCGTGTTTTCCCGGCTTAATTTCAGGAATACGGCGAAAACGAGCGTATTTCGTGATGAACCTAAAAGATTCACCCTAATTCCATTTTTTCCATGAGAAAACTTCGAAAATGTATTGGAATCCTTTTTTCGCGTCTTCCCGGCTTAGTTTTAGGAATACGGGGAAAACGAGCGTAATTCGTGATCACCATAAGCGATTCACCCTAATTCCATTGTTTCCCTGAGAAAACTTCGAAAATGTATCGGAATCGTTTTTTCGCGTTTTCCCGGCTTAATTTTAGGAATACGGCGAAAACGAGCGTAATTCGTGATCACCATAACAAATTCACCCTAATTCCATTATTTCCATGATAAAACTTCGAAATCGTATCGGAATCCTTTTTTCGCGTTTTCCCGGCTTAATTTTAGGAATACGGCGAAAACGAGCGTAATTCGTGATCACCATAAAAAATTCACCCAGATTCCATTATTTCCATGAGAAAACTTCGCAATCGTATGGGTATCCTTTTTTTTTGCGTTTTCCCGGCAGAATTTTAGGAATACGGCGAAAACGAGCGTATTTCGTTATCACCATAAAAGATTTACCCTAATTCCATTTTTTCCATGAGAAAACTTCGAAAATGTATTGGAATCCTTTTTTCGCTTTCTCCCGGCTTAATTTTAGGAATACGGGGAAAACGAGCGTAATTCGTGATCACCATAAGCGATTCACCCTAATTCCATTACGCCCATGAGAAAACTTCGAAATCGTATCGGAATCCTTTTTTCGCGTTTTCCCGGCTTAATTTTAGGAATACGGCGAAAACGAGCGTAATTCGTGATCACTACAAAAGATTCACCCTAATTCCTTTATTTTCATGAGAAAACTTCGAAATCGTATCGGAATCCTTTTTTCGCGGTTTCCCGTCTTAATTTTAGGAATACGGCGGAAACCAGGGTAATTCGTGACCACTATAAAAAATTCACCCTAATTCGTTTATTTCCATGAGAATACACCGAAAATGCATCGGATTCCTTTTTTCGCGTTTTCCCGGCTTAATTTTAGGAATACGGCGAAAACGAGCGTAATACGTGATCACTATAAAAGATTCACCCTAATTCCATTATTTCTATGAGAAAACTTCGAAATCGTATCGGAATCCTTTTTTGGCGTTTTCCCGGCCTATTTTTAGGAATACGGCTAAAACGAGCGTAATTCGTGATCACTATAAAAAATTCACCCAGATTCCATTATTTCCATGAGAAAACTTCGAAATCGTATCGGTGTCCTTTTTTTTGCGTTTTCCCGGCATAATTTTAGGAATACGGCGAAAACGAGCGTATTTCGTGATCACCATAAAAGATTCACCCGAATTCCATTTTTTCCAAGAGAAAACTTCGAAAATGTATCGGAATGCTTTTTTCGCGTTTTCCCGGCTTAATTTTAGGAATACAGCAAAAACGAGCGTAATTCGTGATCACCATAAGAGATTCACCCTAATTCCATTATTTCCATGAGAAAACTTCGAAATCGTATCGGAATCCTTTTTTCGCGTTTTCCCGGCTTAATTTTAGGAATACGGCGAAAACGAGCGTAATTCGTGATCACCATAAAAAATTCACCCTAATTCCATTATTTCCATGAGAAAACTTCGAAATCGTATCGGGCTCCTTTTTTCGCGTTTTCCCGGCTTAATTTTAGGAATACGGAGAAAACGAGCGTAATTCGTGATCACTATAAAAGATTCACCCCAATTCCTTTACTGCCATGAGAAAACTCCGAAAATGCATCGGAAACGTTTTTTCGCGTTTTCCCGGCTTAATTTTAGGAATACGGCGAAAACGAGCGTAATTCCTGATCATCATAAGAGACTAAACCTAATTCCATTATTTCCATGAGAAAACTTCGAAATCGTATCGGAATCCTTTTTTCGCGTTTTCCCGGCTTAATTTTAGGAATACGGCGAAAACGAGCGTAATTCCTGATCATCATAAGAGACTAAACCTAATTCCATTATTTCCATGAGAAAACTTCGAAATCGTATCGGAATCCTTTTTTCGCGTTTTCCCGACTTAATTTTAGGAATACGGCGAAAACGAGCGTAATTCGTGATCACCATAACAAATTCACCCTAATTCCGTTATTTCCATGAGAAAACTTCGAAATCGTATCGGAATCCTTTTTTTGCGTTTTCCCGGCTTAATTTTAGTAATACGGCGAAAACGAGCGTAATTCGTGATCACCATAAAAGATTCACCCTAATTCCATTGTTTCCCTGAGAAAACGTCGAAAATGTATCGGCATCCTTTTTTCGCGTTTTCCCGGCATAATTTTACGAATACGGCGAAAACCAGCGTATTTCCAGATCACCATAAAAGATTCATCCTAATTCCATTTTTTCCATGAGAAAACTTCGAAAATGTATTGGAATCCTTTTTTCGCGTTTTCCCGGCTTAATTTTAGGAATACGGCGAAAACGAGCGTAATTCGTGATCACTATAAAAGATTCACCCTAATTCCTTTATTGCCATGAGAAAACTCCGAAAATGCATCGGAAACATTTTTTCGCGTTTTCCCGGCTTAATTTTAGGAATACGGCGGAAACCAGCGTAATTCGTGATCACTATAAAAAATTCACCCTAATTCGTTTATTTCCATGAGTAAACTTCGAAAATCTATCGGCATCCTTTTTTCGCGTTTTCCCGGCATAATTTTACGAATACGACTAAAACGAGCGTATTTCCAGATCACCATAAAAGATTCATCCTAATTCCATTTTTTCCATGAGAAAACTTCGAAAATGTATTGGAATCCTTTTTTCGCGTTTTCCCGGCTTAATTTTAGGAATACGGCGAAAACGAGCGTAATTCGTGATCACCATAAGAGATTCACCCTAATTCCATTATTTCCATGAGAAAACTTCGAAATCGTATCGGAATCCTTTTTTCGCGTTTTCCCGACTTCATTTTAGGATTACGGCGAAAACGAGCATAATTCGTGATTACGATAAAAAATTCACCCCAATTCCATTATTTCTATGAGAAAACTTCGAAATCGTATCGGAATCCTTTTTTAGCGTTTTCCCGGCTTATTGTTAGGAATACGGCGAAAACGAGCGTAATTCGTGATCACCATAATAGATTCACCCTAATTCCATTATTTCCATGAGAAAACTTCGAAATTGTACCGGGTTCCTGTTTTCGTGTTTTCCCGGCTTAATTTCAGGAATACGGCGAAAACGAGCGTATTTCGTGATGAACCTAAAAGATTCACCCTAATTCCATTTTTTCCATGAGAAAACTTCGAAAATGTATTGGAATCCTTTTTTCGCGTCTTCCCGGCTTAGTTTTAGGAATACGGGGAAAACGAGCGTAATTCGTGATCACCATAAGCGATTCACCCTAATTCCATTGTTTCCCTGAGAAAACTTCGAAAATGTATCGGAATCGTTTTTTCGCGTTTTCCCGGCTTAATTTTAGGAATACGGCGAAAACGAGCGTAATTCGTGATCACCATAACAAATTCACCCTAATTCCATTATTTCCATGAGAAAACTTCGAAATCGTATGGGAATCCTTTTTTCGCGTTTTCCCGGCTCAATTGTAGGAATACGGCGAAAACGAGCGTAATTCGTGATCACCATAAAAAATTCACCCTAATTCCATTATTTCCATGAGAAAACTTCGAAATCGTATCGGAATCCTTTTTTCGCGTTTTCCCGGCTTAATTTTAGGAATACGGAGAAAACGAGCGTAATTCGTGACCACTATAAAAGATTCACGCCAATTCCTTTATTGCCATGAGAAAACTCCGAAAATGGATCGGAAACGTTTTTTCGCGTTTTCCCGGCTTAATTTTAGGAATACGGCGAAAACGAGCGTAATTCCTGATCACCATTAGAGATTAACCCTAATTCCATTATTTCCAGGAGAAAACTTCGAAATCGTATCGGAATCCTTTTTTCGCGTTTTCCCGGCTTAATTTTAGGAATACGGGGAAAACGAGCGTAATTCGCGATCACCATAAGCGATTCACCCTAATTCCATTACTTCCATGAGAAAACTTCGAAATCGTATCGGAATCCTTTTTTCGCGTTTTCCCGGCTTAATTTTAGGAATACGGCGAAAACGAGCGTAATTCCTGATCATCATAAGAGACTAACCCTAATTCCATTATTTCCATGAGAAAACTTCGAAATCGTATCGGAATCCTTTTTTCGCGTTTTCCCGACTTAATTTTAGGAATACGGCGGAAACTAGCGTATTCGTGATCAGTATAAAAGATTCACCCTAATTCCATTGTTTCCCTGAGAAAACTTCGAAAATGTATCGGCATCCTTTTTTCGCGTTTTCCCGGCATAATTTTACGAATACGGCGAAAACGAGCGTATTTCCAGATCACCATAAAAGATTCATCCTAATTCCATTTTTTCCATGAGAAAAATTCGAAAATGTATTGGAATCCTTTTTTCGCGTTTTCCCGGCTTAATTTTAGGAATACGGCGAAAACGAGCGTAATTCGTGATCACTATAAAAGATTCACCCTAATTCCTTTATTGCCATGAGAAAACTCCGAAAATGCATCGGAAACGTTTTTTCGCGTTTTCCCGGCTTAATTTTAGGAATACAGCGAAAACGAGCGTAATTCGTGATCACCATAAGAGATTCACCCTAATTCCATTATTTCCATGAGAAAACTTCGAAATCGTATCGTAATCCTTTTTTTGCGTTTTCCCGGCATAATTTTAGGAATACGACGAAAACGAGCGTAATTCGTGATCACCATAAAAGATTCACCCTAATTCCATTATTTCCATGAGAAAACTTCGCAATCGTATGGGTGTCCTTTTTTTTGCGTTTTCCCGGCAGAATTTTAGGAATACGGCGAAAACGAGCGTATTTCGTTATCACCATAAAAGATTCACCCTAATTCCATTTTTTCCATGAGAAAACTTCGAAAATGTATTGGAATCCTTTTTTCGCGTTCTGCCGGCTTAATTTTAGGAATACGGGGAAAACGAGCGTAATTTGTGATCACCATAAAAAATTCACCCTTATTCCATTATTTCCATGAGTAATCTTCGAAATCGTACGGAAACGTTTTTTCTCGTTTTCCCGGCTTAATTTTAGTAATACGGCGAAAACGAGCGTAATTCGTGATCACCATAAAAGATTCACCCTAATTCCATTGTTTCCCTGAGAAAAGTTCAAAAATGTGTCGGAATCCTTTTTTCGCGTTTTCCCGTCTTAATTTTAGGAATACGGCGAAAACGAGCGTAATTCGTGATCACTATAAAAGATTCACTCTAATTCCTTTATTGCCATGAGAAAACTCCGAAAATGCATCGGAAACGTTTTTTCGCGTTTTCCCGGCTTAATTTTAGGAATACGGCGAAAACGAGCTTAATTCGTGATCACCATAAAAGATTCACCCTAATTCCATTATTTCCATGAGAAAACTTCGCAATCGTATGGGTATCCTTTTTTTTGCGTTTTCCCGGCCGAATTTTAGGAATACGGCGAAAACGAGCGTATTTCGTTATCACCATAAAAGATTCACCCTAATTCCATTTTTTCCATGAGAAAACTTCGAAAATGTATTGGAATCCTTTTTTCGCGTTCTCCCGGCTTAATTTTAGGAATACGGGGAAAACGAGCGTAATTCGTGATCACCATAAGCGATTCACCCTAATTCCATTACTTCCATGAGAAAACTTCGAAATCGTATCGGAATCCTTTTTTCGCGTTTTCCCGGCTTAATTTTAGGAATACGGCGAAAACGAGCGTAATTTGTGATCACTATAAAAATTTCACCCTAATTCGTTTATTTCCATGAGAATACACCGAAAATGCATCGGATTCCTTTTTTCGCGTTTTCCCGGCTTAATTTTAGGAATACGGCGAAAACGAGGGTAATTCGTGATCATCATAATAAATTCCATATCACAGGAAAAAAGAATTATCGATGAAGTCGTGCAGAAACTCCGTTTCGTGAAGATGCTAACAGATTTTGATTTTTAATAGTTATACAAATCAATTCCAATATATTTTATACCATCAAAACAAATTTTCCGTCAGATTCACCCTAATTCGATTATTTCCTTGAGAAAACTTTGAAAATGTATCGGAAAGCTTTTTTCGCGTTTTCCTGGCTGAAATTTAGGAATACGGCGAAAACGAGCGTAATTCGTGATCACGATAAAAAATTCACCCCAATTCCATTATTTCTATGAGAAAACTTCGAAATCGTATCGGAATCCTTTTTTGGCGTTTTCCCGGCTTATTTTTAGGAATACGGCGAAAACGAGCGTAATTCGTGATCACCATAATAGATTCACCCTAATTCCCTTATTTCTATGAGAAAACTTCGAAATCGTATTGGAATCCTCTTTTCGCGTTTTCCCGGCATAATTTTAGGAATACGGCGAAAACGAGCGTATTTCGTGATCACCATAAAAGATTCACCCTAATTCCATTATTTCCATGAGAAAACTTCGAAATTGTACCGGGTTCCTGTTTTCGTGTTTTCCCGGCTTATTTTCAGGAATACGGCGAAAACGAGCGTATTTCGTGATCAACATAAAAGATTCACCCTAATTCCATTTTTTCCATGAGAAAACTTCGAAAATGTATTGGAATCCTTTTTTCGCGTCTTCCCGGCTTAGTTTTAGGAATACGGGGAAAACGACCGTAATTCGTGATCACCATAAGGGATTCACCCTAATTCCATTGTTTCCCTGAGAAAACTTAGAAAATGTATCGGAATCGTTTTTTCGCGTCTTCCCGGCTTAATTTTAGGAATACGGCGAAAACGAGCGTAATTCGTGATCACCATAAGAGATTCACCCTAATTCCATTATTTCCATGAGAAAACTTCGAAATCGTATGGGAATGCGTTTTTCGCGTTTTCCCGGCTCAATTTTAGGAATACGGCGAAAACGAGCGTAATTCGTGATCACCATAAAAAATTCACCCAGATTCCATTATTTCCATGAGAAAACTTCGAAATCGTATCGGTATCCTTTTTTTGCGTTTTCCCGGCATAATTTTAGGAATACGGCGAAAACGAGCGTATTTCGTGATCACTATAAAAGATTCACCCGAATTCCATTTTTTCCAAGAGAAAACTTCGAAAATGTATCGGAATCCTTTTTTCGCGTTTTCCCGGCTTAATTTTAGGAATACGGCGAAAACGAGCGTAATTCGTGATCACCATAAGAGATTCACCCTAATTCCATTATTTCCATGAGAAAACTTCGAAATCGTATGGGAATCCTTTTTTCGCGTTTTCCCGGCTCAATTTTAGGAATACGGCGAAAACGAGCGTAATTCGTGATCACCATAAAAAATTCACCCAGATTCCATTATTTCCATGAGAAAACTTCGCAATCGTATGGGTATCCTTTTTTTTTGCGTTTTCCCGGCAGAATTTTAGGAATACGGCGAAAACGAGCGTATTTCGTTATCACCATAAAAGATTCACCCTAATTCCATTTTTTCGACGAGAAAACTTCGAAAATGTATTGGAATCCTTTTTTCGCTTTCTCCCGGCTTAATTTTAGGAATACGGGGAAAACGAGCGTAATTCGTGATCACCATAAGCGATTCACCCTAATTCCATTACGCCCATGAGAAAACTTCGAAATCGTATCGGAATCCTTTTTTCGCGTTTTCCCGGCTTAATTTTAGGAATACGGCGAAAACGAGCGTAATTCGTGATCACTATAAAAGATTCACCCTAATTAGTTTATTTCCATGAGAAAACTTCGAAATCGTATCGGAATCCTTTTTTCGCGTTTTCCCGTCTTAATTTTAGGAATACGGCGGAAACCAGGGTAATTCGTGATCACTATAAAAAATTCACCCTAATTCGTTTATTTCCATGAGAATACACCGAAAATGCATCGGATTCCTTTTTTCGCGTTTTCCCGGCCTAATTTTAGGAATACGGCGAAAACGAGCGTAATTCGTGATCACGATAAAAAATTCACCCCAATTCCATTATTTCTATGAGAAAACTTCGAAATCGTATCGGAATCCTTTTTTGGCGTTTTCCCGGCCTATTTTCAGGAATACGGCGAAAACGAGCGTAATTCGTGATCACCATAAAAAATTCACCCAGATTCCATTATTTCCATAAGAAAACTTCGAAATCGTATCGGTATCCTTTTTTTTGCGTTTTCCCGGCATAATTTTAGGAATACGGGGAAAACGAGCGTATTTCGTGATCACCATAAAAGATTCACCCGAATTCCATTTTTTCCAAGAGAAAACTTCGAAAATGTATCGGAATCCTTTTTTCGCGTTTTCCCGGCTTAATTTTAGGAATACAGCAAAAACGAGCGTAATTCGTGATCACCATAAGAGATTCACCCTAATTCCATTATTTCCATGAGAAAACTTCGAAATCGTATCGGAATCCTTTTTTCGCGTTTTCCCGGCTTAATTTTAGGAATACGGAGAAAACGAGCGTAATTCGTGATCACTATAAAAGATTCACCCCAATTCCTTTACTGCCATGAGAAAACTCCGAAAATGCATCGGAAACGTTTTTTCGCGTTTTCCCGGCTTAATTTTAGGAATACGGCGAAAACGAGCGTAATTCCTGATCATCATAAGAGACTAACCCTAATTCCATTATTTCCATGAGAAAACTTCAAAATCGTATCGGAATCCTTTTTTCGCGTTATCCCGACTTAATTTTAGGAATACGGCGGAAACTAGCGTAATTCGTGATCAGTATAAAAGATTCACCCTAATTCGTTTATTTCCATGAGAAAACACCGAAAATGTATTGGAATCCTTTTTTCGCGTTTTCCCGGCTTAATTTTAGGAATACGGCGAAAACGAGCGTAATTCGTGATCACCATAAGCGATTCACCCTAATTCCATTACTTCCATGAGAAAACTTCGAAATCGTATCGGAATCCTTTTTTCGCGTTTTCCCGGCTTAATTTTAGGAATACGGCGAAAACGAGCGTAATTCGTGATCACCATAAAAAATTCACCCTAATTCCGTTATTTCCATGAGAAAACTTCGAAATCGTATCGGAATCCTTTTTTTGCGTTTTCCCGGCTTAATTTTAGTAATACGGCGAAAACGAGCGTAATTCGTGATCACCATAAAAGATTCACCCTAACTCCATTGTTTCCCTGAGAAAACTTCGAAAATGTATCGGCATCCTTTTTTCGCGTTTTCCCGGCATAATTTTACGAATACGGCGAAAACCAGCGTATTTCCAGATCACCATAAAAGATTCATCCTAATTCCATTTTTTCCATGAGAAAACTTCGAAAATGTATTGGAATCCTTTTTTCGCGTTTTCCCGGCTTAATTTTAGGAATACGGCGAAAACGAGCGTAATTCGTGATCACTATAAAAGATTCACCCTAATTCCTTTATTGCCATGAGAAAACTCCGAAAATCCATCGGAAACATTTTTTCGCGTTTTCCCGGCTTAATTTTAGGAATACGGCGGAAACCAGCGTAATTCGTGATCACTATAAAAAATTCACCCTAATTCGTTTATTTCCATGAGTAAACTTCGAAAATCTATCGGCATCCTTTTTTCGCGTTTTCCCGGCATAATTTTACGAATACGACTAAAACGAGCGTATTTCCAGATCACCATAAAAGATTCATCCTAATTCCATTTTTTCCATGAGAAAACTTCGAAAATGTATTGGAATCCTTTTTTCGCGTTTTCCCGGCTTAATTTTAGGAACACGGCGAAAACGAGCGTAATTCGTGATCACCATAAGAGATTCACCCTAATTCCATTATTTCCATGAGAAAACTTCGAAATCGTATCGGAATCCTTTTTTCGCGTTTTCCCGACTTAATTTTAGGAATACGGCGGAAACCAGCGTAATTCGTGATCACTATAAAAAATTCACCCTAATTCGTTTATTTCCATGAGAATACACCGAAAATGTATCGGATTCCTTTTTTGGCGTTTTCCCGGCTTAATTTTAGGAATACGGCGAAAACGAGGGTAATTCGTGATCATCATAATAAATTCCATATCACAGGAAAAAAGAATTATCGATGAAGTCGTGCAGAAACTCCGTTTCGTGAAGATGCTAACAGATTTTGATTCTTACTATTTATACAAATTAATTCCAATATATTTTATCCCATCAAAACAAATTTTCCGTCAGATTCACCGTAATTCGATTATTTCTTTGAGAAAACTTTGAAAATGTATCGGAATCCTTTTTTCGCGTTTTCCTGGCTTAATTTTAGGATTACGGCGAAAACGAGCATAATTCGTGATTACGATAAAAAATTCACCCCAATTCCATTATTTCTATGAGAAAACTTCGAAATCGTATCGGAATCCTTTTTTGGCGTTTTCCCGGCCTATTTTCAGGAATACGGCGAAAACGAGCGTAATTCGTGATCACCATAAAAAATTCACCCAGATTCCATTATTTCCATAAGAAAACTTCGAAATCGTATCGGTATCCTTTTTTTTGCGTTTTCCCGGCATAATTTTAGGAATACGGGGAAAACGAGCGTATTTCGTGATCACCATAAAAGATTCACCCGAATTCCATTTTTTCCAAGAGAAAACTTCGAAAATGTATCGGAATCCTTTTTTCGCGTTTTCCCGGCTTAATTTTAGGAATACAGCAAAAACGAGCGTAATTCGTGATCACCATAAGAGATTCACCCTAATTCCATTATTTCCATGAGAAAACTTCGAAATCGTATCGGAATCCTTTTTTCGCGTTTTCCCGGCTTAATTTTAGGAATACGGCGAAAACGAGCGTAATTCGTGATCACCATAAAAAATTCACCCTAATTCCATTATTTCCATGAGAAAACTTCGAAATCGTATCGGAATCCTTTTTTCGCGTTTTCCCGGCTTAATTTTAGGAATACGGAGAAAACGAGCGTAATTCGTGATCACTATAAAAGATTCACCCCAATTCCTTTACTGCCATGAGAAAACTCCGAAAATGCATCGGAAACGTTTTTTCGCGTTTTCCCGGCTTAATTTTAGGAATACGGCGAAAACGAGCGTAATTCCTGATCATCATAAGAGACTAACCCTAATTCCATTATTTCCATGAGAAAACTTCAAAATCGTATCGGAATCCTTTTTTCGCGTTATCCCGACTTAATTTTAGGAATACGGCGGAAACTAGCGTAATTCGTGATCAGTATAAAAGATTCACCCTAATTCGTTTATTTCCATGAGAAAACACCGAAAATGTATTGGAATCCTTTTTTCGCGTTTTCCCGGCTTAATTTTAGGAATACGGCGAAAACGAGCGTAATTCGTGATCACCATAAGCGATTCACCCTAATTCCATTACTTCCATGAGAAAACTTCGAAATCGTATCGGAATCCTTTTTTCGCGTTTTCCCGGCTTAATTTTAGGAATACGGCGAAAACGAGCGTAATTCGTGATCACCATAAAAAATTCACCCTAATTCCGTTATTTCCATGAGAAAACTTCGAAATCGTATCGGAATCCTTTTTTTGCGTTTTCCCGGCTTAATTTTAGTAATACGGCGAAAACGAGCGTAATTCGTGATCACCATAAAAGATTCACCCTAACTCCATTGTTTCCCTGAGAAAACTTCGAAAATGTATCGGCATCCTTTTTTCGCGTTTTCCCGGCATAATTTTACGAATACGGCGAAAACCAGCGTATTTCCAGATCACCATAAAAGATTCATCCTAATTCCATTTTTTCCATGAGAAAACTTCGAAAATGTATTGGAATCCTTTTTTCGCGTTTTCCCGGCTTAATTTTAGGAATACGGCGAAAACGAGCGTAATTCGTGATCACTATAAAAGATTCACCCTAATTCCTTTATTGCCATGAGAAAACTCCGAAAATCCATCGGAAACATTTTTTCGCGTTTTCCCGGCTTAATTTTAGGAATACGGCGGAAACCAGCGTAATTCGTGATCACTATAAAAAATTCACCCTAATTCGTTTATTTCCATGAGTAAACTTCGAAAATCTATCGGCATCCTTTTTTCGCGTTTTCCCGGCATAATTTTACGAATACGACTAAAACGAGCGTATTTCCAGATCACCATAAAAGATTCATCCTAATTCCATTTTTTCCATGAGAAAACTTCGAAAATGTATTGGAATCCTTTTTTCGCGTTTTCCCGGCTTAATTTTAGGAACACGGCGAAAACGAGCGTAATTCGTGATCACCATAAGAGATTCACCCTAATTCCATTATTTCCATGAGAAAACTTCGAAATCGTATCGGAATCCTTTTTTCGCGTTTTCCCGACTTAATTTTAGGAATACGGCGGAAACCAGCGTAATTCGTGATCACTATAAAAAATTCACCCTAATTCGTTTATTTCCATGAGAATACACCGAAAATGTATCGGATTCCTTTTTTGGCGTTTTCCCGGCTTAATTTTAGGAATACGGCGAAAACGAGGGTAATTCGTGATCATCATAATAAATTCCATATCACAGGAAAAAAGAATTATCGATGAAGTCGTGCAGAAACTCCGTTTCGTGAAGATGCTAACAGATTTTGATTCTTACTATTTATACAAATTAATTCCAATATATTTTATCCCATCAAAACAAATTTTCCGTCAGATTCACCGTAATTCGATTATTTCTTTGAGAAAACTTTGAAAATGTATCGGAATCCTTTTTTCGCGTTTTCCTGGCTTAATTTTAGGATTACGGCGAAAACGAGCATAATTCGTGATTACGATAAAAAATTCACCCCAATTCCATTATTTCTATGAGAAAACTTCGAAATCGTATCGGAATCCTTTTTTCGCGTTTTCCCGGCTTATTGTTAGGAATACGGCGAAAACGAGCGTAATTCGTGATCACCATAATAGATTCACCCTAATTCCATTATTTCCATGAGAAAACTTCGAAATTGTACCGGGTTCCTGTTTTCGTGTTTTCCCGGCTTAATTTCAGGAATACGGCGAAAACGAGCGTATTTCGTGATGAACCTAAAAGATTCACCCTAATTCCATTTTTTCCATGAGAAAACTTCGAAAATGTATTGGAGTCCTTTTTTCGCGTCTTCCCGGCTTAGTTTTAGGAATACGGGGAAAACGAGCGTAATTCGTGATCACCATAAGCGATTCACCCTAATTCCATTGTTTCCCTGAGAAAACTTCGAAAATGTATCGGAATCGTTTTTTCGCGTTTTCCCGGCTTAATTTTAGGAATACGGCGAAAACGAGCGTAATTCGTGATCACCATAACAAATTCACCCTAATTCCATTATTTCCATGAGAAAACTTCGAAATCGTATGGGAATCCTTTTTTCGCGTTTTCCCGGCTCAATTGTAGGAATACGGCGAAAACGAGCGTAATTCGTGATCACCATAAAAAATTCACCCTAATTCCATTATTTCCATGAGAAAACTTCGAAATCGTATCGGAATCCTTTTTTCGCGTTTTCCCGGCTTAATTTTAGGAATACGGAGAAAACGAGCGTAATTCGTGACCACTATAAAAGATTCACCCCAATTCCTTTATTGCCATGAGAAAACTCCGAAAATGGATCGGAAACGTTTTTTCGCGTTTTCCCGGCTTAATTTTAGGAATACGGCGAAAACGAGCGTAATTCCTGATCACCATTAGAGATTAACCCTAATTCCATTATTTCCATGAGAAAACTTCGAAATCGTATCGGAATCCTTTTTTCGCGTTTTCCCGGCTTAATTTTAGGAATACGGGGAAAACGAGCGTAATTCGCGATCACCATAAGCGATTCACCCTAATTCCATTACTTCCATGAGAAAACTTCGAAATCGTATCGGAATCCTTTTGTCGCGTTTTCCCGGCTTAATTTTAGGAATACGGCGAAAACGAGCGTAATTCCTGATCATCATAAGAGACTAACCCTAATTCCATTATTTCCATGAGAAAACTTCGAAATCGTATCGGAATCCTTTTTTCGCGTTTTCCCGACTTAATTTTAGGAATACGGCGGAAACTAGCGTAATTCGTGATCAGTATAAAAGATTCACCCTAATTCGTTTATTTCCATGAGAAAACACCGAAAATGTATTGGAATCCTTTTTTCGCGTTTTCCCGGCTTAATTTTAGGAATACGGGGAAAACGAGCGTAATTCGTGATCACTATAAGCGATTCACCCTAATTCCATTACTTCCATGAGAAAACTTCGAAATCGTATCGGAATCCTTTTTTCGCGTTTTCCCGGCTTAATTTTAGGAATACGGCGAAAACGAGCGTAATTCGTGATCACCATAAAAAATTCACCCTAATTCCTTTATTTCCATGAGAAAACTTCGAAATCGTATCGGAATCCTTTTTTCGCGTTTTCCCGGCTTAATTTTAGGAATACGGCGAAAACGAGCGTAATTCGTGATCACCACAAAAGATTCACCCTAATTCCATTGTTTCCCTGAGAAAACTTCGAAAATGTATCGGCATCCTTTTTTCGCGTTTTCCCGGCATAATTTTACGAATACGGCGAAAACGAGCGTATTTCCAGATCACCATAAAAGATTCATCCTAATTCCATTTTTTCCATGAGAAAACTTCGAAAATGTATTGGAATCCTTTTTTCGCGTTTTCCCGGCTTAATTTTAGGAATACGGCGAAAACGAGCGTAATTCGTGATCACCATAAGAGATTCACCCTAATTCCATTATTTCCATGAGAATACTTCGAAATCGTATCGGAATCCTTTTTTTTGCGTTTTCCCGGCAGAATTTTAGGAATACGGCGAAAACGAGCGTATTTCGTTATCACCATAAAAGATTCACCCTAATTCCATTTTTTCCATGAGAAAACTTCGAAAATATATTGGAATCCTTTTTTCGCGTTCTCCCGGCTTAATTTTAGGAATACGGGGAAAAGAGCGTAATTCGTGATCACCATAAGCGATTCACCCTAATTCCATTACTTCCATGAGAAAACTTCGAAATCATATCGGAATCCTTTTTTCGCGTTTTCCCGGCTTAATTTTAGGAATACGGCGAAAACGAGCGTAATTTGTGATCACCATAAAAAATTCACCCTTATTCCATTATTTCCATGAGTAAACTTCGAAATCGTACGGAAACCTTTTTTTGCGTTTTCCCGGCTTAATTTTAGTAATACGGCGAAAACGAGCGTAATTCGTGATCACCATAAAAGATTCACCCTAATTCCTTTATTTCCATGACAAAACTTCGAAATCGTATCGGAATCCTTTTTTCGCGTTTTCCCGGCTTAATTTTAGGAATACGGCGAAAACGAGCGTAATTCGTGATCACTATAAAAGATTCACCCTAATTCCTTTATTTCCATGAGAAAACTTCGAAATCGTATCGGAATCCTTTTTTCGCGTTTTCCCGTCTTAATTTTAGGAATACGGCGGAAACCAGCGTAATTCGTGATCACTATAAAAAATTCACCCTAATTCGTTTATTTCCATGAGAATACACCGAAAATGCATCGGATTCCTTTTTTCGCGTTTTCCCGGCTTAATTTTAGGAATACGGCGAAAACGAGGGTATTTCGTGATCTTCATAATAAATTCCATATCACAGGAAAAAAGAATTATCGATGAAGTCGTGCAGAAACTCCGTTTCGTGAAGATGCTAACAGATTTTGATTTTTAATATTTATACAAATCAATTCCAATATATTTTATACCATCAAAACAAATTTTCCGTCAGATTCACCCTAATTCGATTATTTCCTTGAGAAAACTTTGAAAATGTATCAGAAGGCTTTTTTCGCGTTTTCCTGGCTTAATTTTAGGAATACGGCGAAAACGAGCGTAATTCGTGATCACGATAAAAAATTCACCCCAATTCCATTATTTCTATGAGAAAACTTCGAAATCGTATCGGAATCCTTTTTTGACGTTTTCCCGGCCTATTTTTAGGAATACGGCGAAAACGAGCGTAATTCGTGATCACCATAATAGATTCACCCTAATTCCATTATTTCCATGAGAAAACTTCGAAATCGTATTGGAATCCTCTTTTCGCGTTTTCCCCGCTCAATTTTAGGAATACGGCGAAAACGAGCGTAATTCGTGATCACCATAAAAAATTCACCCTAATTCCATTATTTCCATGAGAAAACTTCGAAATCGTATCGGTATCCTTTTTTTGCGTTTTCCCGGGATAATTTTACGAATACGGCGAAAACGAGCGTAATTCGTGATCACCATAAGCGATTCACCCTAATTCCATTACTTCCATGAGAAAACTTCGAAATCGTATCGGAATCCTTTTTTCGCGTTTTCCCGGCTTAATTTTAGAAATACGGCGAAAACGAGCGTAATTTGTGATCACCATAAAAAATTCACCCTAATTCCATTATTTCCATGAGAAAACTTCGAAATCGTACGGAAACCTTTTTTTGCGTTTTCCCGGCTTAATTTTAGTAATACGACGAAAACGAGCGTAATTCGTGATTACCATAAAAGATTCACCCTAATTCCATTGTTTCCCTGAGAAAACTTCGAAAATGTGTGGGAATCCTTTTTTCGCGTTTTCCCGGCATAATTTTAGGGATACGGCGAAAACGAGCGTAATTCGTGATCACTATAAAAGATTCACCCTAATTCCTTTATTTCCATGAGAAAACTTCGAAATCGTATCGGAATCCTTTTTTCGCGTTTTCCCGGATTAATTTTAGGAATACGGCGAAAACGAGCGTAATTCGTGATCACCATAAAAGATTCACCCTAATTCCATTATTTCCATGACGAAACTTCGAAATTGTATCGGAATCCTTTTGTCGCGTATTCCCGGCTTAATTTTAGGAATACGGCGAAAACGAGCGTAATTCGTGATCACCATAAGAGATTCACCCTAATTCCATTATTTCCATGAGAAAACTTCGAAATCGTATCGGAATTCTTTTTTCGCGTTTTCCCGACTTAATTTTAGGAATGCGGCGGAAACTAGCGTAATTCGTGATCACTATAAAAGATTCACCCTAATTCGTTTATTTCCATGAGTATACACCGAATATGTATCGGATTCCTTTTTTCGCGTTTTCCCGGCTTAATATTAGGAATACGGCGAAAACGAGGGTAATTCGTGATCACCATAATAAATTCCATATGACAGGAAAACAGAATTATCGATGAAGTCGTGCAGAAACTCCGTTTCGTGAAGATGCTAACAGATTTTGATTTTTAATATTTATACAAATCAATTCCAATATATTTTATCCCATCAAAACAAATTTTCCGTCAGATTCACTCTAATTCGATTATTTCCTTGTGAAAACTTTGAAAATGTATCGGAAACTTTTTTTGCGTTTTCCTGGCTTAATTTTAGGAATACGGCGAAAACGAGCGTAATTCGTGATCACGATAAAAAATTCACCCCAATTCCATTATTTCTATGAGAAAACTTCGAAATCGTATCGGAATCCTTTTTTGGCGTTTTCCCGGCTTATTTTTAGGAATACGGCGAAAACGAGCGTAATTCGTGATCAACATAATAAATTCACCCTAATTCCATTATTTCCATGAGAAAACTTCGAAATCGTATTGGAATCCTCTTTTCGCGTTTTCCCTGTTCAATTTTAGGAATACGGCGAAAACGAGCGTAATTCGTGATCACCATAAAAAATTCACCCTAATTCCATTATTTCCATGAGAAAACTTCGAAATCGTATCGGTATCCTTTTTTTGCGTTTTCCCGGGATAATTTTACGAATACGGCGAAAACGAGCGTATTTCGTGATCACCATAAAAGATTCACCCTAATTCCATTATTTCCATGAGAAAACTTCGAAATTGTACCGGGTTCCTGTTTTCGTGTTTTCCCTGCTTAATTTCAGGAATACGGCGAAAACGAGCGTATTTCGTGATCAACATAAAAGATTCACCCTAATTCCATTTTTTCCATGAGAAAACTTCGAAAATGTATTGGAATCCTTTTTTCGCGTCTTCCCGGGTTAGTTTTAGGAATACGGGGAAAACGAGCGTAATTCGTGATCACCATAAGCGATTCACCCTAATTCCATTGTTTCCCTGAGAAAACTTCGAAAATGTATCGGAATCGTTTTTTCGCGTCTTCCCGGCTTAATTTTTGGAATACGGCGAAAACGAGGGTAATTCGTGATCATCATAATAAATTTCATATCACAGGAAAAAAGAATTATCGATGAAGTCGTACAGAAACTCCGTTTCGTGAAGATGCTAACAGATTTTGATTTTTATTATTTATACAAATCAATTCCAATATATTTTATCCTATCAAAACAAATTTTCCGTCAGATTCACCCTAATTCGATTATTTCCTTGAGAAAACTTTGAAAATGTATCGGAATCCTTTTTTCGCGTTTTCCTGGCTTAATTTTAGGAATACGGCGAAAACGAGCGTAATTCGTGATCACGATAAAAAATTCACCCCAATTCCATTATTTCTATGAGAAAACTTCGAAATCGTATCGGAATCCTCTTTTCGCGTTTTCCCGGCTCAATTTTAGGAATACGGCGAAAACGAGCGTAATTCGTGATCACCATAAAAAATTCACCCTAATTCCATTATTTCCATGAGAAAACTTCGAAATTGTACCGGGTTCCTGTTTTCGTGTTTTCCCGGCTTAATTTCAGGAATACGGGGAAAACGAGCGTAATTCGTGATCACCATAAGCGATTCACCCTAATTCCATTGTTTCCCTGAGAAAACTTCGAAAATGTATCGGAATCGTTTTTTCGCGTTCTCCCGGCTTAATTTTAGGAATACGGCAAAAACGAGCGTAATTCGTGATCACCATAAGAGATTCACCCTAATTCCATTATTTCCATGAGAAAACTTTCAAATCGTATGGGAATCCTTTTTTCGCGTTTTCCCGGCTCAATTTTAGGAATACGGCGAAAACCAGCGTAATTCGTGATCACCATAAAAAATTCACCCTAATTCCGTTATTTCCATGAGAAAACTTCGAAATCGTATCGGAATCCTTTTTTTTGCGTTTTCCCGGCTTAATTTTAGTAATACGGCGAAAACGAGCGTAATTCGTGATCACCATAAAAGATTCACCCTAATTCCACTGTTTCCCTGAGAAAACTTCGAAAATGTATCGGAATCGTTTTTTCGAGTTTTCCCGGCTTAATTTTAGTAATACGGCGAAAACGAGCGTAATTCGTGATCACCATAAAAGATTCACCCGAATTCCATTTTTTCCAAGAGAAAACTTCGAAAATGTATCGGAATCCTTTTTTCGCGTTTTCCCGGCTTAATTTTAGGAATACGGCGAAAACGAGCGTAATTCGTGATCACCATCAAAAATTCACCCGAATTCCATTTTTTCCAAGAGAAAACTTCGAAAATGTATCGGAATCCTTTTTTCGCGTTATCCCGGCTTAATTTTAGGAATACGGGGAAAACGAGCGTAATTCGTGATCACCATAAGCGATTCACCCTAATTCCATTACTTCCATGAGAAAACTTCGAAATCGTATCGGAATCCTTTTTTCGCGTTTTCCCGGCTTAATTTTAGGAATACGGCGAAAACGAGCGTAATTTGTGATCACCATAAAAAATTCACCCTTATTCCATTATTTCCATGAGTAAACTTCGAAATCGTACGGAAACCTTTTTTTGCGTTTTCCCGGCTTAATTTTAGTAATACGGCGAAAACGAGCGTAATTCGTGATCACCATAAAAGATTCACCCTAATTCCATTGTTTCCCTGAGAAAACTTCAAAAATGTATCGGAATCCTTTTTTCGCGTTTTCCCGGCTTAATTTTAGTAATACGGCGAAAACGAGCGTAATTCGTGATCACCATAAAAGATTCACCCTAATTCGTTTATTTCCATGAGAAAAGAACGAAAATGTATTGGAATCCTTTTTTCGCGTTTTCCCGGCTTAATTTTAGGAATACGGCGAAAACGAGCGTAATTCGTGATCACTATAAAAGATTCACCCCAATTCCTTTATTGCCATGAGAAAACTCCGAAAATGCATCGGAAACGTTTTTTCGCGTTTTCCCGGCTTAATTTTCGGACTACGGCGAAAGCGAGCGTAATTCGTGATCACCATAAGAGATTCACCCTAATTCCATTATTTCCATGAGAAAACTTCGAAATCGTATCGGAATCCTTTTTTCGCGTTTTCCCGACTTAATTTTAGGAATACGGCGGAAACCAGCGTAATTCGTGATCACTATAAAAAATTCACCCTAATTCGTTTATTTCCATGAGAATACACCGAAAATGTATCGGATTCCTTTTTTCGCGTTTTCCCGGCTTAATTTTTGGAATACGGCGAAAACAAGGGTAATTCGTGATCATCATAATAAATTCCATATCACAGGAAAAAAGAATTATCGATGAAGTCGTACAGAAACTCCGTTTCGTGAAGATGCTAACAGATTTTGATTTTTAATATTTATACAAATCAATTCCAATATATTTTATCCTATCAAAACAAATTTTCCGTCAGATTCACCCTAATTCGATTATTTCCTTGAGAAAACTTTGAAAATGTATCGGAATCCTTTTTTCGCGTTTTCCTGACTTAATTTTAGGAATACGGCGAAAACGAGCGTAATTCGTGATCACGATAAAATATTCACCCTAATTCGTTTATTTCCATGAGAAAAGACCGAAAATGTATTGGAATCCTTTTTTCGCGTTTTCCCGGCTTAATTTTAGGAATACGGGGAAAACGAGCGTAATTCGTGATCACCATAAAAAATTCACCCTAATTCCGTTATTTCCATGAGAAAACTTCGAAATCGTATCAGAATCCTTTTTTTGCGTTTTCCCGGCTTAATTTTAGGAATACGGCGAAAACGAGCGTAATTCGTGATCACCATAAAAAATTCACCCTAATTCCGTTATTTCCATGAGAAAACTTCGAAATCGTATCAGAATCCTTTTTTTTGCGTTTTCCCGGCTTAATTTTAGTAATACGGCGAAAACGAGCGTAATTCGTGATCACCATAAAAGATTCACCCTAATTCCATTATTTCCATGAGAAAACTTCGAAATCGTATCGGAATCCTCTTTTCGCGTTTTCCCGGCTCAATTTTAGGAATACGGCGAAAACGAGCGTAATTCGCCATCACCATAAAAAATTCACCCTAATTCCATTATTTCCATGAGAAAACTCCGAAAATGCATCGGAAACGTTTTTTCGCGTTTTCCCGGCTTAATTTTAGGAATACGGCGAAAACGAGCGTAATTCGTGATCACCATAAACGATTCACCCTAATTCCATTATTTCCATGAGAAAACTTCGAAAATTTATCGGAATATCTTTTTCGCTTTTTCCCGGCTTAATTTTAGGAATACGGCGAAAACGCGCGTAATTCGTGATCACCATAAAAGATTCACCCGAATTCCATTATTTCCATGAGAAATATTCTAAAACGTACTGGGTTCCTCTTTTCGCGTTTTCCCGGCTTAATTTTAGGAATACGGCGAAAACGAGCGTAATTCGGGATCACCATAAAAAATTCCATATCACAGGAATATAGATTTATCGATGAAGTCGTGCAGAAACTCCATTTCGTCAAGATGCAAACAGATTTTGATTTTTAATATTTCTACAAGTCCATTCCAATATATTTTATCCCATGCAAACGTAATTTCCGTTAGATTCACCCTAATTCGATCATTACCATGAGAAATCTTCGAAACCGTACCGGGTTCCTTTTTTCTCGTTTTCCCGGTTTGAGTTCAGGAATACGGCGAAAACGAGCGTAATTCGTGATCACCATAAAAAATTCCATATCACAGGAATAAAGATTTATCGATCTAGTCGTGCAAAACCTCCGTTTCGTTAAGATGCAACCGATTTTGCTTTTTAATATTTTTACAAGTCAATTATTTCCATGAGAAAACTTCGAAAATGTATCGGAATTCTTTTTTTGCAATGCCTGCCCCGATAGTGCGATTTTCGATTGGTGTTTAGCGTGCGGAAAGTGGCTTATTTCTCAACGATGCTTACTTTCCCGCACTAGTGCGGGAATGCGAGACTTTCCCGCACTAGTGCGGAAAAAAATCTATTTATAGCTCACTTTACCGCATTGATTCACGAAAAAACGGTTTTTTTCACGGTTGATAGTTTTTTGTTCTACGATTTTGGACCGATCGAACAAACTTGAATATAGCAACATTCATGTGATATATAACGTCAACTTATCACAGTTGACGTTTGAAATGTGAAAAAATAAGAATTGGTTATGGTTATTGGTTATTGGTTTTGTTGAATCTTAAATCCGACTTTCGAGACAGTCATTGCAAAAAAAATGTATGGGACATGTGCGAAAAAAACGAATTACATCGCGCGTAAGTTGCCGAATTCGCCTCGACTAATGGTGCATTTCTCACTCGTACTCGTGTGAAATGCACCATAAGCCTTCGGCTCATGCGGCAACTTCACGCGCGATGGAATTCGTTGTTTCCCGCACTTGTAGCATAAATTACTATTTCGCCTTTTCCCGGCTTTATATTAGGAATTCGGCGAAAACGAGCGTAATTCGTGATCACCAGAAAAAAATCCCATACCATAGAATTAAAGAGTTATCGATAATTTCACAGAGAAACTTATTTTGTCAAGATGCACTCAGATTTGAATTTTTAATTTTTTCAACGGATCCATTCCGATATATTTTACCCCCTCAACACTAATTTACCGTTAGATTCCCCCTAAGCTTTCAATTTTCATGAAAAATCGTGGAAAATGTTTCGGATTCCTATTTTCGCGTTTTCCCGGCCTAATTTTGGGAATTCGGCGAAAACGAGCGTCATTCCTGATCACCAGAAAAAATCCCATATGATAGAAATAAAAAGTCATCGATAAATTCGGGAAGAAACTTTTTTCGTCATGATGAAGTTTCTGATTTTTAATATTTTTTTCACGTCCATTCCGATATATTTTTCCCGCTGAACACAAATTTACCGTTAGATTCGCCCGAACCCCTCTATTTCCATGAGAAATTGTCGAAAATGTATCGGATTCCTATTTCAGTGATTTCCCGGCTTAATTTTGGGAATCCGGCGTAGACGAGTGTAATTCTTGATCACCAGAAAACATCCCATATGATAGAAATAAAGAGTTATCGGTAATTTCGTAAAGAAACTTTTTTTGTCAAGATGCATTCAAATTTGGATTTTTTATTTTTTCATCGGATACGTTCCGATATATTTTACCCCCGAAACACTAATTTACCGTTAGTTTCGCCCTAAACCCTCACTTTCCATAAGATATCGTGGAAAATGTGTCGGATTCCTATTTTCGCGTTTTCCCGACTTAATTTTGGGGATTCGGCGAATACGAGCGTAATTCGTGATCACCAGAAAAATTCCCATATGATAGAAAAAAAGAGTCATCGATAAATTCGTAGAGAAACTTTTTTTGTCAAGATGCTTACACATTTGGATTTTTTAGTTTTCAACGTATCCATTCCGATATATTTTCCCCCCTTAACACAATTTTAACGGTAGATTCGCCCTATTCCCTCAATTTCCAAGAGAAATCGTGGAAAATATTTCAGATTCCTATTTTCGCGTTTCCCCGGCTTAATTTTGGGAATTCGGCGAAAACGAGCGGAATTCGTAATCACCAGAAAAAAATCCCATATGATAAAAATAAATAGTTATCGATAATTTTGTAAAGACACTTTTGTTGTCAAGATCCATTCGGATTTGCATTTTTTATTTTTTCAACGGATCCATTCTGATATATTTTACCCCCCCCCCCAACACAAATTTACCATTAGATTCGTCCTATCCCCTCAATTTCCATGTGAAATCGTGGCAAATGTTTTGGATTCGTGTTTTCGCGTTTTCCCGGCTTAATCTTGGGAATTCTGTGAAAACGAGCGTAATTCGTGATCACCAGAAAAAATCCTATATCATAGAAATAAGAAATCATCGATAAATTCGTGAAGAAACTTTTTTTCATCAAGATGCATTTTCTGGTTTTTAATAATTTTTTTCAGGTCCATTCCGATATATTTTACCCCCGAAAGACTCCTTTACCGTTAGATTCGCCCTAAACCCTCACTTTCCATGAGAAATTGTGGAAAATGTTTCAGATTCCTATTTTCGCGTTTTTCCGGCTTAATTTCGGGAATTCGGCGAAAACGAGCGTAATTCGTGATCCCCAGAAAAAAACCCATATGATAGAAATAAAGAGTTATCGATAATTTTGTAAGGAAACTTTTTTTGTCAAGATGCATTCCGATTTGGATTTTTTATTTTTTCAACGGATCCATTCCGATATATTTTATCCCCTCAACACTAATTTATCGTTAGCTTCGCCCTAACCCCTCAATTTTCATTAAAAAATCGTGGAAAATGTTTCAGATTCATATTTTCGCGTTTTCCTGGCTTAGTTTTGCGAATTCGGTGAAAACGAGCGTTATTCGTATATATATATATATTAGGACTTGGAATTAATTCGTAGCGTTTTTTAATGAAAAAAAAATATTGATTTTAAATGAAAATAAAAAAATACATTAATGAAAGTATCGCCCATCGCTTTCTACTACTTTTGACCATCTTTCGGGCAGGGTACGAACACCGTGTCGGAAGAACGCCTCGTCTTTAGATGCAATCCACGAATCGACCCATTTTTGACAATCTTCGTAAGAAGTAAACTTCTGATCAGGCAGGCTATGAGCCATCGAACTAAACAAATGGTAATCAGAAGGAGCGATATCTGGAGAATACGACGGGTGGGGTAGGACTTCCCATTTAAGTGTTTCCAGATATGTTTGTACCGGTTTTGCGACGTGCTGACGAGCATTGTCGTGCAGCAAAATGACTTTGTCGTGTCTTTCGGAGTATTCCGGTCGTTTTTCTATCAATGCACGGCTCAAGCGCATCAGTTGCAGTCGGTAGCGATCCCCAGTTATGGTTTCATTCGGTTTCAGTAGTTCATAATAAATCACACCCCTCTGATCCCACCAAATACAGAGCAGGAGCTTAGACCCATGTATATTTGGCTTTGCCACTGATGTTGATGGTTGGCCGGGCTTAACCCATGACTTTCTGCGCTTCGGATTGTCGTAATAGATCCATTTTTCATCACCAGTGACAATTCGATGCAAAAAAAACCTTTTCTTTTGTTCATATTAAAGTAATGAAGTAAAACTCCCCGCAAAAACACTTTATTCGGCACAAATGTTGACATCTTCAGAAAATTATAAAGTGTTGTTATTTACGATTCAAAAAGAGGATATGTACAGCAAATGACATTCAATGATAGTTGTTTCACGATGAATACATTACTGTCGGTAACAACGAAATACTGTACTACCTGCGCCATCTCTTGTAAATTGCTACGAATTAATTCCAACACCTAATAGGTGTAGTAAAAAGAAATCCATTATTTTTGCAATAGATGGCTTTAGTAATCTATATCTCGCGTTGTATAAGTGCGATCGGATTACTCTAGATGGCGTTAGAAAGATAAGATGTCGTACTAAAATAAACATCTCAGACAGTTTTGTGATTGCTTTACTCAATATTGTTTGAGCGCGCGTCAAACATGGCCACCAGCAAAGTGAAAATACGTCATATTTTATAGTTTTTCTTCGATAAAGGCGAAAACGCAAGCCAGGCAGCTGAAAATGTGAATAGTGTTTATGGTGCTGATACTGTAACAGCCAATCACGTGCAATTTTGGTTTCGTCGATTCCGTTCCGGTAATTTTTATGTCAAAGATGCACCACGCTCTGGAAGGCCAATTGTCAAAAATCACGATAACATAATGGAAATCGACGAGTCCGACCATCATGTAAGTACTGTTTCGATTGCCCAGGAGCTAAACATTACACAAAAAACCGTTTGGAACCACTTGAATAAAGCTAGATACAAAAAGAAGTTCGATGTATGGGTGCCACACGAATTAACGCAAAAAAACCTCATGGACCGAATTTCCATCTGCGAATCGCTGCTGAATCGCAACAAAATCAACCCATTTCTGAAGCGGATGGTGACTGGTGATGAAAAGTGGGTCACTTACGACAACGTCAAGTGAAAACGGTCGTGGTCGAATCGCGGTGAGCCAGCGCAAATGGTGGCCAAGCTAGGATTGACGGTCAGGAATATTTTGCTGTGTGTTTGGTGGGATTGGCAGGGAATCATCTACTATGAGCTGCTCCCCTACGGCCAAACACTTAATTCGGACCTGTACTGTCAACAATTGGACCGTCTGAAGGAAGCAATCGCCCAGAAGCGGCCAGCTTTGGCCAATAGGAGAGGAATTGTGTTCCATCAGGACAACGCCAGGCCCCACACATCGATAGTGACTCGCCAGAAGCTCCGGGAGCTTGGTTGGGAGGTTCTTATGCATCCACCTTATAGTCCGGATCTGGCACCAAGTGATTACCACCTGTTCCTGTCTATGGCGAATGATTTTGCTGGTGAAAAATTCCCTCACGAGAAGCTTGTGAAAATCGACTGTCCGAGCTTTTTGCCAATAGGGACGAGGGTTTCTATGAGAAAGGCATAATGAAATTACCTTCAAAGTGGCAACAAGTTATCGATCAAAACGGTGCATATTTGATCTAAATCGGATCATTCTAACTATGCTAAATAAAGCCTTCAATTTCATGCAAAAATAATGGATTTCTTTTTATTATTATATATATATATATATATATATATATATATATATATATATATTCTTAATTTTGTATAGGCTTTATTTTGGGAATTCGGTGAAAACGAGCGTAATTCGTGATCACCAGAAAAAAATCCCATATGATAGAAATAAAGAGTTATCGACAAATTCGTAAAGAAACTTTTTTTGTCAAGATGCATAAAGATTTGGATTTTTTATTTTTTCAACGGATCCATTCCGATATATTTTACCTCCTCAACACTAATTCACCGTTAGATTCGCTCTAAGCCCTCAATTTCCATGAGAAACCGTCGAAAATGTATCGGACTTTTATTTTTCAATGTGGAGACAAGACCACATTTTTCGACTAGTCGATGCTTCATCTGGGATAATTGCGTGAACCTTAGCTCCAGCGTTTTCCAACAACAATTTTTGCAAGTTCTGCACCCTTTACTGGTCCCCTAGATGCGAACATGGCTATTGGCTGTGCATATTTATCGACGATTGTTTTAAACATGAATACGAGATCGTGGGTTTCCTTGTCGTTGATATCAGTCGCATTTGTGCCTATACCATCAAAATCAGTTAAACCACTATAGGTAAAAGAACATACTGTAACTGCTTCTCGAACGGAAATCTCATCGAGGAGAAGCACTCCGTTTTTTTGCATCAAAGATTTTGATCCCATGCGTTTCTTCAACAATTTGAAAAAATTGCTATCAAAACCATAATTAGTCGTAATAGTCGATAAATACCGGCGGATCGTTCTCGATGATGGTAGCGAAAGTATTTCGTTCTTAAACAGGAATCGATAATGTGCAGGCGAACGGATATGCATGAGCATGCATAACATGATCCAATCTCGATTGTAACGATTCCCCTGGTGACTTTTTTTTTTATTAAGGGAAGCGAACATTTCTTTTACGCATAAACCTTGTGCTTGTGGGCGATTTATCTTGTCGCACTTGTCCATTGTACTTTCTTCGTTCAAGCCACGTATGCGATCTTGTAGTTCCGTCAGCGAATTTTTCAATTTTTCCATACGTTCTTTAGCTCTTCCAATGAACACTCTTTGCGAATGAAGCTTTCTCCGCATAGTGATTTTGACTTTTCTTTAGGAGTCTTGTGGGAAAGAGCAATACGTCTCCCCATCGGTTGTTTCGACAATCTTCGCATCCGTTCGCTGATCGACCTCCTTAGTCTTTGACAGCTACTGCACATGCTTGAAGGGGACACGACTAAACAATTTTTCTTACGCTGTTCTCCGAAAGCATTTTGGTGCATTGTTTTGGATCGCACCAACGAATTGCATAGCAACTTAATTCCATCGCAAAGGTTAATACTTGTCAACGTTTTTATAAATCGAGACAAATCTTCAATGTTACAAATTCGGTCGAGGGAGTAACATATCCTTTCAATGGATACACCTTTTCCGGTCGCCAATGTGTAAGCATTCCCTTCTTCCGTTAAGGGACAACACCACTGTGACGGCTTCAAAAAATCGATTTTTTGAAAACCATCTAGAAAAATCTAAAATACATTTAAGATTAAGATGCCGTTGGACCCAGGTCGAAAAAATAATTATTTTCGGAGATATTGAATATTTTGTGGAGCGGTGCAGCGCTCCGTGACGCTCGGGGTCCCGCGCAGCTGCGCGCCTCAGGGTCGGCAGGTATACCGGGCCTTTCCCAGGTCCTGCGGGTCTTTCCCAGGTATTCTTTTGTCTCCCTTCACAAAAACCGGCTATTGTTATAAATATAGTTTCGAAAAAAAGCCATAGGTGGCGATAATTGAAAAATTTTCAAGGCAGGTATACGGATAGCGTCATAACGTCAGTTTGCGAATAGAAGCGACGCTACTCGTGTCTAAACGCTCCGAATCGTTTCGTTTATAAATATCGAACGCTCAGAATTATTCTTTGCACATCGAAATGGATAATCCGAAAGTGTACGCGGGGAAAAAGGGAACAAAACGGAGCTATGTGACGAGGAGTCGAACGAAAATTTCGAATCGAAAACCTCCGAACCGTTATAGCTCCGAAAATAGTTCTGCAGAGTATGGGAGTCGAAAATTTGAGCAGAGACGATTTGCTGCAGCGTTGTTTGGGCGGCTTCACGCAAAACAACAACGAAAGCTACAACAAATCAGTTTGGGCAATAGCCCCCAAGTGTCAGTCCGGGAGCAAAAAAATCGTCAATATTGCAGCTGATATCGCGGTATTATTATTCAATGATGGCCTGAGAAGCCTCATGAAAGTTTTGGAGACGTTGGGGATAACTATCGGCCCAAATTGTTTCAATTTTTGCGTTGAAACCGACGCAGCGCGGATCGAGCTGGCGGAGCGCTCGCTCACAGACGCTGCAAAAGAGGGGAGAAGAGCCTCTACAAGTTCGAGAAAAGATGCTAGGGACAATCATTTGCTTCTTGAAGGCCAGCTATATGGTGCCGGCATCGCTGATTAAAGGTAAAAATTTTTTTTTCCAATTTATCGCATAAATTAACAAACCTAAAACTTTGAACGCGTTTTTCTCAAAACCACTTTTTTGAGTGCGGCACGCAGCAGAACTCGAGCAATTTTTATCCGATCGACTTCAAATTTGGACTGCATCAATAAAACTAGATTATCTAAAGAAGTACATAGGATTTTTTCGATATCTCAATAATAAAAAAAGTTATAGCCTATTTTCGACGAGAAATTTTGCTCGAAAATCGTCCTTTAATTTCAAAAGCGTGCCTATTTTTAAAAAATCAATATTTTTTCAAATCCCTATGTACTTCTCTTCAAAATATCATATTATTAACGAAAACACTCGGTATTTTTTTTCAGATCGACTTTGAAGAGTGTTCTGCTGCGTGCCGCGAACCACTGCAGAGGCAACAGTACCTGACGCGGGAGCTTCCCCAGCGTCACCATGGGGCGTGAAAAATTTGAAATTTTTTTTTATATATCTTCAATAAACAACGAACAAAACAAAAAAAAATTTCGAAAATCTCTTTTTTTTCCCACAAAAAAAAATTCTTGAAAAATGGCAAAAAAACAGGGGGTCACAGTGGTGTTCTGCCTTAACAGAATCGATTTTCGTGATACATGGTGGAAAGAGTTCGCTTCGTTTCGTACGTGGTGGTGTTCTGCCTTAACAGAATCGATTTTCGTGATACATGGTGGAAAGAGTTCGCTTCGTTTCGTACGTCGAACGTCAAAAATGCCACCCATCTTTTTCCGCTGCCCGATATATATCGGAACCATCCCAACGGGAGTTTCACAGCGTTTCCATCGTCGTGTATCTGGATTAACATTTCGGCAAAACTTCCTGAATTGCTTGTCCCATCTCCTGTCGAAGATATCCCGTTATCTCGAGACACAGCGTCAATCTCAAAGGAGTGAGGAAAACTCTATTACAACATACATTGAATAATGATACGTAAAAAAAAAATTTTAAACAAGCTTTTACTTAATCTACTAAAAAGTGGAAAATAATATTTTAACAAAGTCACCTATATGTGACTATAAACAAAAGCTTGGGGCACCCAACTTTTTAAATGTTTAATTAAAGATTATATGTCTATATTTTGTGCACCCCAAGCTTTTATTTATAGTCACATATAAGTGACTTTGGAAAAAAAATTATTTTTTATTTTTTAGTACATTAAATAAAAGATTTTTTTAAACATTTTTACGTATAAATTATTTTCTACTTTTTAGTCTTTTATTGATTTTACTAGAGCTCTGACATTTTTGCAAAGAGGGAAATTTTGCATGTTTGCAAAATTTCAGAGCTCTAAGTAGTCGGGAAGTGGGTGAAATATCGATTTTCTATTTTGCACCTCATAGAAAGTCGTTATTTTATTTATTTATTTATTTTTGTCGAATCATGCATTATCACCTCTTAGATGCATGTCTGCAACATTGTCAGCTCTAAGTAGTCGGGAACTGGGTAAAATATCGATTTTCCATTTTGCATCTAACAGAAAGTCGTTATCTTATTTATTTATTTATTTATTAGTTGAATTATGCGTTGTCACCTCTTAGATGCATGTTTGCAAAATTTCAGCGCTCTAAGTAGCTGGGAAGTGAGTGAAATATCGATTTTCCGTTTTGCATTTCACAACAAGTTAAATTAAATAAAAGCTTGTAAAAATAGCACATTATTCGAACGAATGTGTTATCGCATTTATAGCAACTCCTTCGTATACTTACGCGCATCTTAAAAACGCCCCAAAAAAGTATGTACAACGAATATTTACGTGCGAAACTGCATGCTCTGATGCACCCTGATTCTCATTGATGCTTATCACATTCGTTGCCTCGGGTATCAGAGTCATCGGTGTCAATTCCAATGAAATTGGAGCCGTAGTGATTATATTTTCCGCTGTCATTACTGACTGGTTCATAGCCGAGTCCATATTTTCGACTGGCATTGCTGACCCATTGTTCAGTGCTGGAAATACATTTTCAAAAATGCTTTCAACTAAACTTGGAGTAGCGGTGCTTGAAAAAAAAATTTCTCCAATATGTTCCGCATGTACGATCGTTTGGCTGATCGGCTGTTGCAATTCATTGTCATTGTGTGGTTTACCGACAGCAGGAAGTGTCACTTCACGGCGCTGATATGATGATGATGGAAATACTGATGGCACAGCTGTTTCTATGATCCGACGCTGTAAGCGGCCTGTTAATTCGACATATTAGTTGGAGAAATAATACCAAAGAGAGCATGTGGAATTACGTTTATTCTTGCAATGAGAGTGAAAATTTATGTCGTCCACAGTTTTATTTAGTTTCAATTTCAACAAACAGGCTCTTATTTCAAATTATAAAATATTACGTTAAAAACAATATATATCACAACAACTTACTATTGCGATAATGTGTACATCCCCATCTTTATGAACGATTTGGCAAACTATATCCGATTGTTGAAACTGTTTCTCACATACTGTATGCTTTTTTTTAATTGAGCATTTATCGCGGGCGTTACTGCCTTCACCCATTTCACGTACGAAGCATCATCCCTCGGAACTTTAAATTGCGACACGTGCTCCGCGTTTTTCAGGGATCCACTATTGCATCCCCAAATGATTCGCCTATTAGGCATCTCAACTATCGTAGCTTTCCAATTTTTGTATTGTTAAGGAGGTTGGAGCGTTACCCACAATCCAAGATTAGAAAGAAAAAAAATATATGTTATTATCCTGACTGTATTGCGCCTTTAGGAATTTTTTGAATAATTTTCACCACAAACCACCAGAGATAAGAACTAATTTAATGTACGTAACTTTACGTGCGGTTAGATGGGCAAGACGTTCACGCTACGGGTGATGTATTTTTTTTGACTATATAGCATCAAGATAAACCATTTCTAACAACAGATTGACGTAAACTAAACATTTTTAAAGATTTAGGCGAAAAAAACCATGTTGTCTATGCTGTTTTTTTTTCTCAAATTTTTTTTTCTCAAATTTTACAAGTAACTAGTGCAAAGTTGTGAAAAAAGTCGCAAAAAATGGTCTTTTCATTTTGATGATGATTACTCGATGTTTAGGAACACTTGTTCTTTAATTGTTTTGTAAAACCTTAATCAATCGGTCCGGAAAAACAGTTCGATGGATCAATTTGAAAAGTACATTAAGCCGAAAAATAACCTGGAACCTTAGTCTTACCATCTTACCTGGAACCTTAGTCTTACCATCAATATTTTTAAAGTAGTGAACTTTAAAAATATTGTAGAATAAGGTAGATTTAGTGAACAACCATTAAAAGTCATTTTTTCATACTTTTTTCAAATTGATGTTAAGGGTGAAAACAAATTTTTTTTTTCAAAAATCAATGGAAGGGTCTTGTAGAAAATGTACTGAAGTTTTCAAAATTGCTCTTTAATTCCCTGTGCGATCATTGGTTGTTGAGATATCGATTATCCAAGACAAATGGATCTTTTTTCATTCAACAATTCTTCAAAACTAATAATAAAACGCAAATTTTAGGATTTTTTTAAACCCCCAATGCGGGGTGCTACTTCTAATGAAGTTTCTATGGGCCAAACTCTACGCGGGTGAAGCCGCGGGCGGAAGCTAGTCATTTATATGTCTAATCTTTCAGTGATACTTTTTTACTCAACGAAATGACGAGCCGCAACTCTTACAATTTGTTTCTATTTACAAAAAATAATTTAAAAAGAACGATTTATTAACTTTTAACTGAATATTTATTAAGCGAGTAAGAAAAAAGTTCAATAAAATCAATACAAAAGCTCCATAAACGGAAAAAGAATAAGATTCAAATATATAGTCCGCATCAGGACCCCAAGCACCCCAGGCACGAGATAATTTGTAGGTACGAGCGAGAACACACTATTACCCCAAGCATGGTAAAGAGCCTGGGTGCGAGAGAGCGCGCGCTATGACCCCAACGGCAGTGTAAAGCTGGGGTCCCACAGCCCGTTTTCTGACGGACCAGGCCGCGCCAGGACAGGCTGACAGGCCGTGGAAACGGTCACGCCTGTTGTGGCCTGTGAGAACGGACACCAGTCATGAGTTATCTAGGGTTAAATAAAAATTAAAAGAAAATCACACAAAAGAAATTGCAATTACTCATTGCCGTAAAGACTTTAAAAAATTGTCCTGTATTGTTTTCTTGTACAACGAACGGTGGAAAATGTCTTAAATAATGTTTTTATTCTTGAATAATTTTTTTTACTCAGGTCAATACGATGAATAATTGTTCCCAGTCGAAGAACAGTGCTTTGCGATCTGTGTATATTAAAACTCGCAATCAGCGAAACGGTAAAGCGATAATTCTTACGATAACATATTTGAATGAAAAAAAAAATGAATATCAAACAAAAGAAATTGCAATTACTCATTGCCGCAAGAAATTTAAAAAAATTGTCCAGTATTTATTTTTCGATTTGAGAAAAACACCGTAAACAATATAAAGTCGAAGCGATATTGCTTGCTTTAATGTTTTAAAGATAAAATATCTGTGTCCTTTTTTCAACATCAAGGCTGGTTTGTCTCGAAAATTCGATTTTAACAATCCTCAAATTGTACGAATATTGTGTGTATATTATCGTATTTGCTGGTATTTGCCATGGAGGCTAGAATGCGTATTCGATCCTCTTACACGACATGCATTCGTAGCTCACTTCTCGCGATCTTGTCAATAGTGGCGCCATCACTGTTTGACCACGTTTCTGTAGTCACTTTTGAAATACACAGTTCGGCCTCCTCTACTCTAGCCTCCCTGTCCGACGCGATGACGGCGCCGCAAGCAGACATTTAGTTCTCGAAATAATTCATGCTACTCATAGGAACTGGCCTTCAATACGAGAGTCTGACTTTGTTGACATTACTAAAACGGCTAAAACATCATGAGTGACGAACAAAACATTACATACAATTGTCCGGGCGGTTCGTAAAAATATTCAGTAAATACGAGGTTCATTAATATCGCCAAGCATAAACGTGCTTGAAGGATCGAATAAAAAATGAATATTTTACCAAAGAAACGGTTCGTATACGTCGTCCTGAAAAATGTCATTGTATGAGAGGAATTTATAGGTTATGAAAAAAAAATTTATTAATTAAGGTGGCACGTGCGAACGAAGGAAAATATCGCTCGAGTACGTCGAGACGAGGCAAAAGCAGCCGAAGAAGAAAAATCAAAAAAAGCCCGCATTCAAAAAGCTGTAAGAGATCCTCTTGTCCAATGTTTTTCAGCTTACACAATCATGTTTTTTCCGATACTCGTTTCTGTTCAATTTGCCGTTCTTTCCTCAGGAAACCGAAGCGAGAATCAACTTTCTCAGAAATCAGGCGAGAGAAAAATACGATGGTAGACAAGCTGAAGAGCCGAATAAACCGGAGAAGCTTGAACATGTGAATTTCTTTGCGGATCTCGAGAATGGAAAGATCGACTACAACAAACCGAATGCAGAACACGAGGCTGAAGAGAAGGCGGAGCGAGAAAAGTATGAGAAACAAATTGGCTATCTGACGTATTTGGGACAAGACACAAATGAGGCGACGGGCAAAGTTAATTGGTACGACGAATTGCCAAGACGACTGAAGGATCAGGAGCCTGACATTGAGACTCAATCCGCCAAGAAAAACTATGACGATCCCATCAAAGACATTCGTAGATACTTGAATCTCATGGGCTCTCCATCGTCAAAAACGAACGCTCCGACAAAACTCAAAGTTGAAAGAGCTGTCAAGAGAAAGCGCGAATCCGACGATTCGAATGAAGAAAAATCGCGATCATCCAAGAGACACAAGAAACACAAGAAAAAACTAAAGAAACGCGAGTCTTCCAAGCGCGACCTTCCCACCGCGGCGATTACCAGTGAGAAACCTAAAAACGATATAGCCAAAATGCGAGCAGAACGCTTGTTGAGGGAACAGAGCGAAAAATTGCGAACTGAGGCCCTTCTCGCTAAAATGAAGGGTGAAACCTTACCGATTGCAGTACCAAAAGAATCGCCAAAACCAACGATAAGACAAAAATATAATTCCCAATACTGTCCCGAAATAGCCAGGCAAAACATGGAAAGAGCGCCGAAATCATGAACGCTTAAAAAAAAAAATTATTCAACGTCTGGTTAATATCGCTATAAACATAAACGAAATATAACTGTGCTTGAAATGGTATTTACAAAAATGCGCAAAATAAGAGACATCGTTATTTCCATTAAGGAAAGTAAAGAGATGCTGGTAATTTAATGGCTCGTCAATAGAGAATTTTCCTCGAAGTTTTTCGTAGTATTGTTTAAAACTGAATAAACATATGTATAGAAAATATGGCGAACGGTCATCAATAAACAATTATTTATTTGAAAAAAATTATTTACTGAGTTTTCAGCACGCAGTTCACCAGTCCAATAATCACCGGCAATGATGTTATTGCTGGACATTATAATGAGAGGATATACAGTGGGTCGAAAACCTTTCCTCACACCTGTACAAACTATTTATTTTCGATTATTCTACAATCTTTGGTTAATATATTGATGTTAATTTTTTATCTTATTTATAATCAAATTTACATTAAACAGAAAAACAAACTGAAAAACACTGACTTCACCAGTAAAGAAATAAAAAGATCAATAACTAGCCAAATATGTACTATAAAAGTTTCCGTACATGTACCACAACTTTAGTTTTATCAATCGTAGTTTTCTGTTCTTACCATGAGTAGTGATCAGTGGGTCCATCCTTAGTCTTTAAAACTTCAGTCAAGCGTTTTTGCATATACTTGCAATCAGCGGGCGTAATAGGGTTTTCAAGTGAATACTTTCATCTTTCGCATTTTCATTTCGCGTGAGTTTTGTTACTCTACTGCGGATGAGTCGGATAAAAAACACTTCGAAAAAACACTCACTTGGGTAAAAGAAAGATAGGACCGTGATTGGGACCACACATTTTTTTCAGACGAAGTTTTTTTTTGAGCGCGTTCTCTCATAAATCATACCTGATCAACCCACACCCATAGACACCAAAGATCTGGAACGTCAAGCAATTATTCCGACAGATTCGATGCATATGGAGGTTTTGTCGCCAGATTGTACCATGAAATTAGTGGAAAGTATGCCTCGGAGATGTCAGACGATTATCAATAGTGGAGACGACTGAACCACTTAATAATGAAGCATCACGGTTTATATCATGTCGTATATGTGTATTTTTGTTCAATGCATTCTCCCAAATATTAGGTGTACAACTTTGCTTCCGTCGTTTTTTTCCAAAATTTAAAGCATTATGGATAAAAAGTGATTACCTATTCATGATTCAAAGTACTGGTCGTCGCTAGCTACTACTTTTTTCCATCTTTTTGGCAATTGTCGGATACCATCACGAAAAAACGATGCGTCTTTTGAGGCGATCCACGAATCGATCCATTTTTGGACTTCTTCATAAGAGCGGAATGATGATCAGCCAGGCCGTGTGCCATCGATCGAAACAAATGGTAGTCGGACGGAGAAACGTCTGGAGAGTACGGCGGGTGGGGTATAAGACCTCCTATTTTAACGTTTCCAAGTTTGTCTCGACCGGTCTTGAGACATGTGGCCGAGCATTGTCATGCTGGAGAATAACTTTGTCGTGTCTCTCTTGGTACTGTGGCCGCTTCTCCTTCAATGCGCGACTTGAACACATCAATTGTGTTCGATACCGATCCCCTGTGATGGTTTCACTCGGTTTCAACAGCTCATAATATACTTTTCTCTTTTTCACCGCCATGCCGGTCCTCGACGTCAAAATCGCCGCTTTTGAAGCGTTGAAACCACTCACGACATGTTCTTTCACTAGGAGCAGACTCACCGTAAGTACTTGACAGCATTCGATGCGCCTCAGCCGCAGTTTTCTTCAAATGGAAGTAGAAAATCAAAACTTCCCGCAAATGACGAGAATTTGGCTCGAAAACTGCCATCTTCGATCGAGAATAAACTTATAATGCAAACACAAATTCACTAATGTGGTGCTGTCGTTATCTGTGGTCTCCTGCAATCACATGAAGGAATCAGGATTATATTTTGTTTGAATATGCGTTCACTGGGTGTGACACCACATCATGTCTTTTCCAAAAGGCAAACGACAATGTTTAAAATTGTTGGAGCAACGAAATGATTTGCAAGATATCGTAAGAATTGTCAACGACGTTAATGCCACTCACGACGAAATCGCTTACGCTGGAAAACGTTTTTTTCTTAGCTGTGTATAATGCGCCTGCTAGTAAGGTACCTTTAAACCGACATCGTTATCACACCTTCAGAAAATTCGCGTACAAGAGTAAACCAAATCTAGCGTTATTACCCCTTACGGCTGCAGCCGCTCAGCAACACTCGTTTCGTGTTTATCAGCAAGTCTAGAAATTGCGTGGATATGAAAAATCTCCCAAGCTCTGGGGTTAGAAAAAGTCCATGATTTCCTTGACCCTGTTCGAACACTAAAGGCCCCTACTCCGGATTCCATGCTCTCATTACTCTCATGCAATTGTGAGAAGGGATTTACTTCATCTTGTGGGTGTCGGAAGGCCGGGCTAAAATGCGATTTGTGGACATTGCCAAGGTATCGCGTGTATGAACTCGAACAGAAATGTCGATATTGAAGAAGAGGGTTCTGTTGAAAGGGAGGTTTCTGACAAACCTCTAAACATGCCTCACATGCAACTTGAGTACGACGACTTCGACAATACCAACCTCGATGAGCCACCTTCTCCAGACCATTATACTTCAAAGAAGGCTACTCCTAGTACGAGTGGCATTCAACGGCTTTAAGGTAGTCCTGTAGTTTTGTTCAAATCGTAGGAATTGCCTAAAATTCCAGTATGGTGTAGACATGACCTTCATAGACTGATGCCCAAATTTTCAATTTGATTCACCGTTTAGTTTATGAGATAATTGCAATTGAATATGGGTCTTTTTGTACGCGATCCCTATACCTAACACATAAACCGATAGGACTTTGCTCACATTTTTAATTATATTATGGGTTCTAAACAGATGTTAGGATTTTAAAATAAAAACACTCGTGTATGCAGTACTATTTTTTGATTATTTTTAACAAAATGGCGATTTTTTACCGTTTAGTTTCGGAGATATCGACTTTTGAAGTGTAAATTTTATTCCACACGGAACTCGGGGCGCAACCAGCTCGACACATGGCTGTCACAGCTTCCAGTCTTTTGTCACTCACGATTATAGCGCCGCTCTCTATCCATGCATGAGGTGTAATTGCGTAAGACGTACAAAGTGTACAAGCTGTGTCAAAAATTTACAACCAACAGCATCATATAGGCATTGGACTTTACTATACGCTGCGGCCGAAACTTTAAGCTCGTACGTGTACCTACAGAACTACCGTAATTGGTAAGAGTAGACGAACTTTCACATATCTGAGAAATACTACTACAATTTCCAATAAATTTAATAATTTGACATGTATTCATGATTTTTACAGGTCATGAAGCTGCAAAAAGACCTTCTGTATGCAGCGTTGGATTATAGCTAAAGTATTGGAGATACAAAGAAAATGCATATTAGCTTTTTTGAAGTAAATTTAATAAACTATAGTTTTTATTTGACCTATTTTTTCGTATCAGCAAAAGTTGCCGAGACATAGGCAAAGAACTGAAAAAGTGTACCTTTTTTCCAAGATGGCGGCTCGAGCGCAACAGATTTTGACGGGGACTTTTTGTATGTTCAACGGGAAGTCGCAATAAACATGTATACCAAAATTCCAATCTTTACCGATTAATGATTTTTTTCCGGAAAATTGTTCTAAATTGACTGGACTGTCTATCGAAAAATGGCGGAAAAAAAGTTGTACACCTAATAATTTTTGAGTTTTGTCGTACACGCTCTTGACAAAGAGATTGTCTCCCATTTTGTTCCTTAAATTCTTGTTGCCTTGTGGTCGTTTCTTGACGCTGGTCATTTGTCATTTTGCTTACAGCTCGGATAACCGACTTTAATGTCTCGTAGAAAACGATATAAATAGATATTAAGGGCCACAAGTAAACGATAAAAATTGTTTGATTTTACGAAATAAACTATTTCAGTCCTTCGATATTGACAGATATTCCATAATAACGCTGTGCTTGTATTTTCAAGGGACAATAATTTTTCACTTGAACAATTTACGTGACAATAATTTTTTCTTTTAATTCGTACATATCCGTGAACTTCAGAAAGAAAAGTGAAACAGATTAACAGTTATTCCATCCAAAAAATCACCTCCAAAACAGTGCCCTGGACAAGAACGATACTGCCTTAAGGAGGTACAATCATTAAGAAGAATCCAACTTTCGGACCTGAAATTTTTATATGATGTTGACGAATACCCTATGCACCCTTTGGGAAAATTTGAGCTATATTGATCGTTCAGTTTTTTGGTAATAAAACTGCAAATTCGAGCACTTTGAGCTAGTGAAGCAGGTCGTCTTATCGAGACGGTCGACTGTAAGTGCGGTGGTCACGATTTTGCTGCTCACGTATCCAACTAAGGTTGTTGGAAAACTGAAATTTGATAAATTAGACACAATAGATATTGTAAAAAATCGAAAATTCGAACTTCACCGTGTTGTTCAAGCACTACATTATAAAACAGTTTCAACTTCCGGTTGAATATTATTATAATGACGAAATAGCACCCATAGACTTGCCAACATCGAGCGTAATAGCTGATTCGTTTGGCGAGAATAACCAAGAGAATAGCTCTGCTTGGAAATCGTCGTGAAGACGAGTCGCCACAAAACTCAAAACTTTACCTATAATATGAATTCCATTGAGGTAATTCGGGGCTATTTAAATAAGATTCCGATAGATTTGGAGCAACATTTTTTTTAGTCCGTTTTTATGGTGAAACTGTCATTGTGAATATGACGAAGACTACTCCAGAGTCGTTGAGGATCTAATTTTTCAGTTTTTATTAATACCTAATAATGAAAATATTTGCCACAAATTTAGCACTTTGGGATAGACAATACGAATATTCAACATAAGTTAATATAAATCAGAACACCCGTGGGGTAACATAAATTCAGTCTCTTTGTTGACCCTGAAGAACTAGTCGTACCTTCTTAAATGTTATCATTGCAATGCGCAAACTGTAGAACAGCTTGCAATCTATGTAGGTCATCTGAATCAATTAATTTAAATAGTTCATATTGTTTGGTCGGAGTTGGTTGTTTATTTTAAAACAGATTTACGGTGAGCGATTAAACAATATCCTGTTTCCATATGTACTCCGGGGTGTATCCCAATTTTGAAACGCATGAGTTTTTACAAGTGTAGATTAACAGAATGCCCCAATCAAGACTTTGGAGAACATCTTTGAAGCCCAGGTAATTCAGAAGCTGAGGCATTATCTGCAATATACATAGTACGATTATATTGTATAAATTCGGCATTACGCTCCAGATGAGTTTGTTCTCGCAGTTCTAATTTACCTGAAATTCGAAGTGCCTTTGACCATGACACTGTTCGCAGTTCGGAATGTCTGTTGGCTGACTACCCGAAGATATATATAAAGGCGTTCCCCCACGATCGTATCTGGAGCAAAGTAACGTACTGATTATGATTACTTGAAACATTTGCATCGAGTAATAAAATAATTAACAATACTCGATAATTGCGAATCGCGTGACGAAATTTATTTCGTTACTTGGTAAAATCTATCAAATTTTGATACTTCACATTGTTACATTAATAAGCGAATTAAATCTTGTTTTTGGAAAGATCGAGTAATGAAAAAAAGTCGTGACATATGTAGCTGCTAGCTATAAAACCCCTAGGCATGAAATGAGTCTACTTCTTCTAGACGTTTCAGTCTCTAACCAAACGCTTTTCGGAATCTTTCCTCTGAACAAATTCTGATAAGGACCCGGATTGGGATTGAAACATAAAGATGAAATAGAATAATTTCTACCGGGTCATTTCACATTTTTAGCTACGTATGTAAGATTTCCTCATCAGTCAGACATTTTTTAAGGCAGTATTGTTGTCTAGAGCCTTGTTTTGGAGGTGATTTTTAGGATGGAATAACTGTTCAACTATTGCAGTGTTCTTTCTGAAACATGTTTACACGTGTTTATTGGTGCTTCGAGAATACAGTAGAGCATCGATTATCCGAATTAATTGGGACCGGGCGTCTTTCGGATAATCGAAAATTTGGATAACCGAACAGCAATATTCCATGGGCGAAAAAAACGTTGATTCTTTCAATATGATAAAATATATATTTAAAAATGCAATGAACATTAATATATTCATAATATATTTTTGGTGAATCGCAGATAACCATTGCATCATTTAATGATATAGAACGAAGTTAAATATGTATTTTTAAATAATCAACATTCGTACATCTATGAGTTCTTATCTATTTATTTTTGAATAAGTGGACGTTTTTCTTCTGCTTCACAACGGAAGCTCGTTTCTTTGCTGCCAAATCTCGCAATCGTTTTAGGAGTTGTTTTGATCGCCATTTGGACAATTGACGTTTCGGATAAACCAAATCGCCATTCGGATACTTGACGTTTTGGATAACTGACGTTCGGTCAATCAACGCTCTACTGTATGTACAAATTTTTAAAAAAGTTAACTTATTATCTTGTACTTTTGTACGTTTGGTTACAACGGTACGCGGAAAACGCTCCCCATTGGCGACCAGTGTTGTGGACGTTGTATGAATGTGAACAAAAACCAAACATGTTCTTAATCTGTATGAGTGTTGTGATGTTTACAAGATTCAGCGACAAAAAAAAATACGAAATGGCGGCGTGCTAAATTGTGATGATCAATTCTTCCTATTTTTCTAACCATTCTACAAGGTATAAAAAAGCAATTGTTTTGGCTGAATCCTGCAACCAACGTTAAATAACAGTCTACTGGAGATTTATGCTAAACCTGAGCTCAATCAGCCAATTGATTATCGAGATATCGTAGTTGCCAATTTGAAAAATATAAATTTGAGAAAAACGCGTTTAAAGTTTGTTGCGTTTCGACCGCACTCTCCAAGCGTACACCTTATAATTCCTATAAGTTGGTTAATTTTATAAATATCATTAAACGTTTTTCACAGACGTATTCTAAAACGTCAGGGAACAATAAAATTAAATAAACAAAATAAAACGACATACAGTACAAAAGTACTAGACAACGATACTGCTTAAAAAAAAGACAACCTCCACATCACTACATTCAGGAGAGTGAAAGGGTCCACAGGCATTTGTTGTGAAAATTTGATGACGTCACGCTCGTATTCGCTGAGTTACAGTTCAAACCATTCTCGAATGTCCAGTACATACATCCACACAAGTACACGTAAATATATATTTTTACGCACAATTATCCGACACGGAAATCTTTTTAAATATGTGGCAGAAAATTTAAAAATCAAGTTTTGAGCAAGATTTTCTGAAGAAAACACATTCTTATGTATGCAGTAAGAGTTGCAATGGGTCACAGGCCAAAGTTTCACTTGAGTGCATGAGGGATATTCGCACAAAGAATTATGAAGTACCTATACTTGAAACCGGATGGAACCGAAAAAAAATTAAGGTTCGTCGCTTGTTCTGTACAACTCAAATATTCGATTCGACCACTTTAAAAATGCGCTCAACGATCAGGTAAACGATCAATCCAAATGAAATTCCTTTCATTTGATGCAGAATTTTGTTCAAAAGTACGTAACGACATTATTACTTTAAAAAATTTCGCACAATTGAATGCATCATTTAGCAGTAAACTTGTGCCAAATATTAGCCTATACTGCTTTGCCTCAAGGTACGTTGAATTAAAAAATAGTGTATTATATAAGTTTTATATTATTATTATATAGATTTTGTTTTATTGATTTGTTCCAGTCGTACAGGGTCTCCCCCTTTTGACATGCCCCAACCCACCTCAACTTCGTTCCACCTCCCATTCTACATCCCCCCTCTATGTCTCCCATTCCACAATTCCCCCGTCTACCGCCCATCACCCCACCTTGCGGCCGCAGCCGACTTTCCCCCTCTGTATTGTATTCACCATGACACGTCGGCCGTAGGCATAGGGAAACTGCGGAAAACATATACCGATACAGCCGACCCCAAGTTCGCAGCACAGTCACGGAACTATCTTTCGCCGAGAAATATCGCGATATTTCTCGGCGAAGACCTCGGAGAAGACCTGCGATCCGCTGGCCAGTACGCTAACTACTAGACCAACGCACCGGTTGTATATGAATTTTATTTTATCAACTAATAAAAATTATTATTTAATATATTAATATTAAATTAGTTTTATTTGATATTATTATGGTATAAATTTTATGAATTTTATATAATAAAAAATTTACCGACACTGGTGGATGTGCGGTCGGGGTTCGGCTCGGGCGGTACTTCGAGTTAAGCTGCGTTCCGCATGGCCAATACTTGGAGCGGTGACCGCTTAGCCGTGCACCGACTGGCGCATCAACCAGTGAGCGGAAGGCCAATACTTCTGATGCCTTTGTGCAGATACTTGAATAAAAGTATGCGCACCAGCGAATCAGAAGGATACTGGGCCGTCTATACCGGTACGGGTTTTCCACAATTTACCGGTACCCTCGGAAAATGCGCTATAGTGTAGTTCAAGACGGCTGTGGACGAAACAAAACGTTAGGTAAGATTAGCGAAATGCGGGTAGGGAGTCATCGAAAAGGGTTGAATTGGGAAGGGTAATACGTAAAAACCCACAAGGGTGTTGGAACACAGGAAATAAATATATAATAAAAAATATAATTATGTTCATAATTAAAGTGTAAAGGCACCTTAATACTTGATCCGGGTGCTTCTTGACTTGTTCACTAAAATTTGCAAACGTTTCATCCGTATTAGACTGAGACATATTTTGTAGGTCAACATCTACGTCCTTTTCCGATTGCAACGTCCCTGCTTTTCCACTCTTCACTAATGCTTCGAAACGCTCCAATTCTTCTGCTTCTTTGGTTGCGTCATTCGCATCGTTTTCTAAGTCTTCTTTATTTTCAGATTCCATTACTATTTCGAATTCTGGGAATGAGGCATCATTTGATGCCATGGATTTTATAGTAATATCATCTTGTTTCAGTATGTCCGTGTTGCATTGTTGCTTATGCTCGGATTTCCAATCCCAAACTTGATGCTCTCGACAGCAATAATTTGCGCTCTTGCATTTGGCGCAGTGTTTCGGTGCTAAGATCCCACAAACGCGGCAAGTCTCTGTCCATTTCTCGGCTTCTGTGTAATAGAAAAAAATATACACTACCGGCGAAAAGTTTCCGGACAAAGACTCAAAAAAGTTTCAGAACTATTTTTAAGCCATTTCGGCGATAGTTGACATAAACGAATTTAATAAACGGCATTTTGAAGGGGAGGAATGCACCTTAGTTCCGTTTTTTTTAAATTTATTACTATTTTTTTACGACTAGTAAAAATGGTCGTTTATTCGACAACGACCATTTTTCGCCTTTTTTTTTGTTCCTTTTCTCGTGGACCCTATTTACAGACAATTTTTTTCATATACCCATTTTCGGTAAAAAAAAATCAGATGATTTAATTACCGTTACTCGAGAACTAAGGGGTTTATGGTAAAATTTCAAGACAGGAATTTTTTAATTTTTCTATTTTCAACGCAATATTATTATTTCAGGTTTTTTTCGACATTTTTTTCTCGAGTTACGGTAATTAAATCATTTGACTTTTTACCGAAAATAGGTGGAAAAAAAATTTCGAAAAAAAATCTGAAAAAATTCTCGCGAACTCAACGAAAACCGATTCAACTTTTTTACTATTTTGAGGTTTTCCTTGAATCCTTGTCTTTTTCGCGTTACGCGTTATTTTTCAAATTGTCTCTTTTTTTTAATCAAAATATCTTTAGAAAAAATCGTACGAAGCTTCAAAAAAAAACAAAATTGAAGCTTGAGCTTCCCCCTTTATGATTCCGGTCAAAGAAATGTATAAAAAAAATGTTGTCCCCGTTACAAAAAAAAATTGTAAACGGGGTCGACCAGAAAAGGAACAAAAAAAAGGCGAAAAATTGTCGGTTTCAAAAAAGGGTACTAGTCGTAAAAAAAATTGCAAAAAATTTTCACACAAACGGAATGAAACTGAATTCCTCCCCTTCAAAATGCCGTTTATTAAATTCATTTGTCAACTATCGGCGAAATGGGATTAAAAATCGTTCCGGAACTTTTTTGAATTTTTGTCCGGAAACTTTTCGCCGGTAGTGTATCTTGAGCACGTTCTCCGATTATTGCCGTTACGACATTTTCGACGATATGTAAACACACTTGTTTAATGCAACAAAGGATTTTTTTAACCTGAGAATCTAGTAATTCGAACCGATAAACTTGGGACACAGCTTTGGAAAATGATATCCACATATAATTGTCTAAACTTGAAAACAGGATTCAAGATTTTTTCAAAATCTTATCATCGGTTCGATAGCTGATTAAAGATTAGTCAAAACAGAACTAGATACACAATTAAAGCATCGCACTAAAACATGACAGTTATTAAATTTAACTTGATGTATTCGGTAAAAGGACTTGAATTGTAATTCATGAATATGGTTTGAAGGACGCGAATCATGTAGACCATCAAGAGACAGTTTGATAAGGCTTATGATAGTCATAGAACGGTACGCATAAACCACATGTATCCAAAGCATATCTACCAGTAATGTAAGTCTTAAGTGGGAGGAAAAACTTGGAAGTGTACCGAATAACCAGAAGAGAATTTATATTTATTATATTTATAGTATTGAAGAATACTGAAGGCTTTTTTTTGTTTTCTAAATTTACGCAAACGTTATGTGTCAAGTTAAACGAATGTGGAAACAAATCTCGAATTGAAAAATAAATACATAAAGTTTCCAATATCGATATTTGTCAAGTACGATGTATCAATATTATTGCTTAATTTCGCACCGACTTTTCGATATTTCAACAATTATTAAAAGAAGTTATTGTAATATCAATAAAGCAGCAGTAGTGTAATGAAAAAAAGAATTTATTAGTAAAATATTACGTTTACAGTAATTTGGCAATCTAAGAAACAGGAGTGCCACAGACATTGAGGATGTTTCTCCACACCCACAATCTGCATGATGATCAAATCCATCTTTGAGAATTCATCAATTCGTTAACTTTAGCAGCACAATACATAGGCTTTTGGAAATGAATCTTAAAACAATTTACATTTTCTTATAGGAAATTTCGTCCCTGTTACAAAATAAATTATCAACTTTTAATGATTGCTTAGCTCTTTATCAATATGCTTTCTCTTCTGCGGCTCATGATTTGTTAATTAATTATTAATTTTACCTGTTTTACAATTTATGTGTACAGTTTACAGCATGTTCCGTCTGTTGGGTATCAAGTTCTTATGTATACCTGTATTTTGTACCTTTCCTACTATCGTTGTTATCCCATGGTATTTAATAACTTTTGTATTACGACCGTTCAACAGTTAGAGATTTAACTCTGTTTTTCATGGGGGCGTGTTGTTTCAACAACACAATATTTGGTAATCACATTGAGATTCGTTGAACAATTGTTTTCCGTATACAGTGAAACCTCGTTTATACGTTTTTATCATTTATAGGTCAAATTTCTCCAGCCTCAGCGGATTCCGCCTACAAAGAATGTAATAAAGTTCCATTTCTACGTTTTTCGCCCTTATACATTATTGATTCTGTTCCCCAGCATCTGTTTCTAGGTCTTTTTTTATCAGTTATACATCAAACCACATGTGATATTCTCTCGCCAGACAAAATCACATATGACTCTAGAGTGCATTTTGATGTTATGTTTACAGTCAGTTGAGGTAATGCGAGCAAGGATAGCATGTACGCCTACCAGTGTTGGGCGTTAATCAATTAAATTTTCAATCAGTTCATTATTTGACTAAAAAAGTAATTGCAATTAACGTTCATTGCAATTAACCATTAATTGTATGTTGCAATTAATTTATTTCGATTAATCTATGTTAATTGCAACTCGCAATTAAAACACTTGCAATTAACTTTATTAATTATTCTAAGAAATAATTGAAACTAACAGTTAACCTATTTAACTTTACAGACATCAGATGCAACATGTTTGTTTGGGTTTTGTAGGCTTACACAGAGCAATAACTTACACATTTGTTCTGACGCCACTCCGCACCCTATACAATAATCAATTTCAATTGTTAGGTTTTAATCAAATACACCATAAAGATTGAAAATTCATTCGTTTCTAATTGTGGAAAGTCACGATTAACAATTGATTAATTGTTAATTGCGACTACAACAATTAACAATTAATTGTTAATCGTGAGTTTCCACAATTACAATTAATTAATTGTTAATCTTTAGTTACCCTAGCAATTAAATTTTGCCCAACACTGACGCCTGCACATTCACACGCCTATATACTACCTGGCTGTCGCGAGGAAGCTTGGAAGAGTCTCAGACAGCCTGCCTTTTACCAGGGGACCTTGCCAGGCACGCAATCTATTTCGGGACGTCCTTTCAGGGTAGTACACTACCCTGAAAGGGTTCGGTCCCAAGTGTCACCCCCTGCCACCGTTCACCCTGGTGGGCCCTCGTTTTCGCGAAATCGACCAAACAAAATTTGTGCGACGATTTTTGAACCTCGAAAATAACAAGAATTTTCAAAGCAGCGTGATTTTTTTTGGTTAAGGTCTTTAGCTAGTACGCCGAAGTTTTGGGTTCGAGTGATGCTACTGCCATTTTTTTTCAATCGAAACGCTTGTAAACGTTATTTTTATTTATTTACTTTAATTTAAATCTAACTTTTTTATATTGCGTTTAGAATTCTTGCCCGCGTGATTGTATTCAACGTTTCAAAAATTTTGTATATCCAATTTTTTTTCTTATATTCTTCATGTAGTTTGTAATTATTGCTCGATTTTTTATTGTTTCTATTAACTTCTATTATTGTTAATATGAGGAAATGAAAACATTAACTCTCTGTCGATTAAATGAAAATACAAAACACTATATTCACATTATGTGGGAAAGTGTATGTCATTTACTTTTCATGAATGGAGATAATGACGTGGGTGGAGATTTCAAGAAAAGGTTTATGGGAAAGGGAAATTGAATTTACATTAACGTTAAAGGTAATTGCAATGAAATAAAATTCAAATTAAAGGAAAAGTTCTCAGTTGAGCTCCGTTTTGTCGAAACAGAGTTTAAGCATGGTCTAAACGAAAAAAAGGAATCTTAGAAAACCAAAATTCAAATGAAAAGCGTAAATAAAATAATAATTCTATTAATACAGACGAAAATATCAAAATATAGAAGAAAATTAATTAAAACAAAGAACAATAAAAAAACGACGAATAATTTCAATCTAGAATATAAGAGAAAAAATTGGATATACAAAATTTTTGAAACGGTGATTACAATCACGCGGGCAAGAATTCTAAACGCAATATAAAAAGTTGCATTTAAATTAAAGTAAATAAATAAAAATAAAGTTTACAAGCGTTTCGAATGAAAAAAAAAAAAAAATAGTGGTAGCAGGACTCGAACCCAAAACTTCGGCGTACTAGCCAAAGACCTTAACCAAAAAAAATCACGCTGCTTCGAAAATTCGTATTATTTTCGAGGTTCAAAAATCGTAACACCAATTTCGTTTGGTCGATTTCGCGAAAACTAGGGCCCACCAGGGTGAACGGTGGCAGGGGGGTGACACTTGGGACCGAACCCTACACTACCTTGAAAGGACGTCCCGAAATCGATTGAGTGCCGGGTAAGGTCCTCTTGTTAGACAATTTTCTTTGTACTAGCTGCATGGCTTCGGTCTAACGCAGTTTTCAATCAGACTCTCAGAGTGTTGAATGCTCCCGTTTTCCCATGCATATTATTTCGTAAGGAACTCAACGTGACGTATAAGGGTAGCTAGTTCAGCAGACGGAAGAGAACTTCATAAAAAAAATAGAAATTTTAAATGAGGTACAAGATAATCCTTTAGAATCCAGGATCAACATTGCAAAGCCTCGTGCTATTGCTTATTCTCAGTCTCAAGCATTGTCCATACTCAAAATCAGTAGAAGATACATAATATCAAATGTGATTGCCAAAGGAGACGCACGGACCCATAGTGACTAAGAAAAACAAATGTACAAGTGTTTCGTGACACTAAAAAAAACAGACAGGCATAAAACCATTTTGAGAACCCGTACCGCGATTTTTACTACTGTAAAACTCTGGAATCTTACTATGTATGCGTGTACTTGTCATAACATATCTCTTATTAATACGAACTTGTCTATTATTTACTAATCTACAACATCAAAGCTTTAATGTTGCAAACTCGCATCACATAAAAATTCTAAAGGAGCCTTAAAAAATGTGTTGTCTCAGTACTACATTATTACCAATCAAATTTTTAAACAGATATCCAAACTTTGGCATAATACAGATACAGTAGAACCTCGCTTATCCATGATGTCGAAGTTTGCACCGTTGGAACACAAGGAAAGTGCTTTCTCACATTTTCTTTTCCATATTTTTATTATTATAGATTTTTTTAAAACGATTTATAATATTGATAACTAAATATGTTAAAAAATGGTTGAAGGATTTTTGTAGACAAAATCTGCAGAAAAAAATTAAAGATATCTAAAAATGTTAATTTTCATTGCATTCCAACGATGCTTATCCGAGGTAATATGGCAAGAGAATACCTTGGATAAGTGAAATCTTGTATAATAAACAAAACCTATATCAAGCATGGACATAGCCAATTTTTCTGTTTTATCCGAGATTCTCCGTATTATCCGAGGGTACACCTCGGATAATGGAAAGAACTCGGATGAGTTGGATGACTCAGATAATGCAGAATGTCGGCTAGTCGAAGCTCGGATAAAAGAAGTTTTACTGTACCGCTATTGAGAAATATCGTGAACTTGTCACCAATCATCATTTTCAAATGCTGGAGAGTTTCAGATACATTCTGTAGTTCACTTCTACGTTATTCTCATTTATACATCATACTTTCTGCATCCCTTGAAAAACGTATAACTCAAGTTTCACTGTACATATTCGAAGAAATAAAACACAAACTTTCAGGATTTTTCAGATACCAATTTTGATATTATGGTATCCAGAGGTCTGACTGTGTGATTGATAGACCGAACATAGTTTTTGGAGTTTTTATCATTATCCTTGGAGGTTGATGCCATTAATGACAAAGAATTCACGTTTATTCGGCATAATTTTAATAAGGTAAATTTTTCAATATATGGGTTTTTGGATTGATTATACATACGGATATCGGGCCTCCAATCTTTTTCTTCTTCAGGTGGTTCGAACGGATAAAATGAATTCTCCCTGGGTAATTGACATCGCAAAGCTTTCAAATTTCCATTATTGTTCGCCTTGCAACAAGTCTCCTTTTTACAAACAAATACATAAAGAGTTCTGTGGAAAGCTTGTGGATCATCTTCGTAAGGGGCATATATCTGACACAGCATTGTACATGGAGATTCACAAACGTCGCATTGTACATCTTCGCACGTTGGGAGATCTTTAAGGTTAAGCCATGCCGGTTTTCCTCCTACTTTGCTTGGAAAAAACCTACTTTCTAACCTCCAACTTTCACATTTCTCTACGAAACCGAGATCAATTTCGCTCATGTCACAATCTTTTCGAATAATTTAATATAAATAAATTCAACAAATAAATTCAACAAATTGCAATAGTTAGTATCGATGTATCGATATGTATATACCGCCAGAGAACATAGATTTACATGGAACAACAGGGGCCGTGTGTGACGATCACGATGTTTCGCCGATTTTGTCTACTTGGAGCGCTAGTGAGCTATAGCTATCTCGTTTACAGCTCAATAAACTTAGCCGCCGACTATGCAAATATCGAATTCTTTTCTATGCCAATCGATTGTTAGTCGTTTGTTAGTGTTTGTTAGACGAAATCCAGCGTTTGCTAGACTTAATTTATTTAATAATATGAAAAACAAATTTCATGTCAAAGTTAGCCGCAAGAAAATGGTCTTGTAATGATTTCGAACTTTTCTCCGTAACCAATCGATTGTTAGTCGTTTGTTAGTGATTGTTAGTCGATTTTTATCGTTTGTTAGAGCTTAATTGTTTTTAATCGTGGAAAAACTTTTCGGCCCCGTAGCACGCGGCAAGCCGCGTGAAGTTGGCAGCATGGCCACGAGGGGCGGGTATGGCTTTGCGCACCTACACCTCAGTTTCAGCAAAATAATGATTCTACTTATACTACTCGATTGTTAGTCGTTTGTTTGGGTTTGTTAGTTAATTTTCATCATTTGTTAGAGCTCAATTTTCATTTAATCGTTGAAAAACTTTTTGACTCCTATGTCACGGTGCAAGCGTCGTGAAGTTGGCAGCATAGCCACGAGGGCCGAGTACGGCTTTGTCCATCTACTCCTCAATTTCAGCAAAATAATGATTGTACTTATCCTCCTCGATTGTTAGTTGTTTGTTAGTGATTGTTAGTCAATTTTCATCGTTTGTTAGAGCTCAATATTCATTTAATCGTTGAAAAACTTTTCGACGCCTACGGCACGATGCAAGCGTCGTGAAATTGGCAGCATGACCACGAGGGCCGAGGACGGCTTTACCCATCTACTCCTCAATTTCAGCAAAATAATGATTCTACTTATCTTACTCGATTGTTAGTCGTTTGTTAGTTATTGTTAGTCAATTTTCATCGTTTTTTAGAGCTCAATTTTCATTTAATCGTTGAAAAACTGTTCGACCCCGGTGGCACGATGCAAGCGTCGTGTAGTAGGCAGGATGGCCACGATGAAAATTGACTAACAATAACTAACAAAAGACTAACAATCGAGTAGGATAAGTAGAATCATTATTTTGCTGCAATTGATGAGTAGATCGGCATAGCCGTCTCGGCCCTCGTGGCCATGCTGCCAACTTCACGACGCTTGCATCGTGCCACCGGGATCGAAAAGTTTTTCAACCATTAAATGAAAATTGAGCTCTAACAAACGATGAAAATTGACTAACAATCACTAACAAACAACTAACAATCGAGTAGGATAAGTAGAATCATTATTTTGCTGAAATTGAGGAGTAGATGGGTAAAGCCGTCCTCGGCCCTCGTGGTCATGCTGCCAACTTCACGACGCTTGCATCGTGCCGTAGGCATTGAAAAGTTTTTCAACGATTAAATCTATATTGAGCTTTAACAAACGATGAAAATTGTCTAACAATCACTAACAAATGACTAACAATCTAGTAGTATAAGTAGAATCATTATCTTGCTGAAATTGAGGAGTAGATGAGCAAAGCCGTACTCGGCCCTCGTGGTCATGCTGCCAACTTCACGACGCTTGCATCGTGTACAGGAGTCGAAAAACTTTTCAACGATTAAATGAATATTGAGCTCTAACAAACGATGAAAATTGACTAACAATCACTAACAAACAACTAACAATCGAGTAGGATAAGTAGAATCATTATTTTGCTGAAATTGAGGAGTAGGTGGGCAAAGCCATACACGCCCCTCGTGGCCATGCTGCCAACTTCACGCGGCTTGCCGCGTGCTACGGGGCCGAAAAGTTTTTCCACGATTAAAAACAATTAAGCTCTAACAAACGATAAAAATCAACTAACAATCACTAACAAACGACTAACAATCGATTGGTTACGGAGAAAAGTTCGAAATCATTACAAGACCATTTTCTTGCGGCTAACTTTGACATGAAATTTGTTTTTCGTATTATTAAATAAATTAAGTCTAACAAACGCTGGATTTCGTCTAACAAACACTAACAAACGACTAACAATCGATTGGCATAGGAAAGAATTCGATATTTGCATAGTCGGCGGCTAAGTTTATTGAGCTGTGCAAATGAGATAGCTATAGCTCACTGGCGCCCCAAGTAGACAAAATCGTCACCACTCCGGACACGGCAGCTTGGGGGGCCTGCCCCCAGCCACCAGCGAGCGGCACTTTCAGCCTCGTTACAAGTACACACACTGTATATCAAATGAAAAAATATTAATTCAACAGAACTCCGATTTCAATTTAACGTTCGATTCGTATGTCATTAATTATCGTTTTAACGGAAAACCGGCATTCCTAAGTTTGAAAAGTTAGCCAATAGGCTAAAAAGTATAAACATAAAAATATTTACTCACATGTCGCGAGAGCGGTCGATTACACATACCGCAGCGCTCGCGGTCGGAACCACAACCAAACAAAAATGGCTGCCGCCGATGTACGAGTGTTATGGCCCCTCTACACTACTCGCGAAGTTAATCGAAGTTGGGCGAGGACGAGAGTGTAGAGAGGCACTTCGTACTTCTTCGCCTCGCTTTGCTTCGCTTCGGGCGACTTCCGATCGGTGTCGGTATTTTGGCCGAGTCAAAGGGCCGAAGTCGCGAGCACGAATTCTCGCAAAGTTGAGCGAGTAGTGTGGTGACGCTCCTCGTACTCGGCTAGATTCGGCGAGTACTTCGGCGAGGAACTTCGAACGAGTAGTGTAGAGGGGCCTTTAGACGTTTTGCGACACAACATAAAACTGCAGTATCTCTTTTCATTTTTGAGGTATTCCCATCGGCACAACTGACCCCCGGCACTTTCAGTCCCGCGCTCCGCCTACACGGGCGACTGATGGGTGTCATGACAGCGCATCGTATGATGCCAGAACGAACGTAATTGATTCATTCAGATCGAGTATTTGGCCGGGTACCCCGTCTTGCCCGCAACCCCATCTTACCCCCCTCCCCCGTATCCCTTATATTCAATTATTTCAACATATTTTATTTGTTCGTATCATTTATTAATGCATAAATTATGATAAAAAAATCAAAGTGCCCGGCGCTACCCTCAGTTTTCCTTTACTGACCTTTTAAAGGTTACGGTTTCGTGATTCTTCAGCAACGAGCAACTTCCACCATACACAGCCAAATATGCTGTACACTATGGGGCTTAAAGGATTGCAACAAAGGAGACACATTAGACAGCTTCGTGTAATATTAATAACATTAACAATATGCTATATTTCATTGTATAATTCAAAAAAATATGCTATTCAGTGGCATAATGAAGTAACAAATAATAGTACAAGACACTGTAATATCAATTGTATAATTACGACGAGCTTTTATTATTCTATGCCCGTAGTCACGGGCGGAATTATTTTTTCATTTGTTTCCGTAATTTTTCGTTTGGTCTAAAAAATCCACCGGTGATATCGATTGTTTACGCGACGTGTGAACGCTTACACACATGTAACATTATAACAACATAGTTTTTTTAACCTCTAAACATCGACCGTTCAACAACATGTAAATATTCATGATAAAATTGCAGAGAACGAGCCTCGTCCAGAAAAAAAGTTGAACAATGATTCACCAGCGTGTTTCTACTTTGTGGATAGCCTTTGAAATTAGAAAACAAAATGACGCTCTCCCGTAGATAAACGTTACAATCTTGTTTCCAGTTACCTCGATGAAGTCTGCGAAAAAAACGAACAAATAACATCTTACATTGCAAGCAGGAAATGAGTAGAACTTTATCTTCCTGAATATGAATCTGGAACGAAATGATTCTGTGATGATCAAACTAAATAAAAATTATTAAACCAATTTTTAAGATATCAGGAAGACTGTAGTGTAAAGAGCATTAGGCTCTTTTTCTATGGAAGAGCACTATATTTTTTCAACTCCAATTAACTCGGTACATACAAGTACATAAAAAGAAGAAATTTTTTAATTATTTTTAAACTGAGGCTCGATTTCTGAAGTTTTACCATATTTATAAATTTATCTTGCTCGCGATGTGATGCTCGCGCATTACTTATTCTGCTTCTATTCACGGTATTTCCATGAAGAAAATTCGCGATCTTTTTTTTTGTATTCACGCCTGATCAGCGATTGGTACATCGCTGTGTTTAAGATATAAATATTTTTCTATACACATTAGAAAATATTTTTCACATATAAGTACGAAAATACCGATGGAAATATTATCTCAAGTACAAGATGTTTTTTTAAACGAAGTAAAACAACGTAACGTAAGAAACGATTATTTGAACGTACATTATGAAGATATCAGTCGAATTTAATTGGAATTTGAAACCAAAATGTTTCGAGAGACGGCTCCACTTTTAAAAATGAAAAAAAATGTTTTTTTTTTCATTATTATACATTATTGAAAAAAAAATATTTTCGAGAAAATTGATACGAGAGATTGTGCAAAACGGTGTGGCGTCCGTGTATCAAAATATTCAAATAGACACGTGAATAATCCAAAGTGAATGGTAACTCTTTAAACAAGCTACGCCAAAAATCTAAGAATAATAACAATTTCATCAAATGTTGGATCATTCAGATCAAAATTTTATTGACATTCGAAACCAAAATGTTTCGACAGATGGCTCCACTTTCGAAAATGAAAAAAAAAAGTTTTTTCATTATAAAACATTATCAAAAAAAGTATTATAGAGAAAATCGATACCAAAGATTGTGCTAAAGGCTGTGGCGTCCGTGTATGAGAATGTCCAGATGGACACATGAATAATCCAAAGTGAATGGTAACTTTTCAAACAAGCTACGCCAAAAATCCAACAATAATAAAAATTTCATCAAATTTTGGATCATTCAAACCAAAATAATCAGCCGAAAAAAAAGTTTCAGCCTTTTGTTTTCACTTTCAAGCTTCAACTGTGATCGAAAAAAAACACCAAAAATGAAATAAAATTTTTAACGATCGTTTACTTTTTCGCGGTCATGTATTTATTTTATTCGAAACAATATATTTCCAAAATTCTTCAAACCCAGACATGAATATTTCTTACTATCGGTTTCCTCAAGCATTCGACGACAACAATAATTATTATTGCATAAGAGGGTGCCGCCGTCCAGGAGGGTTAACATTTTTTTCAAATCTTCATTTGCGACAGACTCCTAAATTTTGCAGGACTAAAAATGCGTCTGCTTGGAAAAATTCATTAAAGAAATTCCGTTGGTTATGGACAAAAAATCCAAAAGATTTACACATAACTCGATTCGAGTGGGATTGTTTTCGTTATATTGGGCTTCTATCCAGTAATAATAATCCCCCGCGACGACAATTTATAGAAAATCACACGCAAGATTTTCGATGGTTAAGTCGAGAAATATTGTGAGCACATTAGTCAAGTGCTGTTTTTAAAAGACGCGACGATGGCCATGCACGATCGACGCGCAACTCCGACGACAACGCCGGATATTGAGCAGAGAGAAGTGCTCCCGAATCCACGTTACACTCGGATGGGTGACGATGAAAAGAGGGCAGCCGTATTTTTTCTGATGTTCTGATGTCGCCGTGCTTGATCTCCGTTGCTCTCGTAGGAGCAACGAAAAATTAGGAAAACATACGCGGCCTTCTTTGCCGACACGGATTTTCAGCAGTTTCCCCGTGCCCTCGTACGAAGTAGGAATTATGGTTGGGATATTCCAACGGGATCGATAATCGATAGAATACCTAACAATTATAAATGAAAATAAATATCGCTAAAATACATCCTAAAATGTCGAATCGGCCACACCGACCGATTAATTGCCATATATATACAGTCGAGAACGTTACGAAGTTCGGATATATTGTACATTGTGTCGCCCTCGAGAGATAGGGTGAACAGTCTTATTAATACATTTACGTTGTTACGCTATACAACTCTAATATTACTTCCTACACGATACGCGACATTATTGTTAGGCCGATAGAAAAGGTATTCACAATTTTATGATTACAATTGCATTCTTACCACGACTACACAATTACGCACACATACACAAATATAGAAACGCATATGCATGTATACGGAGTGTCCCATTTTAATTGCGAACCCGAAATAAAAATCCTGAAACGAATGGCGGAACGATCGATGGCGATTTTAACTTCTATTTTATTTTATCATCGCGCTTACGAGATTGCACGGAAACCTTGTTTTTTTAAAGGAATTTCGAAACTAAAATCAAAATGCTTGTAGACGATTGTAATTCATATGACCGAGAAATTAATTTAGGATGCATTAACTGACCAAAAATCAAGTAGCTTCACAACACAGTTACGGAGTTTTTTAATGTTCAAGTTGAACCTTTATCCAATTGGTAATACACGACATCTCGTAAACATTAGTTATACGGCTGTAGGAACGAAAGATAATACCGAGGTTTATATGAAAAACTGACCAAACCGTGATTATAGTGTTAGAAATATCGTGGTAAATAATTAAGGGCAGATTACGACGGGGATTTAGCGACAGTCGTGCCAATAACAGAAACTGCCGCTGTTGCCAAGTCTATCGGTTTTTTTCTTCAATAAAATGAGATCATATTTATATCCAATAGCAAAAATGATAACTATTAATATCATTTCCCGGTTAAGAAATATTTTTCTACAATATTTCTTGGGAAATTGCCCAATAGTAATAATACGTAAAATTTCATTGGCAAGCAGTTGGCAGCCTGCCGAAACCTCATGGTATTTCCATCCCCATCCTTGCAGTGAAGAAACAGTATTGAAACTACTTAAATGTTACCGCACATTTTTTATATCGTCAGGAAATTGTGTGTACAAATTGGCGTAGAAAACGGAAAAGTGATGGGACTCTAATAATCTCTGTCATCTGCATTAACATTGCTTCGTTATGACGCAATTTTTTATGACCAGATTTTAACAAAAATTCTGGACAACTGAATCTGCGAAGACATGAAAAAATTCTTAACAATTCGGAATAATCGAATTATATCAGAGACAAATATGACAACTACAAGCTGACGCTCTCGTGTCAATTGGTATCACCAAACCCATCGATGGGTACAAAATTCCCGCTCATTATCTTTATGTATTAGCGAGATAAGTGCCTGGAACTGGGAAAAGCAAACACAAAAGCGATCATACACTGGCCACAAAAATTAAAGAATTTAAAACAAAACCAAATTTTTTTAGTGATTTCCAACAGGCTTGAACTCAGCGAAAAATGGTCGTAGAACAATGACGAAAAAAAGCAAATTGAAGCTTGAAGTCTTTTGTTTTGAATCCATTGAGCAATTATTGAGCATTGAAAATGCCAAATAGTTGACAGTTAATGAGAAATAAGAAAATAAGCGGAAAAAAAATCCAAATTTTTTACTTGACTCTCAAAACGTCCACGGAACAAAATAATGTTTTTTTGGGCAATTCCATCTGGAAGCTTTTTTAGATTGATTCTTCCCCTACAATTTAAGGTTTTTTGCCCTCTGTACGATGAATGTCTCAGAGTTATCGGTTGTCAAAGCTAAAATGACACTTTTGACTTTGATAACTCATAACTTGTGTAATATTGATCGTACAGAAAATTAAAAGATGTTCAAAAAATTAAATAACTTCTGTTCTTCAAGCTGAGAGCTGTCTCTTTTTTTCAGATTCGTTTCAAAAGTAGAAATTTTTGAGCAATTAAAGCCGATATTCTCCCACTTGAAATAATGCACGTTACTGTCAGATATCATAAATGCGTCGGTAATTAAAAAAAAAAATTATTTCCGTCGAATGTCCCTCTCAAAATCGTAAATCTTTTGTAGGAAACGTTTCTTTATCTGACTTCATTCGCGCGATTTATTTAGGGTGAGCAATTAGAATGGAACACCCTATACATATATACCTATACCTATATACACGTGTATACAGGGTGAGGCACATAAAGTGTTACAGAGCAATAGCACTCAAATTATTGATCATATCCAAAAATGTTTCAGACAAAAGTTTCAGTGTTCGAGAAGGCCGTCGTACTGGACCACCCTATTTTTTTTATCCGTGCAGGCGCTGAAGCTACGTCAAGGTCAACTCCACTTTTTTAAATGGAACCATGTATTTTTTTTTCCATTACATTATTACCGATTTCAAGACGAATTCAGCGACCTACAACACAAGGTCATTCTAGTCACGCAAAGTATGAAAATAATCGAAAAATCGAAAAATATCGGAATAATCACTTTCAAAGGATCCACTAACCTTGGTTTGGGTCTACCTACAGAAGATGCTCGAAGCGATGACCCTCGACTTGTAAGCACTTGTTAATTCGCTGATGAAAAGACCGTCTAACTTCAGCCAACATTTGTGGTGTAATTTCGGTACATGCTCGGCGTATTCTTTCTTTCCTGTCGTCAGGCGTGGTAGGCGCTACCGCCATTACGCGTTCTTTGACAAAACCCCATAAAAAGTAATCTGGAGATGTTAGATCTGGCGAACGAGGTGGCCAAGCTACAGGGCCGCCTCGTCCTATCCGCTTTTCACCAAAAATCTCATTCATCACTTGTCTTGAACACAGAGCATACTGGGGTGGTGCACCGTCGTGTTGCATGCCACTTGCTGCATAAGAAACATTGGTATCGTAAGAAATGAAAACAGCCATCAAACAAGTGCTTACAAGTCGAGGGTCATCACTTCGAGCATCTTCTGTAGGTAGACCCAAACCAAGGTTAGTGAATCCTTTGAAAGTGATTATTCCGCTATTTTTCGATTTTTCGACTATTTTCATACTTTGCGTGACTAGAATGACCTTGTGTTGTAGGTCGCTGTATTCGTCTTAAAATCGGTAATAATGTCATGGAAAAAAAATACATGGTTCCATTTAAAAAAGTGGAGTTGACCTTGGCTTCAGCGCCTCCACCGATAAAAAAATAGGGTGATCCAGTATGACGGCCTTCTCGAATACTGAAACTTTTGTCTGAAACATTTTTGGATATGATCAATAGTTTGAGTGCTATTGCTCTGTAACACTTTATGTGCCTCACCATACATACACTATCGACAAAAATCGAACTTCGTCCGAGGGGGTTACGGCTCTCTGCAAAAAAAAAGGCCCAAAGGAATGTTCCAAATAATATTGTATATAATATTTGAAAGATAAAAAACAATCTCCGTTATGCCTTTTTCCCCATTCTTTACTACTTTTATTTTCACTAAATCTTTGGAACATGGTTACTTTTTTCCAACTTTCCTCCCCCTATAATGTTCCCATTTTTCAGGGAATGGCAACAAGGATTTCATTACAAAGGGACTCGCAAAGGCCGACTCCTATTTGCCTCTGAAAAAGTTTTTCTGGTCTTTTTCCTCAAGGTTGTGAAGCTTCTTGTAAGGTAGTCCGTTTTTTGTTTTTTTTTGGAAACGCGTTTTTGAAAAACGCGAAACGCAATGGAATTGAGAACAAAATATCCCGAAGAATAAGTGTTCGATGAAAAAAAAAATTTAACACATTAAAGTTCGAAATGATTTTATAAAATCTATTATTATAATTGCTTCTGGCCGAAAACCCACGCAATCTGTTATCAAATTTTTCGCGGATGTATATATATATATATATATATCTCAATATACGAATATAAACGTGTAATTTTGTTTGTGTATCGTTGAATTGAAAAAAATATAACTATCTAGCAGTATAATTCAATATGTGTATCGAATATTTTTTATCTACGTATCATCTCGAGGAAATTTAAGTTGATGTATACATATCGACGAGGTGGGAGGAATTATACAGCCCGCCTGCTCATCGTTTTCATATACATGTATATATGATGTATTCCAGCTTAGCTCAGAAAAGATTTTTCCTCAATATCGTTGATTATCGATTTCCATAGTGGAAAACCTCACTCCTGGTGTCAAAAAACACCTATTTAAAAAAAAAATTTCCCACCCTTTGCCCTTATACGGCTGCAAAAAATCGCAAAGTCCACTTGGGCCTTTTTTTCAATTCTGCAAAAATTTAGATACGTTGTAGACTTGTTTTGTGCATGTTTCACCAAAATTCAACTTGTGCTTCCGGAATTTACTATTTTTCGTTGGTGAAATTTCGATTTTGGGGATGATTATTCAATAGTTTGAAAGTAGTTTTTCGATCTACATAGACATACCACCCAATTTCATGTGAAGCCATATTTTTGAAGCTTTTTTTAACTTTTTAAACCGAAGAAGTACTCTTCTGAGTTCCAAATTGTCGAATGATCATCCCCAAAATCGAAATTTCACAAAAAAAATCAAATATCAGAAGCGCAAGTTGAGCTTTGGTGAAAAATGCACAAAACAGGTCTAAAACGTATCTAAATTTTTTCAGAATTAAAAAAACGGGACGAGTGCCCGTTTCGATACTGTGCAGCCGCAGAAGGGCAAGGGGTGTGGGGAAAAAATTTGAAAAAATAGGTGTTTTTTTAACACCAGGAGTAAGCTTTTCGACTATGGAAATGTATGATCAACGATGGTGAGAGAAGTAGTTGTCTGAGTTGAGCTAGAATACCACATATGTATATATATATACAGGGTGGGGCATTTAAAATGTTACGGAGCAATAGCACTTAACTATTGGTGATATCTAAAAAAGTTTCAGATGAAAGTTTCATTGTTCGAGAAAGACGTCATAGGGGACCATTTAATCTTTTTTTCGGTAGACGCGTTGAAGCGACGTTAAGGTCAACTTCACTTTTTTTAACTCCTTGACTGTCAGTGACACACATATGGGCAGAAAAAAGTCGTGCGACTTTTGTATCATGACACATATGTGGGCATTTGAAAAAAAAAATATGTTTTTACTACATCGATTTGACTGTAATTTGATAAGTCATCGTTTTTGAAGTCGCTGAATTCGAATTTCCAAAATTTGAAATGGCGGATCCAATATGGCGGACGCAAATTCGAAAAATAGTTTGATTCCGACGAATGTGAATATGTTATGGTTTTTGAGGTCGCTGAATCCAAATATGAGATCGGATCTCTAAAATTCAAAATAGCGGATCCAATATGGCGGGAGAAAATTCGAATCTCGCATTTAGGCGCTGAAATTCAAATCAATTCAATCAAATCAAAACTGAAATTTTCTCCCACTATATTGGATCCGCCATTTGGAATATAGAAAATTAGATTTCAGATTCGCATTCAGTGACCACGAAAATCGCAAGATACTTAGTTTCGTCAGAATCAAACTATTTTTCGAATTGCATCAGTCATACTGGATCCGCCATTTTGAATTTTGGAAATCCGATTTCAGATTCGGATTCAGCGACCTCAAAAACCATAAGGTACGCACTTTCGTCGGAATCAAACCATTTTTCGAATTTGCGTCCGCCATATTGGATATGCCATTTTGAATTTTGGAAATCTGATTTCAGATTCGGATTCAGCAACCGCAGAAACCGTAATACTGAAATTATAGGATAAATGTATGAAAATTTTTTCCAACACAAAAGTGGCACGAACTCCTCATTTTCGCCTGGCTGTTAAGGTGTTAATCTAACTATGTATTTTTTTCATGACATCATTACTGACGTTTAGGCGAGTTCAATGACCGACAATACAAGGTCATTCTAGTCACCCAAAGTATGAAAATAGTCGAAAAATCGAATCAAATCGGAATAATCATTTTCAAACGGTTTACAAACCTTGGTTTGGATCAACCTACAGACGATGTTTGAAATGATGACCTTCGACTCGCGAGCATTTGTTTATTCTCTGACTAGCTGTTGCACGCAACTTCGTCCGCGTGGATCTCGAAATACATAGGAATAGGAAACATAAAAGAAATAACTAGAAATAAGTGAACCTGTCATCGCCCTCGGAACTCCCATACAAACGTTCATCCCTTATTTTACCCTTTTGGGGGACGATTTTCAAAAACGCTCAAACACGTCATTCTTAATTTCCAACCAAAAGGCTAAATACCAATTTTCATGGATTGAACTTAAAAAACTGATGGATTTTCATACAAACTTACATCCCCTTAGGGGAAGAATTTCGTAAATCCTTTCTCAGTAGGAGCTTACGTCCCAAAAGAAACCTATTGTCCAAATTTCATGTAATTAGCTTCAGCGGTTTCGGCTTGACGTTGATGAATCAGTTCCGAAATGTTCTACTATGTATATAGAAGATTTATAGATTACCCCTTTAGGGAATGATTTTCAAAAAACGCTTAAACACGTAATTCTTAATTTCCAACCAAAAGGTTGGTAAAATACCAATTTTCATGGACTTAACTTAAAAAATGGCTGATTCTCATACAAACTTACATTTCATATTTTACCTTCTTAAGGGTTGATATTTTTTAATCCCTTAATGGGATGTTACATCATAAAAGGAAACTAGTATACAAACTTCACGTTTCTATCTTCAGGTGTTAGGCTATGTACTGATTTGTCAGTCAGTCAGTCAGGCAGGACTTGTCCTTTTATATATATTGATTGATTGATGATTGATTGATTGATTGATGATGATTAATTGATGAAAAGATCGTCTAACTTCAGCCAACATTTGTAGTGTAAGTTGGGCACTTTGCGTGACTAGAATGACCTTGTATTGTAGATCACTGAACTCGTCTCAACGGCAGCAATGATATGAAGAAAAAAAACAGGGTTTGATTTCGAAAAGTTGAATTGACCTTGACGTAGCTTGGGAGTCTCTAACAGAAAAAAAAAAATTACGTTGGTCCCGTATGACGGCCTTCTCGAACAATAAAATTTTCATCTGAAACTTTGTTAGATATCACCAATAGTCTAAGTGCTATTGATCTGTAACACTTTAAATGCCCGACCCTCTATATACGGATGATATATTATTTTAAATAACACTTTGGGAGGTAGTTTGGCATCGTAAAAGTTTATGATATTTCAACTTTGATTGAATCTTTTGGAGGTTTTATCATTTCTTTTCATCATCGTCGAAGGTACGTCATAGAGGATTCTTTTTTTCATTATGTTGACTTTTTCTCTCACATAAAAGGAACCGTTTGAATATGTATATACATATATACAAACATACACATACGTGTGTGTGTATGTATGTATGCACATGTACAGATATATATATGTGTACGTATATGTTGTGGCATTTTTGTTTTCAACGGAGTGTAAGTGATTCGACCGATAGGGACATGGAAGCCGCGTGCCTATAGCCCGCTTGTTGATCTCGATGGCGCAGGATGGGTTGAACGGTCGAGCCGACGGACGACGAGCTTGGGATTTCTTCGATTCTTTCCAAATCGTTGGCCGCACCAGCGCTATTCTGCTTGTACAATCGAGGCGCGGTACGGCAGCTCGATTGTTGTTGTTGCTGTTGCTGCTGCTGCTGCTCTGATATTATGGTTGAGATAACCGATGGCTCGTCCCCTCTGTCGAGGCTAAATTGCCGTTTGAGAAGCCGACCACTCGATGATCCTTTTCCTGTTTTTATTACGCGACAGTTACTTCTAAACACTTCCCGATCTAATGGGCAACTGGCTATTCGCAGCTTTTTTGTTCGTTCAAGAGTTTTTTTTTTGTTTATCATAATTCAGGGTTAGGCTACAGTGAGAACTTAAAAAAATCGTTCGTCGCCTGAAGCAACTTAAATTGAAGAGAAAGGTCCAACATACGGCGCAGGAATCGCAGATTGAAGGTTAATTTATGATTACAATAGAACTGCTAGTAAAACTTTAAACACGTTTTTGTCGAAACTATGAAGGTAGTTCGATGAGTAACCTGGTTCGGGTACTAAGAGAGAGTAACACTGATATCTGTATACAGTAAGACCTCCATTATCCGAACTAATTGGGACCGGACGTCGTTCGGATAATAAAAAATTCGGATAATCGAAAATAGATCTCAGATTTCGGGGAAAATCAACTCATATAATATCAATAGTATCGAAAATTCGCTTCATTAATCTAAAGACTCTAAATTCTTTATTTAATAGCAATTAACAGTGAATAAAGTTTCAATTTTTATACAACCACTACTTATGCAGTTAGATCACAATTGCGGCTTCAAATAATGATCAATTTTTTGCTGTCTCATGGTAGTTGCGCGTTTCTTGGCCGCTAAGTCTCGACTTCGTTTCAAGAACAGCACCTGTGTGAGACTATTTTCTGGTTCGGTCAAACCATTCCAGGGCGGTTTCTAAAGCGCTGAATTCTTTGCTGTGAGACGGTTTATTATGCGCTTCCAAATCAGATAAATCACCATCATCATCATTATTGTTATTGTCATCCTCTTAAACCCCTTGCTCTTAAGATATAATTTCATGGTCATCCAAAATTTGAAAGCCAGAATCAAACTGCTGGAAGACGCTGCTAGAACACTCTCGTACTAAAATGTTTCTCGTATATACATACAATGTATATACAATTTGATGTATGAAGTTACATATAGATAATAAAGTATTTTGAAAACATCTCGAAGTATTAGGAAATAGCTTTATTAGAGAAAAAGGGGGAGATACCTTAGGCCGATACCTTAAGGCCGTCTTCTAGTCTAGACTTTTGAAAAAAACGATTTTTTTTTGCATATTATCAATGTTTAGTATTTCAAGAATATACCCTCCAAAGGAAATTTGGAAATTCCAAATATTAACGGACGTCCAGGGGATTACGATCGGTCCTGAAAGTCACGCGTTCGCTCTCAGACGTGATGAACAGCGGATTCACCGCTCTGAACTCCGAACTTCTCATCATCAAAAAACATCAAAAGACTTCAATTTTTAAGAAGAAGGAGTATTTTATGGACCAGGAATCGCCGATTAACGAAATGTAAGTATATGTACCATTATATGAGGTAGACTGCCTGAAACTGTACTCGAATCTTTAAACGCGTTTTTCTCGAAACTACGTTTTTCGAGACGGTTGACATGATATCTCAAGTTGTAATGAACCGATTTACTTGAAATTTTTTGTGGACCTTCTCTATACACCCCTCTATCGCCCCTACTAGAATTATCGCGAAATTTTGTTACTAATTATTTTTAAAAAATCAACAATCGTGAAAAAAACGGCAAAAAATGACCTTTTTTTTTAAACAGCCGCCATTTTGCGATTTTTTTTGCCTGAGGTAGGGGCTATAATGACATCCTTACTAATTAAGAATCTATTTTTTTTTCGGATGACCAGGAGGGTTGGAATCATGTCAACCAGGAGAGGCCGTTTTTTTCCACCCCCACTTTACCAGCCTGCATCTACCATAATTATGGATTTTTTTTTTCGTCAATTTTTTTATACAATGGCAAAGGATGAATAAATATGTGGTAAAAAGATAGATACGGAAATATTTTTTGTTTTTTTTTAATCGCATGTTGAAAAATTCCCAAATTTTGGCCCTCTAGACTAGAAGACGGCCTTAACTGAGAAAAAAAAGACCATCATTGAGTTCGGATGATCGAACGTTCGGGTAACGCGCCGAAGCGGTTGTATAACCGAAAATTCGGATAATCGAGGTTCTACTGTACATGGTTTTGAAGCTTCCTTCCTATGGATGGAAACTCTATAGCTACAAGTCATTCTAACACTACCTCATTGTATAACAGTCGCTTGAATACAAGTGATCCGAGTGAATGTGAAAAATGAATAAAATTGAAAATCGTGGTGTGATTCGTTTCTTTTCTTTTTCTAGAAGGGAAAAAAGCTAAGTAAATTTATGAGAGGTTTGCGCCTACAATGGGTGACTCATGCCCTTCATATGTGACCGTGAGACGTTGGATCAACGAGTTCAAGCGAGGCAGAACAAGTATCGAAGTCGCACCACGTCCTGGGACGCCAAAGTCTCCTCTGACGCTAGAAAACATTGATAAAGTCCCCGATATCGTTTTATCCAACAGGCGAGTAAAAGTGCGCAAGTTATCAGAGGCCACAGGCATCTCAGTTGACCGAATGCATTTCATTTTGCATAATGAATTGGACATGAAAAAACATTGTGCTAGATGGGTGCTGGCGTTTGCTCACTTCGGAACAGAAACGAAAGCGCGTGCGAACACCTGCCGTATGTTTGCAACTGTTGGAGGAAATTCCAGCGGATTTGTTTTTTGCGGCGTTTTGTGACTATGGATGCCGGGAACGAAACAACAATGAAAACAATCGACTACACGAGGATAATCGGGTCCGAAAAAGGCGTTTCTCCTGATCAATTACCTAGAGAAGGGAAAAATTATTACTGGCGTACACTACGCATCTTTTTTGGACAAAGTTTAGGCAGCAATCGCGAGGAAACGTCGTGGAATGCCTAAAAAAAAGTGCTGTTCCATCACGACAACGCACCGGTCCATTCAAGCCGTGTCGGTCAGAAAAAATAGATCGACATTCGCTTTGCGCTGCTTCTGGCCTCTACCCTATTCGCCCGATTTGGCTCCTTCGGACTTTCACCTGTTCCCAAAACTCTAAAACCACTTTGGGAAGGGAATCGGGAACCTAGAGAAACGTTGAGTTAATTACGTTTAAGTTCAAAGAGATTATGTCGAAAACTAAAGTAAAATACAAAACCCTGATTGTGGGCTTTCACATCGAACCAACTTACTTATCGAACCATCCTCGTATGTTTTTCAAAATGGTGTACACGATTTCTCGACATCTAATGAATGGATTGATTTGAAATTCGGTACACTTATTCAGTGTAATAGTAGTTTAGTCTTCACAGACGTTTTTTTCTTATCATTTTTTTTCAAATTACTTATTAACAATAATGATATAATTTTTCCTCGAAAAATAAAAAAAAATAAGAAAATTTTTTGACGAATTGAAACACGTTAACAAAAAAATCTCGTTAAAGTCTCAGCCAATATTATCTATTTAAAAAAAAACTCGGTTTTTTTGTGTAGATCGACCGGGTGACCAAAATCAAGTACGCCATTCAGCCCCTCACGTTCAAAGGTCCTCGTCGCGATTGTTTATAACTTCTTTACTTACCAGGTGTACAAGTATGAAATACGGATTTCAGACAACAGGTGGTGCACCAATGCAGTTTGTGCTATAAAGATTTGACACTGCGCCACTTTGTTGTGTCATCAACAAGTGTCAGACGCGCACGAGTGATAAATTGGAAAAGTGTGTGCATAGTATTGTGTTGTTGTGTTCAATATCTCGAAATTTATACCGAACAAAGAGCATTCGCGGACAGCATTAATTTTTTGTTTTCATTTGAAGAAAACTGCTGCTGAATCATACCGATTACTTCGAGAAGCTTATGGTGAACATGCTCCATCGCAAGATACGTGTGAACGATGGTTTCGGCGTTACAAAAGTGGTAACTTCGATGTTGCAGACAAGGAACATGGAAAACCGCAAAAAAAAATACGAAGCTGTGGAATTGCAAGCATTGTTGGACGAAGATGATTCGCAAACACAAAAACAACTCGCCGAGCAATTGGGCGTTAGTCAACAAGCTGTTTCCAATCGGCTACGAGAGATGGGAAAGATTCAGAAGACCGGTAGATGGGTACCACATGAGTTGAACGACAGGCAAATGGAAAAGCGCAAAAACACGTGTGACATTTTGCTCGCTCGGTACAAAAGGAAGTCGTTTTTGCATGGTATAGTTGCAGGTGATGAAAAGTGGATTTATTTTGAGAATCCCAAGCGCAAAAAATCATGGGTAGACCCAGGCGCACCATCCACATCGATCGCAAGACCGAATCGCTTTGGCAGAAAGACGATGCTCTGTGTTTGGTAGGACCAGAAGGGCGTGGTCTATTATGAGCTGTTAAAACCTGGGGAAACGGTTAATATTAAAAGTTACCAACAACAATTGACCGATTTGAACCACTTGCTGCTTGAAAAAAGGCCAGAATACCGAAAGAGGCAACACAAAGTCATTTTTCTTCAAGACAATGCTCCTTCACATACGGCAAAACCGGTTCGCGCCACGTTGGAAGCACTCATTGTCAGCTGGGAAGTTCTACCCCATGCGGCTTACTCACCAGACTTGGCTCCGTCCGATTACCACTTATTTGCATCGATGGGTCACGCACTTGCTGAGCAGCGCTTTGGTTCGTACGAAGATGTGAAAAAATGGCTCGATGAATGGTTCGCAGCAAAAGGGGAAGATTTTTACTGGCATGACAAATTAGACGAACGATGGGAAAAATGTATAACAATCGATGGAGCATACTTTGAATAAAGCACTTTTTATCATTCTTCCGAATTTAACGTGTTTTTTTTTTAATCCGCATTTCATACTTGTACACCTGGTATTAATATTTTGTAATGAAATTTAGTACGCAACTTTGTTGATGTGCATACAAATAAATGTCCTTCAAATTTAATTTTTTCAAATAACCCTGATTTTTGGGTCGTCACTGAAGCTTACCACCTTAAGGCGACGTAGAAGTTGTACCACGTGGCATATAAGTGCTAGAGAGATAGCAAATACATTTCTAACAGATTTCTCAAAGATGAATAATATTTAGAGCAAAGGAAAATCCCCAAGCTCTGCGGTAGGGAATTCTTCAGAGCCTGATGCTTCGTTTTTCTTTTACAACTTAACCATCTGTGAGAAAACTGCGGTTTCGAACATTTGTGAGGTTATGTTGATCTTGTAGATGTCCTTATAGAAGTTATGCTCGAACTTTGATGGAAGCGCAGGGCGGAGGGGTCCCTATGCTTATACACAGGGTAACCGCATTGGTACCGAACTCATTTTATAATGAAAAAATAATATCTCATCGCATAAGAAGTGCATATAAATTGATATTATTACTTCCAGATGAATAAAATTGTACTACTTTACTTTATAGAGCATTCTAAAAGTTTTCATAATTACTAAACTATTTATTTGCAATGCATCATTCGAAGCATGAAACTTGGCAACGTTGCAGAAGTGGATATGCGCGCGCGCTCATAGTGGGTTAGCAGAAATTTCGCTGTTCTTACGACGTGTTTATGTTATGTCTGAAGGGTCAATTTTTTTAAAATGTGTAATCAATTCCCAAAAAACTACTTCGCTGGAATGGGAAGTTCTCTAGTAAAGCTGTGTTTAACCAAAAATTCGCACGTTTCTTTCCTTGTTGGCCCCTACTCTAGGTAATAAGCCTAGCAGACGACGTTAGATACCCCCACCGTTCTCGATGGCTCAATCTCCCCCCCCCCCCGCTGCCCACTGCAGCGTCGAGGCCTTGTGCGTCCATGGGGCCTATTACGGTTCTCGAGTGAATACTTTCACTTTTCGTATTTTCATCTCACGTGAGTTTTGTCACTCTTTTACGCATCAGTCGGGTGAAAATGTGAGATCATTGCGATCTTCCGTCTTGTGATTTCACATTTTCACGACGTCGTAGAAGGGATATACTAGGACGCCAATCGAATCCTGCTCAATACAAAGCGAGTGTGCATCAACGGAGACATAACCTCTTTACTCGGATGAAGATCAACTTAAAAAAGAATAAAAGTTCGCATCATGAACGTTACAGAAAACGAAGTATTCGATTTCCCCGAACCCGTAAAAGTAAAATCATCATAAAATTATTCATTATTATCGAATAATAATACTTTACTGTCTGCCTTATAAACTTTTAGTTACTCATTTTTATTAAGTCTGCTCGCGGCTTCACCCGCGTAGAATTTGGCCCATAGAAACTTCATTAGAAGCACAACCCCGCATTAGGGGTTTTAAAAAATCCTGAAACATGCGTTTAATTATTTGTTTTGAAGAATATTTATATCGAGTTTGAAGTTGATACACGCATGAAAAGTTTTCCATACAAACTTTTACACCTCATTTCACCTCCTTAAGAGTTGATTTTCGAAATATCCTTTTTTAATAAACCTCTACACCTTCTAAGGAACACATATATCAAGTTTTAAGTTAATAAACGCAAGGAATATCATTTCCCATACAAAGTGTGACACCCCATTTAGCTCCCTTAAGAGTGTATTTTTGAAAATTCCTTTCTTAGTGCACTTCTACATCTTCTAACAAGCTTATGTTCCAAGTTTCAAGTTGGTACACGCAAAGAATATAATTTTCCATACAAACTTTTACACGCCATTTCATCCCCTTAAGAGTTGAATTTCAAAAAATCCTTTCTTAGTACACTTCTACACCTTCTAAGGTACTTATGTTCCAAATTTCAAATCAATACACGCAAGGAATATAATTTCCCATACAAACTTTGCCACCCTCTTTCACCCACTTAGGGGTTGAAACATAACTCAAAAATTATAGGAGCTGTTAGTCCGGCCCTTGGTTGACCTTCCAGAAATAAAGGCGTCATCGGAAAAATGCTGCACAGTCGCCATTTTGATATGTATCGCTGTGTAAAAATAATTTTGTATAATCAATTACGTGGATAATAAAACCCCTATTTTGTCATTCCGATTTATTTTATGGTTTCGTTGAAAAAAAATCACAAAATATGCCCTTTTTTGGCCTCTAGAGTGGCCTAAGGCCATAAAGATGCCTCCAATATAAAATCAACACCCTCTCCAAATTTCACGTTTCTACCTTTAGCGGTTTAGGCTGGGCAATGATGAGTCAGTCAGTCAGGATTTTGCCTTTTGAATATATAGATTTTCTGTCGAGATTATGTTGTCTTTAAATTCAGAACTATTTCTTAGTAGCTCGTTTTAGTATACAGCTGGGGATGTGTCGTCGCTGCCTTAGGAAAACGCTCACGCATGCGCACTACCGTTATCGAAAAGAACTATCGTGTCGAGCAAAGTCACGTGAATCATCTCGCATTTTCACTAGGTGAAAAAAAACCGTAATAGGGTGGAGCTAATAACTTTTGTCATTTTCACCCAAACTGAGAACCGTAATAGCCCCCTAGGTCCCAAGCAATTTGAGATAAAGAGGTGGTCAATCTTGTTGAAATTTTGCTGGTGCAAGTCAAATAACTTTTGACAAGTGCTATTAAAATTTCAAAACCAACTTTCACAAGTGCTGTTAAAATTTCATAGCTATCCCACTTCTTTTAAGTTCGAGCAGAACTTTCTCAAGGCAAGTGACGATGAGAGCTTACCGGAAGTCGCTGGATTGTGCTCATTGGGTGAGAGACATCTGTAATGATTGTAGGGGGTGCTGAGGTCGTCCTCACCGATCACGCTTCCTCCGCCAGCCGCGGCGAGGCGCCTGTGCCTGTTACGAAAAACGGACGAGCTGCTCTGTATCGAGGTGAGAGAAGTGGTCGACGAAGCAGCGCCAAGCAATGCTGCGGCAACCTCGCTCGCCGATACTGGAGTGCCCAGTGATATCTGATTGTCGTGGACGACGCTCTTATTCGCCATCGTCGCTGCCGACGAGCCACCACCAGGCCCGGTAAATTGGTCTGGCGTCGCTGGCCTCTTGGCGACGATGTCTCGAAGCATTTCCCTCGCGACAGAGCCCACAGGCTCGCACGACTTTGACGTCGACAAATTCGTCTCGTCGTGAACGGACACGGCAACTTGCTGCTGCTGTTTTCTCGGGCACTTCCCCGTTATTGCTGTACTTTCGGTGGACGGAGAATAATTCGTCGATTGTGCCGCGTTGACGTTGAGAGAATGCGCCGGGGATGTGGAGGATTGCTCGCCGATACCGGAAGTCATCACGATCGAACAACTGTGATCTCCCGAACTGTCATCCTGCTCGATTGAGATCGCCCGCTCGTCCACCGAGTGCTGCGCTTGCGGTGTATCCTTCTCAGATGGCGAATGGTCGTTGCTACGCGGCAAATTACCCAGGATTTCGCTCTCCTCCAACCTTCGAGTTAGAATCATAACTGTACCTTTTTCGTAATATCTATATACATTTAATAAAACTATAAACTTTGCGTGTTTATTTGTCTGTTTTTTGTTGTGCGCGCATCACGTAAAATCTACTAATTCAATTTGGTTGGAGTTTCAAGAAAAATATAGTGATTGAAGTAACATTTAGTTTTTATTACGACGTTTTTATTAACTTGCTTTCTTGTCTGTCTGTTCGGTACAAATTTTGCAATCGATTTTAAACTAACTTCCGGATGAGCTAAAGCTTGACACTTTAAGCATAGCTCAGAACTAGATGACAATGCAATATTAACTCGCTTTCTTGTCTGTCTGTTTGTTTTTGTTTGTCTGTTCGGTACAAATTTTGCAATCGATTTTAAACTAACTTCCGGACGAGCTAGAGACATGAAACTTTAAACATAGTTCAGAACTGGATGAAAAACAAACACACAGACAGACAAGATAAATATATTTTTTGAATTTAATATTGAAATAAAAATCTTATAAAATTAATTTTGCTTGCTTCACTATTTTATATTTCAGGAAAATAACAATTAAACAGATTGATATATTATTGGTAGGTAGGTATAACAATTTTCTATATCGAATATGATCAGGTGAAGAGAAACTGAAATAAACCTGAAATTTGTCACATTTCTCTGTCATAATCTCATCAAGATGTTTAAAATCGATTACAAAATTTCACACACACAAGACTAAAAAGCAGAAGATAATTATTTAAATAACAATTTTTTTTAGCATACCACGTTTTTAAAACGCATTAAAAAGTATAAAATAATTTCTCCTAGCTCCAAACAGATGTATAACTCCATACAGATTCCTAACCCCATACACATTGTCTTGAAAATTTGTTATTGTGAATTTTTAATAGCTATGAGAATACTTGTAAGATTTAAAACGAAAAACGTGGGGTGCGTGCAATAGGTAATTGATGCATGTACGTTGATGCCCCACGTTTTTTGTTTTAAATATTACAAATATTTTCATAGCTAATAAAAATTCACAATCACAAATTTTCAGGACAATCTATATGGGGTTAGGAATCTGTATGGGGGTTATACATCGGTATTAGACTAGGAGAAATTATTTTATACTTTTTAGTCCGTTTTAAAAACGTGGTGTATTAAAAAAAAATTGTCTAAATAATTTTTCATCGTAATCGGCTCACTTAATCTAAAGATATGTTAATTTAAAGTTTTCGAAAATCTGCGCGTACGAAGTGTGGGCACAGCTAGTTGTAAATATGGTAAATATCTAGAAAGGGGGCCCTTTCTGAAAATAAAAAAATTGAACCACTATTTCGGCGTATTCTGACTAAATCCGCGAAAAAGGAGCCCTACAGGCTCCTTTTCTAGATATTTGTCGCAAATATGAAGAAATCATTCAGCAGCTATACGTAAAAATTTAATGGACAGATTTTATTTGCAAATATTTCGTGTGCAGCTTATCACAATTACCGATGATCCTCTCTGGAAATTCCGCGCGTTGGTGCAGCGTGAAACAAACGCAATGTGCGAGCATGAGGTACGATCTGGAACGCAAGCTTAAACGAGACGCCCGGGATTGCAAGCGTTTGTACATATTTTGCCGCCATACTGGCAATACTCCGGGGGCGTTCGACTTGGGCGCTTACACGCTTTTGTGAGCTTCGCTCACGTCACTCGACGACGCTGTGCGCGCTTACGGAAGCTTTCATGACGTCATGGGTGACACCCTAACCGCTCCCACATTGTGCTTACAAACGCTTCTTCCAGCGAGGTAAGGCAGCAAAAGCGTGAGCGTTGAAAGCGCGCTTATTTTCGAAACGAAGCCCTCCTGAACACAATGAACACACTCGTTTCCCAGGTAGCAATTGGGTCTTTAAATGGTTTTTTGCTTCATTGTAAAGATCAGGTGCGGTTTTTAAAGTAAAGTATTTTTCTTTTTTTCCAACAATTAACAACGATATAGCACTTTGAAAATGTTGTTCCATTCGGCTCGGCTAAAACGCGCCGAGAGCATCCGAAGTCACTCGAGCGGTCTGTGACGTCGCCGTTCGAAAGCCGGTATACGAACTACAAAATCGTATAAGGCTTGTTTAGTTCCTCTTTGTATAAATACGACGAAAAGCGCCCCTAATAGGTATTTCTGAATGTGCCACAAGCCATAAAACCCCGAAATCTGTGGTTCGATTCAGCACGACGTGTCAACCCGAAATCATCGACCACTTATTTTTGCTGTGAAGACGACTTTGATGTCAGTGTAAACGTGTATATACGTGTAAACGTGTAAACAGTGTAAACGTGTATCTATAACGTAGACTGTATTGGAATATTTTTTGATGTGTAAACATATTAGCGCTCGGTACACGGTAGGGGCTAGCTGAGACTTCGAGCGTCAGACGAGTAAGCGTAAGGCTTCGAGCGTCAGATGACGTCACCGTAAGACTTCTTCTTGTGAGTGCGTTAATGTGTGCGTGAGATCGGTACACGGTAGGGGCTAACGGACACTTCCATGCATACGACCGTATGACAGAGCTTAGGTATCGGCATGCCGGACATTTTCTGTTGCTGGAATATTACGTGGTGTCGCCAATCAAAAAGGTAATTATACAATCAAGCCGATAGCAACAAAACAACTCTACAAAACTAGAAAAACTGAAATAATAACAAATATTATTATTATTATTATTATTATTATATTGTCTGTTCAAGCATTGTTGATAATGTATACTGCTGTATCAAACGTAACTAAACAATAAATATTACGAACGACGCATCGGAAACTTTTAGGTTAACACGCTTCGATCGTGATACATAGAAGTGAAACGTTTTTGGCGGCCTTTGTATGCAACGCGCATGCGCGTAACTCTATCTTATTCCATCGCCTTGATCCGTCACTCTTGCTCTCTCTCTATTCTCGCCCAAATCGCTGCAACTGCTCTTTCTTGGCGAGTATGCACACATATACAGAATATAAATGTGTATTAGTCCCATCGCGTAGGGAGTAGGGAAACAAAGAACCGTACAAAGCGGAGACGGAGAATAGGGAACGCTATGCTTAAGATATACGACTTATAACTTTCTCTCATTCTCTCTCTCTCTACCTAAATTATATCTTTCGTCTCTTTTCCGTCACGGTACCTTGCAAAACGCCAAAGAAGTTTCAGTTCAAAAATATAGTATTATAAATCTAAAAAAAAAATCTAAAAAAAAACTCTAAAAAAAAATAATCTACGAATGAATACAAATAAAAACATTCCAACAACAAATTCAAACACTACAATCGATGCTGTATTCTCGCGGTATTTGGAAACACTTCAGTCACAGTTGTATGTGTCTTATTTCTGTTACCACAAACCTATTATTTCGTGTATAAAAGAAATTGAACAATAAATTTTGAAATTTCATTCTTTACGCTATTTTCGCATTGTTTCATTATAAAATAAATTTTGATCAAAACCAGTGCATGACCTCAATTTTCCCAAACCGAACTGATACGAGCTCACATGTTTACACATCAATTCTCGTGAGTACCTTGGCACTCATTTGGGTTTTTTTAAATACGTCTTTTTCAAAATGCTTATGATGCGTAGCGACAATAACTGGAACAATTTATCAAGCCTTTCCTAACCTAAACATTTTCAGTTATCCACGGTCGGTAAATTACTTGAATTCGCTTTCACAAATCCACTTTCACACATCGTTACACGAAAATTAAACTAGTTTTCGACTTTTTCAGAATGCTCGAGACGTTTTCACATGTAAAATGACACCAAATTCCACACTTGTGTACACTTGCGTGTAAGTCGTATACATAACCTATTCGGTCGCGTTCGAACGATGACGTCACAAGCGCCAGCGCCGATAGTGTGGCATTTCGCGCCAACATCTACAATTTGACTTATCGTTATATAAAAACAATGAGTAATTATCCTTAACATTATTTCAAAGAAAAACCCTTTTGACATTCTGTTTAATTATCACAAAAGATCAATTCTAAATTTAAAAAATCAAACATTTTTTGTTTTTTAACAACTTAATTTCCAAATAGTTTTCTTAAGGGGAGATATACACCTAGATGGTCGAAAAAATCGATTTTTTTTGCATTTTCTTGAAGTTTGAGGTCTCCCGAATATCTGGTGAAAACGGCAAGTTAATATTTCGATAAATAAGCCAGTTACAGCCGAGAAAGTGCAACGTGTTTTGCGGCGCCGAGCTGACAGGCAGGTAGCGGCAAGCGACCCTTCGAACAAAGCGTGTCTAGACCTATTTCAAAAGCGAATGGGAGCCCGTCTTCGCGGATGCAAGAAAAACAATCCTGGAATCGGCGGCAAAAACAAATTGACGGCAAAGCTTATAGATAAACTGAGCATTTACTATGGTTTAGCTATTCGCAGAAACTGTAACTCCGAGGATGACATGAAAAAAGCAATATGGGCAACATTCTACCATTACGGCTCAACAGACAGCAAGCCTCAACACCATTTCGGTCCTGAAGGCCCCGAATCGTGGTGCAAGTGGCAACAAGCGAAAGCTAAAAAAGAACTGAAAAATTTCCGTCACGATTATTCTGCATTGCCAAAAATGGTGTTAGATGTCTACAAACCAATATACGAAGACCTCAGCAATGACAAATTGTTAGAACACTGTGTTGGCGGATATACCCAAAACTGCAATGAGAACTTCAACCAACTTATTTGGAAGATAGCTCCAAAAACGATGAACAGCGGGGCCAAAATCGTTAACATTGCTGTATTTCTTGCAACATGCACGTTCAATAATAGTGTCACCTCATTATTGGAAGTTATGAACGTGTTAGGAATATCGGTTGGATCAGGAGCGCACTTGTACGCTGCGCAAGAAGACGAAACTCGCATAGCGAAAGCCGAGCTGCAAGCGCAAGAACAGACAAAAGAAGGTCGAATACGGCGCCGACAACAAAATTTAGAAGCTATGAACATTCCGTCGACCGTAGAAGACCTTCACTATGGGCCTGGTATCGATGATTCCATGTAAGTTGACAAATTTCATGATTTATTCATTCCCAAATTTTCAAACGCGTTTTTCTCAAAACCACGTTTTTCAAATCGGTACCCAAAATTTCTCGAAAACCAATGAACCGATTGCCTTGAGGTTCTTTGTGGTTATTCTATACACCATTATCTAGTACTTGTCATAGGATTTTTTTTTTCCGTTACTTAGTTTTTGTTTTATAGGCAAAATAATAACTAATTTTTGGCCCAAAAATCACTATTTATGTTCAAACGTCCGCCATTTTGTCATAAATCGATATTTTCAAAATCGGCTATGACAAGTACTAGATTATAGTATCTAATTTAATAATCTTTTTGGTTTTTTTTTCAGATGATTTTTGAAGAAACGCCAGTGGGTACCGTATACGCAGATTTTTTTACGACGCTCCAAGGATCATACAATATCCTTGTATATTTTTGATATTTTTAAATAAAGAAAACTAAACATATTTTTGAATGTATATACTTGTAGATAATTAAAACCCCAATCCGAAATTTCAAATTGTTTTCCTTGAAAAAATTCACAACAATGACCTTTTTTCCGGCTCCTAGGTGTATATCTCCCCTTAATGGGAACCAAATGTCCATTCGGAAGTTACCTATGAGTTATCATGTGTCCAACCGTTATCTTTTTGGATGATTTTCAACTAGAAGGTAACCTTCGGGCGGACAATTGGTGCACTTTTAGCCAACTTTTTGAAAATTGCTACTCGGGTTACCAGTTGTTCGTAATGATTTCTGAAAAATGGCGGTAACAGCTTCATGCAAACTGTTTTCAGTTACTTTGGGGGCCCTTCTTCCAATAAAATAACCTTTTCCACATAGTTTCGGATCTGAGGTACGGTTCTTTGGATCTTTCAAGAGAGATATCCATAAATTAGGAAAAATGTTCCCCATTCATCTTTTCATCACTGCTATATTTTATTAGATTCTAATCTTGATCACTATCAGTTTCATTGTTAAGACGGGATATACATTAATAAGTTCAACAAATTGATTTTTTAACGATAGAACTATATTCACTACCCACCAAAAGTTTCCGGACAAAAATTCAAAAAGTTCCGGAACGATTTTTAATGCCATTTCGCCAATAGTTGACATAAATGAATTTAACAAACGGCATTTTGAAGGGGAGGAATTCACCTTCTTTCCGTTTTTTTTTTAATTTTACTATTTTTTCTACAACTAGTACCCTTTTTCGAAACCGACAATTCTTCGACTTTTTTTTTGTTAAATGTATGAAATGTATAAAAATATTTAACTTTGCGGCAGTTAATGCATGTGTTTTGAAAACTAGAACTTATGAGCTTGACGTTAGTTTCGGTCATTTTTTTAACGGTCCTTAAAGGAATAATAAAACCTAAAATCTAAGAACGCTCTTAATCGTCCGAGTATTGGTATACCGTTACCTTAAATGTATATACCGCCTTAACTATTTCGAAAAACTCGTCAATAATTTGAAAACCAACAAAAAGCTTCTGCTAGACCCACCATCTTGATAAGAAAATATAAGCTCGTTCAAGCGTACACAGTTCAACCCAAACGTGCCACACTGCACCGCTAATAAGCGTGAGGAGCTGTAAGCGCGTAAGCGCCAAAGTCGAAAGCACCCTCGACTGAATGGGGTCCGTTGAAAAAGTATTATTAGAAAATGTTCGGGGACGACGAATATATAGCAGAACATTGCTGCGATACGCAGCCGCGCTGTCGTTCGTTTGGGGACAACTCTCTTCGGGTCTTTGCGAATAATGGAAAACGTGTGTGAATTACGACAGAGGTTGAAGGAGTATGCCCGGGAGTGCACGATAAAACTCACCCGAGCGATGGAGGGGTCGGTAGCTCTTTGTCAAAGCCTTGTTTGCCGAGAAGCCAATACGTTGGCATTTTTCCTTTACCCTTTACGTCCGTTCTTCCACGATACTCCATGTTATAGCCGCCTACCTCGTTCAAATGATTCCAGGTTGTCTGGCTCAGATGAATTCGCCACGGGGCTCCGGTTGACTCCATTCTCGAAGCCGTGTTCACCGTATCGCCGAAGAGGCAATATCTCGGCATCGTCAATCCTACCACTCCGGCACAACATGGACCTGCGGATCGTATACTAAGTTATTTACACACTCGTACATGTACGCGTATATGTACCGTGTTATTTTTAGATATACGAATACGAGGTAATATCCCGATTCGAAGATTTTATCCTATTTTGACCCTGCAACTCCTTAGAGTTAGTTTGGGTTAGAAGATAAAGATAGTAAAGTTAACCTTGCAACTTTATCTTGTCCTCTTATCACAGCATCAAAGTTTCTACAGTTTTAGACGTTCAAGCATAACATTTTGTTAGTGGATGCTCCAGATGGGAATCTCGATTAACATGTAGCAAAATCTTGAAAACAAAATGTTTAGCGTACTTTCTCTATATGTACAACTAACTTTCACCCGCGGCTACGCCCGCGTCAAATTTGGCCCATAAAAACTTCATTAGAAGTAGAAGCCCGCATTAGGGCTTTTCAAAAATCCTAAAATATGCGTTTTATTATTTGTTTGGAAGAATATTAATACCGAGTTTTAAGTTGATACACACAAGGAAAGTTTTCCATACAAACTTTTACACCCTATTTCACCCCCTTAAGAGATGATTTTCGAAATATCCTTTTCTAATGCACCTCTACACCTTTCTGAGGAACATATATTTCAAGTTTCAAGTTGATACACGCAAGGAATATCATTTCTCATACAAACTTTTACGCTACCTTAAGAGTGGATTTTCGAAAAATCCTTTCTTAGTGCACTTCTGCACCTTCGAAGGAACTTATGTTCCAAGTTACAAGTTGGTACACGCAAGGAATATAATTTTTCATACAAACTTTTACACCCCATTTCATCCCCTTATTAAGGGGCCAGTCCACTTTGAAAATTTCAAAAAATCGATTTTTTTTACTGTTTTCGAAAGTACATACAGTCAGAAATATTGTGTCAAAATTTTATGAAAATCGGAGCTCTCTAAGTATTTTTTTTTACCTGAACGTCAGGACCTCATTTCGTCTACCTGAGCGTATAGCGCGCTCGGCCGACCCATCGGCCTTTTAATCTAAGGCACTTCAGCAACATTACAAACATCCTCCTGCTCTTTCTGAGGAAGTACAGGAAGTTTTAAAACCTATTTACAAGGATCTCACCAAAACAGAACTGCTCGAAAGGTGTTTAGGTGGCCATACGCAAAACAATAATGAAAGTTTTAACAACTGCGTATGGAATATGGCACCTAAACACATGTTCAACGGCAAAAAAATCGTAGCCGTTGCCTGCAAAGTTTCCGCGTGTGTCTTTAATGAAGGATTTCGTCCAGTGCTTAAAATAATGGAAATAATGGGCGTCAAACTCGGCCCGATCGCCATCGGATTCGCCGACAATCGCGATGACGAGCGTGTTCGCTCTGCAAACCGCCGCAGTTCTGAGTGCTCAAAAGAGACCAGAACCAAACGAAAGCAAGCAAGACTTGAAGAAATCGACGATGATGAGCAATCAGAAGGGATTTTCTACGGTGCAGGAATTGCCGATTGAGTTTAGGTAAGAGTTTTTCATAGTATAAACTTCAAACGCGTTTTTCTCGAAACAACGCTGTCAAAATCTGGCTCCATCGTATCTCTAAAACTAATAAACCGATTCTCTTGAAATTTGAACCACATATTGTAAACACGATTCGCAACAAGATGACCCTCGATGGTTTTAAAATTTTGATTTTTACTCTTTTTTTTGCGAAAAACTGCGAAAAAACGCGTTTTTTTTTACTTTTTTCGTTTTTCATCTGCCATTTTTTCATTTTTTGATAAAACTTTATATCCGAGTGTCATTTTGTAGCTGGTGTCATACTGAATCTAATGGACTTTGATTTTTTTTGTTTCAGACAAGCCGTTGCCGAGTTGTGATGGAGCTACCTAGCCCACCTATTTTTGAGGCGTTACGTTAAACTATAGTTTTTGTACTTAAAAATGAATAAAAATGAATTAAATATTTTTTAAAAATGTATTTCAAGACTTTATTTATCAAGCCCAACAACTTTTATATTCATATCTTTTATAAAATCCTCAAAAAAAAAATCGCGAAAATAGCCTTTTTTTCGTGGCTCCAAAGTGGACTGGCCCCTTAAAAGTTAAATTTCGAAAAATCCTTTCTTAGTAAACTTCTACACCTTCTAAGGTACTTATGTTTTGAGTTTCAAGTTGATACACGCAAGGAATATAATTTTCCATACAAACGTTTACACCCCATTTCACCCCCTTAAGAATTGATTTTCGAACAATCCTTTCTTAGTTCATTCCTACACCTTCTAAGGAACATATTTGCCATGTTTCAAGTTGATACAAGCAAGGAATATCATTTCCCATAAAAACTTTTACGCCCCATTTCACCCCCTTAAGAGTGAATTTTCGAAAAATCCTTTCTACACCTTCCCGTGTAGAAAATTTGCAGGATATACCTAATACAATTCAGGGCCTTCAATGGATTATTTGTGGATTCCATAGTCGGATTTTCCGTAAAAGAGCCAGACCGGGCCCCTATTAGGGAATGGTAGGGTAGGTAGGTTGACTAAAACTATGGTCTAAGTACGGAAACCAAGTAAAGGCCTTCAAAAGGTATAGTTGTAGATTCCCTAATAGGGATTTCCCTAATACTACTAGACTTTGCTATCATAGGAGCAAATCAGTATAAATTGCTTGACTAAAGAATTTGTGGCATATTAATTATCGAAATCGATTAAATATAATAATTAAACTATGCGTTTAGTAAACAAGCTGTGATGCGTAGAACCAACACGCATGCAGTGCGTTCGTTGGAACAACGCGGGATCAAACGTATCAAAATATGCGACAGAATTCTAAGCCTCAAATGTATTGAAATAACACATTTCTTTTTCACAGTGCACACACACACGCACGTACACATATAGCTGCAATAATTTGATATGAGGCACCGTTGAGGCCATTTTAAAGGCCCTGGTTGTTTTGCCTTCAATGGCCCTCGGTAGCAAATTGTGACCGCCCACTGATGGCCCATGTGAGGCTTCCAGACTAGGTCCTTAATAAAGTTAGGGAAACTTAAGATGGGCCCGATCAAAGCCCGAACTCAATTTCCGCACGGGTTTTAAGGAACATATGTTTCAAGTTTCAAATTGATACACGCAAGGAATGTAATTTCCCATACAAGCTTTGCCACCCCCTTTCACCCCCTTAGGGGTCGAATTTCGAGAAATCCCTTTTTAAATGATGCCTCTAATATAAAATCAATACCCTCTCCAAATTTCACGTTTCTACCTTTAGCGGTTTAGGCTGGGCGATGATGAGTCAGTCAGTCAGTCAGGCCTTTGCCTTTTATATATATAGATTTATAGATAGATAGAAGATAGAAGATTGCCTTTTTATATATATATAGATGAGGGCGACATTTTTTTCGCGCACCCCGTCGAGTGGTTTGTCATTGGACAGGTCGTTCAAAATGAAATTTGTATGATTTGGTATTAGCTCACCGGTATGAAGTCCAATTCTCAGTCTCAGCTGCGTCTTCGGCAAATGTTTGAGCTTGAATTTGCCGCTTTGATGCAACAGATCGAGAGCCATTGTGGCAATTTGCGAGGCATGGTCAGGAATCCTAACGGGGCAACCACCGACCACCATGTAAGCGTCACCGATAGTCTCGACCTTGTAAACCGTGTACGCGTTGATCGTAGCGTCGAAACACGTGTAAAGATCGTTCAGAAGATCTACCACTTGAAAGGGAGTAGAATACGCGGATATCGTCGTGAATCCAACTATGTCCGAGAAGTAAATCGTCACTTCGGCAAATTCCTCGGGATCGACGGGCATCCCAAGCTTCAGCTTTTCCGCAACCGTGCTGTATATTCATTAATTCATCGGTTAAAAGGGAAATACATGTAGCGGCATGAACAAAAAAAACGATTTTTCTTTACGTAAAATCCTAGTTAAACATCTTAAGAATACGGCGACAAAGTCGTTGATTAGCCGGTAAGTCACTGTAATCATTGACTTTTCGTAGTTTGAAACTTTAAACACGTTGTTCCGAAAATTATTGGGTCTATGCATAATTCCGTAGCGAAAATCAATTGAATTTTAAACACAAAATATTTACCAAAAAAAGCGATTTGAATCAACTAAATATGTTCCATTCTGTTCAATGACTTTTTGCCATCTCTCCAAGAGCTTCATTATCCCTCTTTCATAGAAGTCCTGGAATTTTTGGGTAAAGGAGTCATCCGAATGGTTTTTGAGGACGTCCAGGGTACTGAAGGTTTTATTATTCAAACTGTTCTGTTGTGCCCGGAACAAGTGATAATCTGAAGATGCAAGGTCTAGACTAGACGCTGGGTGCACGAAAATATCCCACCCAAGCCGCAATAACTTTTGCCGGGTCATCAGAAAAACGTGTGGTGGTTGTCCTGGTGGAAGAATTGTCCTGGTGGAATATAACGCCCTCTCTGTTCGCCAATTCGGGCCGCTTCTGATCGTTTGCTCGCTCTAATTTGGCCAGTATTGAGCAGTACTTGGTCGAATCAATGGTTTTGTTGGGTGGAAGCAGGTCACTATAGAAGATTCCTTTCAAATCCTACCAGATACAGAGCATGGCCTTTTTCGGGTGTAATCCAGTCTTTGCGACCCCGTCTGAGCAGCCTTCCCGAGCTTCAACCATGGTCTTTTTCGACTGAGATTATTGTAGACAATCCACTTTTCATCGCCTGTAGGGAAGACTGAGGAGGTTTGTGACAAAGTCGATTTCTCGGCACCTATGACCGTTAGCGAAGTAGCAACGTCGCACATTTATTGCTTTTTAGACGCATCATTCAATGCAGTACGCGCCGACAGCCCACAGGAAGCGGTTGCGACTATACGACGTCTGCGTCCAAAAAATTGCCAAAAGTCAGTTTTCGACAAAAATTTTGATATCCTATTTTTAGATACGTATTACGTTAGCGTTATTGTAATATGTTTTCTTATATGCATTGGCTTTTCAAGTTTCATAGCATGATGTTTTTTTGGGTTCGCTTTCCCTTTGGAGGTTTAGAGTTATTATTCTGACCGAAGCACGATTTTTTGCACCTAGGAGAATTGTGACAGCTGGTCACAACTCTCCGATTTCGTTTTTTTCCCTGACAATAATGTTTTGTGGTGTGGCCGAAGAAGACTAAAAAGAAAAATAACATCAATGACGAAAAGGACAAAGATGCAGAAAATAATTGTTTCTACTCGTGTTGCCTGGAGCCCTTTGCCAGTAGTCAATCAAAAGAGAAGTGGGTTCAATGCATCGAATGCAAGGGGTGGTCACATGAAGTTCGCACTGGAGGAGAGTGTTGCCATATTTGTCATAATTGCTCGTCGGATTAGATTTCGGACGGAACTTGATTTTTTACTTGATTTTAATTCGATTGATCTCTTACAAATGCCGCATTTTGTGATAATTATGTTGATAATTAATATTAAATGTTATTTAAGTTCGTAATGATGTGCCAAAGGATGATTAAAGGAGTCTAATTAGTGTTAAAATGAATAGGGAGTTAATGTTGGTTATAATTACATACCGAAGTTTGATTAAGGCAAAACAAATGTGTAATTATTTATTATTAATATAAATGTTTATTTTATTCACCAACAGCAGCGTTTGAATTAAATTTCTTTTCTCATAATAATCACCAAATACATAGGTGTCACAACTTACCTCGACCTCAGTCACAACTTACCTCGGTATTAGGAGAGTTGTGACACGGGCAGTTGTTTCGGTTTTAGTCGATTTTCTCAGAAACCTTAATACTTTTATTTATTTTTATGCTCGTTTCGAATAGAGTATAGAACTAGCTATGTTAAGTTATAGAGTTCATAGATGTAGTAGTTTTTTTTACTGCGATATGCTAGTTGAAATAAAAATTGTCACAACTCTCCTCAGTCTCCCCTAATTATATTTCGCGCCTCGTTAGATGCCACAACGTTCAGAGTCTTCAAATCAAATTTTCTGGGCGGTGCTAGTCCCCCGGCGCGCCCCTCCTGCTTCATATTCTTTCGTTGTGCGCTAGAAGCAACATCGTGAGGGGGTTAGGTTGAAAGAGTTTTGTGGTAATAAGGTGAAGGATAAAGCGAAAAAGAAGTGAGAATGTCGAAGAGGAGACATGAGAAGCTTGAGGAGATGACTAAAAGATTGAAACTAATGCAAGAGTCATTAGAAGATCTCCAAGAATTGGATGACGATTCAGGCGAGGAGAACGCGTCGGAAGATGGCGACGAAGCAGATGGCCGACAGATCGGCTTAGAAGGTAAAAAAAAAGAAAAGCGAACATATTAATTAAGCGAACAAACAGAAAAACGGTCACGAAAAAAGCACGATGAGTTTGCACGAGAGGCAAAATAGATCGTAGCATCATCCTGATGAGCTCATATGAAAAATGAGACAAATCAGAGATTCGGCTGATGAGCGGGCACGGGAGGCCTGACATGTCAGACAATACAACAGATAGATAGTGCTGAGTCACAGTAAAGTGAAGAATACAAAAGCAAAAACTGACCAAACAAAAAAAAAAATAAAAATAAAAGAAGAAACAGAAGAGAAACAAAACATGCATTTATATATATATACAAAAAAAAAACAAAAAAAAGAAACAGAAAAGAAAGAAAACATGCATTTATATATATACACAAAAAAAAGCGTGTTTTGTAGTTTGGTTTTTGTTATTTTGTTCACGCAGATTTGGTAGTCACAGAGGACAAAGAAAATGTCAAGCCAGAGGACAATAACGCAGAGGACAAAACTTTGAGCGAAGAGAAGAATGAGAAAGACCTTGACCTGGCAGTCCTGGAGGTTCTGGTCGAGGACCCATCTGCATCCAAGGCACTGGATTTCGACCTCCACACCTCTCTGGCGAACAGGTGGAAGCATTTTTTGGCCCATGGAATCCCCAAAGAAGAGAAAGAGAAGCTTCTCGAGAAATATGCGACAAAGAAAGGTTTCGAGGCCCCTGAGTTGAATCAGGAGATCCGAGCGGTATTAAATGAATCCGGGCAAAAAAGAGACGGGTTTTTGTCAGAGGTACAGCGACCGGCGGGATCGACACTTATGTCACTGGGAGTGGCAATATCCTCTCTTTTATACGAGGATGAGAGTATCGACAAGTTGACATTCTTGGAGAACTTGAATGACGCGGCCAAATTGGTCACCGAGATTCATTTTAAGCAAAACGAATTAAGAAAAGCCTTCATTTTGCCGGGCGTGAGTAAACAGGTGAAGGAGCTATTGGAAAAAACCAAACCAGACACCTTCCTGTTTGGCAAGGGCTTGAGCGAGAAAATAAAAGAATTCAAGACCTTGGAAAGGATTGGACCCAAGAGTGCATACGTCCAGAAGGGCGGTAATCGTTATCAGGCGCCATCAGGGAGTTTAAACTTCCGGGGCCCGAAGGGAAGAAGACCGTTCCAGAGCCATGCGGGCAATTTTCAATCAGGCAGTCAGGGCCGACCAAGATTGTCTTTCAGAGGCAGGCAGCAACCCTTCAACTCGAGGGGACAGAACCCAAAATTCAAAGGAAGGAGAGGAAAATAAACGAAAAAGTAGGTAGATTATCAGGCAGATTAAAGATATTTAAAGAACACTGGAGGCTCATAACGGATGATAGATTTGTCTTAGATTGTATTGAGGGATACAGGATTATTTTCAGCTCCAAGGTCTAGCAGAATGTAAAGCCTCGAGTAAACATACCAGTCGGTCAATTTGAGAGTTACCAACAAGCGGTAAAGAAGTTGTTAGAGAAAGGGGCAATCGAGGAATGCGATGAGAGTAAGGACCAGTTCGTTTCATCATATTTCTTAGTGCTGAAACCAGACGGTACATACAGGTTTATATTAAATTTGAAAAAGTTCAACAAGTTTATCGAAACGAAGCATTTTACGATGGAGGATATTCAGACGGCAGCAAGAATAGTTTTTCCGGGAAGCCTTATGGCAAAAATTGATTTACAAGACGCGTATTACTTGATCCCAGTCAGTAAAGAGAGTAGAAGATATTTAAGATTCGCGTTCAGGGGCCAACATTATCAATTCACGTGCCTGCCCTTCGGGTTGGCGACAGCACCGCGTGATTTTACGAAAATTTTGAAGCCAGTTGTTCGGTACCTGAGGTCCAGGGGCTACACATCCGTGATCTATTTAGACGACTTACTGTGCGTGGAAGATAGTACCGAAAAATGTGAAAGAAATGTGTATGAGTCGCGAAAATTGTTAGAATCTTTAGGATTTTTAATCAATGATAGAAAAAGCGACTTAGTTCCAAAGACAAGGCGTCAGTTCCTAGGATGTTTTATAGACACAGAGAGGTTCGCATTAGAGCTACCAGAGGAGAGAAAGAGTAAGCCGTTTAATCTTGTAAAAAAGTACAAAAATAGGAAAAAATGCAAGATCAGAGAGTTTGCCGAGCTCATAGGGAGCTTAGTTGCGGCCTGTTTAGCCGTAGAGTACGGCTGGTTATACACAAAGATCATGGAAAGGGAAAACATTAAAATTCTATTAGCAAACGGTGGAGATTATAATACAAAAATGGAGATTCCCCAGTGTGTTATACCGGATCTATGCTGGTAGGAGAATCATATTAAAGAGGGCGCCAACCAAATAAAAACGGGGACTTTTGAGGTAACAATTTTTACAGACGCCTCGGATTCCGGTTGGGGAGCAGTTAGAGGAAATAAAAGGACGTACGGTTTTTGGTCGGGAACACAGACCAAATGGCACATCAATTTCAAAGAATTATATGCAGTCAAGTTAGCGTTGCAGGAGTTGGCCAGGAAAACTGTAGATAGTCACATATTATTCCGGATCGACAATACAACAGCAATCGCTTACGTGAATAAAATGGGAGGCACAAGGTTTCACAAGTACAATTTACTTGCAAGAAAAATTTGGCAGTGGGCAGAGAAAAGAAGGAATTTTCTGTTTGCTTTCTACATACCGTCAGCAGAGAACGTAGATTCGGATCAACTGTCGATAGTAAAGAATGCGGACACGGAATGGGAATTAACCGGTCAAGCATTTGAGGAGATTAGTTATTCTCTAGGAGCACCGGAAATAGACCTGTTTGCGTCAGAAGCCAATACTAAATGCAAAAGATTTTGCTCTTGGTTTCCGGAAACGAGCACCTGGGTAGCCGACGCGTTTACAATAAGCTGGTCCGATCTCGAATTTTATGCTTTCCCCCCTTTCTCTTTAATCTTACGTGTACTCGCCAAAATAAAGAGAGACAAAGCAGAGGGGATTCTGGTAGTGCCTTACTGGCCCAACCAGCCCTGGTATCCGATTTTCATGAGCGTAATTGTAGAAAATCCTTTAAGATTTAGCCCTGATAATAATTTGTTATTATCTCCGTATAGACAAACAAAGCATCCGAGGGCGCGAGACTTAGTCTTGCTGGCAGCCAGGGTCTCCGCGCGTTTGTCTGAGAAAAACAGGTCCCAGCAGAAGCAATGGAAATTATATTGTCGTCGTTAACTCCGTCAACAGCTAAACAATATAAGACGGCCTTGGGGAAATGGGAGACGTTTTGTAGGACGAGAGGGTTTAACTTTGTTAAGCCGCAGGTTAACACGTTATTAAGTTTCTTAACGTTTCATTTCGAGAAAGGAGCCTCATATAGCAACATAAATTGTCTACGCTCTGCCATTTCTCTGATCTCGGAGAAGAAAATAGGTGAGGATCCAATAATCAAAAGGTTTTTAAGAGGCGTGTTCAAGCTAAGACCCAGTTTCCCCAAATATTCCTCGACTTGGGACGTGGCATTGGTACTAGACCACCTGGCAGCATTGCACCCTGCGGAGAATTTGTCGATAGAAGAGTTGTCCAAGAAAACCGTTATGTTATTAGCGTTAAGCACGGCCAGCAGGGCCCAAACGCTCGCAAATATAGATATAAGAAATATTAAAAAATCTTCACATGGGTTAGAGATACCAATCACGGAACTGTTAAAAACATCTGGCCCAGGGAGAAGACAACCCGTACTAAAAATTCCGAGATTCACGGACAAAGAGGGGTTATGTGTAGCCACGTACGTGGAAAAAGATTTAGAGACGACAGCGGCCTATCGAGGGAAGGAAAATAGTCTTCTCTTGGCTGTTAAAAAACCGAACAAGAAAATTGAGGCTCAAACTGTCAATAGATAAATTAAGAATGTTATGAAGGCTAGCGGTATAGATATTTCTTTATTTTCGGCTCACTCCACGCGGCACACCGCCACCTCAGCAGCCTTCGCCAAAAGGGTTTGCCTAGATACAATAAGAAAAACGCCTGGGTGGTCGGAAAGGTCACGAATGTTCACAAGAATCTATCAGCAGCCGATAGAGAGAGTAGAGCCAGACTTTGCGAATAATGTTCTCATCTCGCACTAATTAAGCATAGATAATAGATAATACAAAACTGTGCTGTGATTTGAATAGAATATGTGAGAATTACCTTCACAGACCAACATAAATGTAATAAATAAAAAATTCAATATACGAAATGAATAAACGGATTGTTGTTATCTCTAAACAACTACGATGTAATCTCGAGAACGAGGCGCGAAATATAATTAATCGATCGAACGAGCCCACCGAAGGCGGGCGATGTTCGATCGCAATTATATGAGTCGCCTCGTTCGAAGAGATTACATCCCACCCAAAAGGTCATAATAAAAAACCCAACCCTTTGCTAAACAACAATCCTGCGGTACTCTAAAAAATATGAAGCAGGAGGGGCGAGCTAGCACCCCCCAGAAAATTTGATTTGAAGACTCTGAACGTTGTGGCATCTAGCGGACTCGGGAGTAACTACGATGTAATCTCTTCGAACGAGGCGACTCATATAATTGCAATCCAACATCGCCCGCCTCCGGCGGGCTTGTAAGATCGATTAATCATGCGCTTTAAAAAAGTTTCGTTTTGATGGCGTTTGAGCAGCAAATCGCCAACTGAAATTGGGTCCATTAAATTCTTTTTGGTCAGTTCGTGCAGGATCCAAATATCAAGCTTGTTTACCATCCCAAGCTTCCGTCAGTGTCTCGAAACAGTTGATTGGTTAATGTTGAGGTTATGTCCGATCTCTGTAGTCGTCAAATGTCGTCCGGAGTCGATCAAAGTCTTGATTTATCGACATCAGTAGTGATCTATGGCCGACCGGATCGAGAAGCATCTTCGAGATCATAATCTCTACAACGAAATTTCGCAAACCACTTCCGACACACACTTTCGCTTACGGCATTCTCTCCGTACACGGCGCATATCTTTTTGTGAGTTTGCAACGCGTTTTTGCCTTTTCGGTAATAAGGAAGCGAAATGCATAAAAAATACATTTTTTCCTTCCATGTTCAAAAGATAATTAAACTTCCTATACGTCGAGGATTTCGATGGATACTTTTTTTAAATGTTGCCACAAGTTTCCGCTTTCACTTAATATACAAAACTTCATATGGTTGACACATGTGCGAGCGGGCAAACAACTGCGAACGACATCTGTCGGAATTTCACTACGGAATTATGCATAGATCCAATACATTTTTTAAGTTTATGGGAAACAACTTTGACACGAGTTGACTGAACATGCTAAAATTGTACACATAACTTAATAACAATATTAGCTTGGACTTATACCTACTTTTTTTTTATGAAAGTCACCTCTAAAAAATACTTTTTTTATTGCAAAAAAGAATGAAAATATTGTGTAAAAATTCAATTTTTTTTGGTGTCTCGTTTTTTTCATTTTCAACTTTTCATATGTTTCTTCGGTATAAGTTTAGCATTTGGATGTTAAAAAAAAACTAAAAATTCTTGGCTCATATTTTTCAAATTAATATTGAAGTCGTTGGATTGCCCACAAAGTCACAACTGCCGCCAAAACCTTTCTAAAAGAAAAGGACATAAAGTCGCCATTTTCCAATATTTAAAAATAAAAACATTAAGCTAAACAGTTTAATTATGTAATAAATTGTACCTAAAGTTTCATAAATGGGAAACGTTTTGTTTGTTTCCAAAAAAAAAAAAATATATCAAATTTTGCTATTTTTTCGTCATCTACATGTATTGCAGCCCCTTAAATCGTTGATGAATGCGGTAACCAAAAATCATCGACCAAAAATCATTCTCCACGATACTCTACGATAACGTTATTTATAACAAGTTGCATCAAATAATAACAGTAGTGAAACTTGCCTCGGTAGCATTCGATTGAGCAGCTGTTCAGTTTTTTTCTTTTCCATGTCGAGCTGCTCGGTACGCTCGCGTATCAGTTCCTCCAAATTGTTAGAATACTTCTCGAGCATTTGAAACATGGTATCGACGAAGTTGACCTTTCTGAAAATCGCAATAATCACATTATCGTAAAAACTTAAATTTTCCGGACATGCAAAGTAGAATTAAGCAAAGCAGCTCACCTGCCGTGATTCAATTTTTTGAAGAGATCATGAACCGCATTGAAGTCAGGCCTCATGTCGGCTGCTTCCGCCCAACATTGGCGCATTATGTTTATTGCTTCCGGTGGGGCTGCGCCCTTGCTCACCGATGGCCTTATGAGCGGCGGTGGTCTCTTAACTTTCTCGATGATTTCTGTAATTGTTTTATTACAATATTTTTGCTCATATTTTTGTTTGAAATTTGCCATATAAATGGCGAATTATTGCAATAGATGTATAGATATTTATATCACCTTCGGGTGAAAGAGCGAGCATGCAAAAAGGCTCGCCCCGGACGACGACTTCCTGCATTATTATGCCGAAACTGTAAACGTCGGCGGGCTGTGTGCCTCGCTTTTGCAGATGTGGATGTCTTAGGAGCTCCGGAGCGGTCCATAACAAATCTGCAGCACGGGGGAACAATTTATTGCTGTCATATATCGTGGATTAAGGAAGTACGACTACTTCCGCGGGGTCAACAAAGAAACTACATTTATGTTACCACACGGGTGTTCTGATTTATGTTAATATTCGTATTGTCGATCACAATCGTCTTCACGACGATTTCCAAACAGTAGGGAGATTCTGAAGTTCGGTGGCGACTGTTTTCGTTATCGTTAGCTAGCGACAGCCAATAAGAGGCTCCCTGTGGCTGTGATTAGCCAGCGTCAACGAAAACTGTCACTACCGAGTTACAGAATCTCGTTACAAAGCTAGGTTATGCTCGTCAAACGAACCGGCCACCACCATTTTTACGATGGAATAACTGTTAAACTGTTCTTATTTTTTTCCTGAAATGTTCTACACGTGTTTATTGAACTCTTAAGAATATGTACGAATTGATTTAAAAAATTATTATCAAGTACGTTTGTACGTTTGTTTACAACGGTGCACGGAAAACACTCCCAATTGTGGACGTTGTATGAATATGAAAAAAAATCAAACATATTTTTAATCTGTATGAATGTTGTGATGCATGGTACCAGACTCAGTGAAACGAAATGTACAACATGGCAGCATGCTAAACTCTGATTATCAATTTTTGCTATTTTTTGATCATTCTACACATTATATATGAACAAAAAAAAATGATTTTGTCTCAACTCTGCTATCAACGTTGAAAAACAGTCTACTGAAGGGGTATGCCAAATCTGAGCTCAATCGGCCAATTGGTCATCGAGATATCATGGTTGCCGATTTAAAAAATATAGTTTCGAGAAAAACGCGTTTGAAGTTTGCTGCGTCGTGACCGCGCTCCCCGAGCGAAGTGAGGCACAATATGTCTCGGGGCACTGTGAGCCACATGCCGTTTCTCGGAGGTTTGTAGCTCGTAAATTACGAAATTTTATGTGTTGAACCGCAATTTATATTTGGTTTCGTCAGGCCTAAAAGGAAGTCGATAGTAGCTCACAGAGAATTATTGAAATTAAAAAGTAATTTGAGGCTTGGAAAAAAAAATTTCGCTCGCTGGGAAAACGTAAAATATAATGACAATTTCTGTAGCGGCTCGAGTTTTTGGTCCTAATCGATAGTATTATTATTTATGATGCACTCACAAGTGACTTGTGTTTTTCCATTCGTAGTTTAATGAATAGTTATTTTCATCAATAATCAAATATTTTACTAGTGCGGTACAATGTGTCACCGAGTTGTGGAGCACAATGAGTCGATTCCCAATGAGGAAACAAAGAATTCACGATGCTCCGAAGAAGCGCAATGTGTCACGGGCAACTGTCAACCACATGCGATTTCCCGGAGTATTGTAGCTTGCAAAAGCCGAATTTTTTTGTGTTGGATCGTGATTTATATTATGTTTCGGCTGGCCTAAAAGAAAGTCAATAGAAGCTCACAAAGAATTATTAAAAATACAAAATTAATTTGAGACTCGAAAAAAAAATTTTGCGTGCCGGGAAAACGTCAAATATTGTGAGGCAATTGTGTAGGGCACAATGTGTCATCGAGTTGTTGAACACAATGATCCGACTCCCAATGTAATTGGTAAATAATACCTGTTGTGAAATTATCGGTATGTAAGAAAAACTGTTATCTATGTTAGGAAAATATAAGAGTTTCAGCAGGCTCGTTGTACCCTACGTTTCGCAGCACTTGACACACTGTACCCACCTATCTGACACATTGTATCCCACCCATGGGATACAATGAGCCAATGTGGAAATTTTTTCCGTTCCCATTATTTTAGGATTTTCAATCTTTTGCAAAAAATATGGTAGCTTTATTGTACGCCCAAAGATCTATAAAATCGGTTATGACCTTTTTTTTTCTAATCAGACTACTTTGGTAAGAATTCGTTAGAAAAAAGTGACACACTGTGCCCCACCTTCCTCTACTTCTCGTAATTTCTTTATCTTGGTTAATTTTATGAGTATTATTAAACGGTTTCCACAGACGTATTCAGAAAGGTCTGTACAATAATACAATAAAATTTACAAACGATTTTTACATATTTCTGGACAACAATATTGCCTTACATTTTCCGCGAGAAATTCTTAATATTTGCAAAGTTATACGTCTGGGGACCGACTCGCCTGTCACAGGCATAAGTACTTTTTGTATACAAAAGTTTGATGCGAAAAGCTTTAAACGCGTTTTTCTCGAAACAATTTTTTTCACCTGGCGGACACGTATCCAGAAAAACTATTCGATCAAAATCGTTCTAAAATTTCGACATTGTTCTACATATCTATGGCTATCAAGTGAGCTACAAGCGTGCCGATTAATCGATATTTTCCTATTTTTTTTTTTCATTATAAAAAGACGCAACAAAAAGTCAATTTCAAATATAATTTGTGAAAGCTGCTATTTTTAATTTTTTTCACGCAAGCTCTCCGTGGTTCATTCAATAGAGATTTATATGCAAATTAAGATTAATTTTGATTTTTTCTTTACAGATTATTCCGATGAACGCAATCAAGTTACGAATCAAAAATTCGTATAAACAAACGAAAAAAAAACCTTGAAAATTTTTTTTCGTATAATTTAATGATACTGCAATATAATATCAAAGTTTCAAATCGCTCCGTTATCAATTTCCGTTAAAAGTATTCCATCAGAAAGTAGAATATAAAACATTCGCAGTTAAACGAATGTTCCATCACTAAATCTAACACTAATACGAATAATAATAATCTTATGTGTGCGGTTACCTCGTGCGGTCTTGGACGGCGGGATGAGGTTCTGTGCCTCGTAGAAGGCCGGTAAACCGTAATCGGTAACTTTCAGGACCCAGCGTGCATCAATGACGCAGTTTCTTGATGTCAAATATCCATGAACCCGAATTGGACTGCTGTGAAGATACTTGATACCCTGAATGGCATATACGCATATATATTTATATATATATACACACACACACACACACGCGCGTCGGAAATAGCCGCACGGTCGACGATCGGCTTCGGCAATTTTTCATGTCACGCGGCGTTAGCCTGGGCCAATACTTGGAAGCATGACTGCTTAGGCGCGCACTCCCTAGCGCGCCGAAATTTTTTTCAACACTCGCCATTTTGACTGAGGCGGGCTGCCATTTTGTTCAGTCATCGAAATTAAAAAATCGACTACCACAGAGACTACAAAGTTTAATATACACTGAGAGAAATGTACTCCGTTTTCAACCATACTTCAACAATATTTTATATTATTGTCCCCTGAGAGGGCAATAATATTTTATAATCACCCGAGTGAACATTTTCGAGCCGCGTTCAACCCTCAAAATAAAGGCCTCCTTCCCCGAGTAGGGTAAGGTGGTGTAGGAGTACGCGGGCGATAAGAGTACGCAGTTACGCGACGGATGAAACGGTTTGCTAATGGAAGCTAACTTTTGTTGTGTTTGGACCGCCTAACGGGGTGTTTGTGACAACAACAAAAAAATCCAAAGTGGAATAAAACGGAGAGGCCAGATAAGTTTGAAGTTTTGGTTGCAATTTCTTATTTATTTTTGACATTTTCAAAGCATTACAAAAACGAAACACAATTTACTTTCTTCAAAAACAACTATTAATTTCGTATACCGGTTTACTAAGGTTATTGTTCAAAATGAAAGAAATTTCGCATCTCATCCATAAATCACAGTAACAGTCATGTTTGTTCAAAATGTGCAGGTCGTATAAGAATACGCAGTGCTTAGGTGTGTACTCTTATACGACTGTTGTCAGAGAGTACTCTTATACGACTGTTGTTAGATATTATGTTTTTTTTAAATTTCAGCATCTCCCGAAGGAAACGGACTACCGACCGAAGTCTATGGTGAATTATCGATCTTGAAAATGCAAGGAAGCGAGTTAATGATGGCGAATCTATAAGGGCGGTAGCACATTCGTTGGAAGCGATTGAAACCACTCTTCGTAAGAAGCTGAAGAGATCCACACCAACTACATCTCTGGGGCGATACGAACTCTCGAACTTCAAGATCGTCACGAACTTCGAGAACTTCACGAACTTCGAAAACTTCACGAACTTCGCGAACGTCACGAATGTTTCGAACTTTGCGAACTTTTCCAACTTCACGAACTTCACGACTCTCCAAATCTCCAACTCTCTCTCTCTCTCTCCAGCTCTCCAGCTCTCCAGGTCTCCCAGCCCTCCAGCCCTCCAGCTCTCCAGTTCCCAGTTCTATAGCTCCCCAACTCTCATACAAATGTGGGCAATTTTATTTGCGATTTATGTGTCGATTAAAGCTTGCGTACTCTTATCGACCCTCGTGCGTACTCGTAAGGGGAGATATACACGTAGGAGCCGGAAAAAAAAGGTCATTTTTGTGAATTTTTTCAAGGAAAACTATTTGAAATTTCGGATTGGGGTTTTAATTATCTAAAAGTATATACATTCAAAAATATGTTTAATTTTCTTTATTTAAAAATATCAAAAATATACAAGGATATTGTATGATCCTTGGAGCGTCGTAAAAAAAATCTGCGTATACGGTACCCACTGGCGTTTCTTTAAAAATCATCTGAAAAAAAAACCAAAAAGATTATTAAATTAGATACTATAATCTAGTACTTGTCATAGCCGATTTTGAAAATATCGATTTATGACAAAATGGCGGACGTTTGAACATAAATAGTGATTTTTGGCCCAAAAATTAGTTATTATTTTGCCTATAAAACAAAAACTAAGTAACGGAAAAAAAATCCTATGACAAGTACTAGATAATGGTGTATAGAATAACCACAAAAAACCTCAAGGCAATCGGTTCATTGGTTTTCGAGAAATTTTGGGTACCGATTTGAAAAACGTGGTTTTGAGAAAAACGCGTTTGAAAATTTGGGAATGAATAAATCATGAAATTTGTCAACTTACATGGAATCATCGATACCAGGCCCATAGTGTAGGTCTTCTACGGTCGACGGAATGTTCATAGCTTCTAAATTTTGTTGTCGGCGCCGAATTCGACCTTCTTTTGTCTGTTCTTGCGCTTGCAGCTCGGCTTTCGCTATGCGAGTTTCGTCTTCTTGTGCAGCATACAAGTGCGCTCCTGATCCAACCGATATTCCTAACACGTTCATAACTTCCAATAATGAGGTGACACCATTGTTGAACGTGCATGTTGCAAGAAATACAGTAATGTTAACGATTTTGGCCCCGCTGTTCATCGTTTTTGGAGCTATCTTCCAAATAAGTTGGTTGAAGCTCTCATTGCAGTTTTGGGTATATCCGCCAACACAGCGTTCTAACAATTTGTCATCGCTGAGGTCTTCGTATATTGGTTTGATGACATCTAACACCATTTTTGGCAATGCAGAATAATCGTGACGGAAATTTTTCAGTTCTTTTTTAGCTTTCGCTTGTTGCCACTTGCACCACGATTCGGGGCCTTCGGGACAGAAATGATGTTGAGGATTGCTGTCTGTTGAGCCGTAATGGTAAAATGTTGCCCATATCGCTTTTTTCATGTCATCCTTGGAGTTACAGCTTCTGCGAATTTGAGGTCTCCAGAATATCTGGTGAAAACGGCAAGTTAATATTTCGATAAATAAGCCATAGTAAATGCTCAGTTTATCTATAAGCATTGTCGTCAATTTGTTTTTGCCGCCGATTCCAGGATTGTTTTTCTTGCATCCGCGGAGACGTGCTCCCATTCGCTTTTGAAATAGGTCTACACACGCTTTGTTCGAAGGGTCGCTTGCCGCTACCTGCCTGTCGGCTCGGCGCCGCAAAACACGTTTCACTTTCTCGGCTGTAACTGGCTTATTTATCGAAATATTAACTTGCCGTTTTCACCAGATATTCTGGAGACCTCAAACTTCCAGAAAATGCAAAAAAATCGATTTTTTCGACCATCTAGGTGTATATCTTCCCTTAAACGTCCGTATGTCTGCGAGTTCACAAATCCCTTTTTGTAGTTTGTAGTTTGTTATTTTTAAAAAATTAAGATTCCTAATTGTCACTCATTATTTAATTAGAATGCTAGATATTCTTTCAATAAAAAAAAACTGATTCGTAAAATGTACCTGTTTGTTTTTTCCACAGCTTTGAAGCTTAGGTGCCTAGTATATATCACCTTACCCTAGAGATCGGCGATAGTGGATTATCGGGTACCTAAACGAGGATACAATGTTTGGAATACCAATACGTTAGAGCTTCCGATGAACCTCCCGAATGGCAGAAACTGGACATTGTCACTCAAAGGAGGCTAATGCAGAGTGCAACTGAACCTGCGAAACCCGAGGTGGGCCTACTTCGAACGTTCCCACAGAACCTACTAGCCCCTCTTTCGGCCTACTGTAGGCGCAATGTAGACCCTCTGGAACCTCCATTCAGCCTACTGTAGGCGCACTGTAGACCCTCCGGATTCTCCATTCAGCGAAAACGTATTTATTTCGTCATTGTACGGGTTACCGATCAGGCCACAATGGAGTGTTGATGGAAGAGATTTCGAATTTGGGCTCAAAGCAGGTTAGGTGGGGTCGAGGCAACGGACTTGAGATCGAAAGCAGGCTAAGGAGGCCTGTGTTCTGCACGTTTCACTGAAACGGGGGGTAGAAAGAACGTTTGGGAGGACTAATAGAGGCTACACTGGAGGCCTCTTCATGGCACTGAAACCTACCAAATGGGGTTTGGTAGGTTCACCGGAGGCTGGCGGCTTCTGCATTACAAACAAAAATGGGTCCTGCGAATGTTCAGAGGAGGCTATAAATTTTGGACTCGGGTGACCATATAGTGATTGCGGTGCCAATAAACTATAGGGAATTTGACTATTCCTTCTTTTACCATGGGCGTTTGTTTTAATTACCATGGACTCTTCTCTCTGTGTACTTTGAAAAGCATTTCTTTAATGTGCTTTACATGATTGTTCAAAGACTTTTTGGGGTACCGTAGAGACGGGACAATTTATAGTACAAATTTTTCATAAAAAGTTCTTTAAAAAATATAAAAGATGTTCTTTTCAAGCATCCCATCCCCACAGTTTTCCTTCGCTCCGCTAAATCCCTCAAATAAGTAATTTTTTGGTGGAGAAACTTATAATGTCCCGTTAGCGAAGAGTGACAGTGGCCAACAATCTTGGAAGATCTGTAAGGGCCTGCGAATAGTGAAGTGACAAGGGTGGGGTAAAACCGGAAAGAATGCGATTGGAAAATCGCAAACCGGGTAAAACCAGAAAGGAACATTAAAAATACACACATATGGTACGAAAGTACAGTGCTTGTCAGAAGTTTGAGAACAGGTAGTAAAAACACCATTTAATATGGCAAAAAAACAAAATGAATTATATATTTTACATGAAATAATCTAGTACGAAGTATTGGTGCGCATTAGTAATGAAACATATGTTGCCCCGTACAATTCATTTTGGCTACAATAGCTTCTCGTCGAAGTGACGACCCTTAGCTCTGATAACCGCCGCACAGATTCTGGGCATTTTTGCAATCAATTTTTCCAGCGTTCCGGCTGAAATCTTCTTCCTCGAATCCTGTAGAGTCTTCCATAACCCTTCCCGATTGGTGGGATGTTCGTTGCGTACCGCTTTATCAAGCTCTTCCCATAAAAGTTAATTCAGAGACAAGGTGGGTATTACCGGGGACTGAGGTGACTATTCCATGATTTTTATAGCACCAGGGATCCTTTTTTTTCAAATAGTTTTTATATAGGAAAGAAGTATGCTTTGGGTCATTATCTTGTTGGAAGATGAACTCACGACGCAGAATTCGTGTTCCAGATGGTATTACATGTTTTATCAGAAACCTATGACAGACGTTTTTATCCATAATTTTTTCAACTTTGGCTAAATCTCCGACTCTGTTACTACCAAAACAGCCCCAAACTATCACGTTACATCCGCCTTGCTGCACTGCGGACACCACACATTCCGGAAGGAAGAGTTCATTTGGCCGACGACGGACGTACTGGCGGCGTTGAGAACCAAAAAGTTCGAACTTGAACTCATCGGTCCAAACCACGTCCTTCCATTGACCCGCTGTCCAATTTTTATATTCATTGGACCATTTAAGTCTCTCAGCAACATTTTCCTTCCTCAATAAAGGTTTCCTGACAGCCACTCTCCCTGCTAGACCGGCATCACATAAACGTCGCGTCACCATACTGGATGGTACTGATCCTGCTCTTGTTCCGTTAACGCAGCTGCAATTTCTCGAGCTGATAGCTTTCGATTGATCTTGGAATGTGAAACAATAAAGTTATCTCCACGTTATGATGTCTTTCTAGGAGCACCGGTCCTTTTTCTAGTCGTGTTTGAGCCATTTTCCGCCTTTCTCTCCAAAGCTCGAGTAACGGCGCCTAGTGAAGTCTTCAACTCTGCAGCAATTTTTCCTAGGGACCACTTCAGATCCCTTAAAAGAGGCACCTGTGATCTGATTTCAATGCCGAGTTCCTTATGTTTTCGCTGCATTGTAGCATAAGTAAATGAAAACCACACAGTGAAAATCACAAGTAAGAACACACATAACTTCGGTAAATTCGTTGGTTCCGCGAATGTGATTGCTCGTTTACGAATTCTGTTGACATATACCTACTTAGTAATTGTGTCAACAGAGTGCATCGTACTCACAGCAACCAACAGTAACTTGTAAACAAGCTTCTATCAGCTCAGCTCGGGAGGCGCGATGATGATCGGTTTCAGAAACTTGTATTTTTCGAATTTTATTATTAATATCTGTGTCATGTAAACGACACGTATATCCTATTTGTGTATGCTTATACTATTTCTTCAGATTAGGTGTCTCGAACACGCGAGAATGTATGATTTTTTTTTGGTTTTGGGTGATGTTCTCAGACTTCTGACAAGCAGTGTACGTAAAAATGGAAAAACCGCGTAATTATAAAACGTGAAAAAAAACAGGCACTCTTACCCGCACAAGATCGGTGAGCAGAGAGAGCCGGAAGGACCAATCGAGTTTGATCTCATCCTGGACGAGTACATCCTCAAGAGATCCTCTGGAACAGTATTCAGAGACCAAACACGGTCTGGTCGGCTCGGTGAGGCAACCAATCAATGGATTCAAATTCTCGTGTCTCAGCCCATGCACCTATAGAACACACGTCAATAATATTTGGTCATTAAGTATGAAATGCCCGATTACCTCAGGCACCAAAAGTTTGATACCCTACATGTCTGATATTTCACTTTGATAGTTCTTGATTTTTTTATTGTGGAGGTGCGTCATCAGCCTTTCAGACGCACTTTTTGGTTTGTAATTATCTGTCGCATTGCCGTTTGGCGATTCAATTTTGTAAACCATGGATAAGTAAAAAAACAAAACTGGCGTTATTTGCGAATTTTAGTTCCGTCGCTAATGAACGCACAGTACGTCGATAGTTTGAACGCATAGTACGTTGATAGTTTGAGGAGTTTCGATCTTGTTATTTTGATCTTTAAAATGAACCACGTGGGCGATCGAAGAGTAAGGTGGATAATGATGAGCTAAATGCTACAGTGGAAGCGGATACATCTCAAACTACACGCGAATTAACAACAAGATTGAACGTTACTATTCCAGCAATATTAAGACAGTATGCTAGTCTAGAAATTTGAAAAAAAATCATTTTTTTTGCATTTTCTGAATGTATAGACTCTTAAGATTATGTCCTGAAAAGAAAATTTCGAAATTGCCAATATTCACAAAGTTGTATTGCTAGGCGACTTACCATGATCAAGACATCCATTGCTTTGCTTTTCAGCTCAAAAGTGCCCTGAGACGGCAATTCCTTGAGCTGGACAAGGTCACCCTGAGAACAAGAAGGTACGTGCGGATATTTGGAATAGGATATAGAGATTATACATTACGAAAAAACCCGGCTGCATATCGTGCTCTCTCACGTTGTATCTTGCCCGAGGATCCTTAAGTATCGTGTGTCTCACGAGGCTACCCGTGCTAGTTTGACAGCCATGATGAGTCTTGAGGGACCCTACGCTGCCCTGTAAGAGATCCGGTTTCTCAACTTCCGGCCCACCAAACTCCTGCAGCTGATGGAGCCAGCAACACAGCATCGCTTCTATTCCCTCGTCGACCTGACCAATTTCATTGATCCCGACGAATTATCGATGAATAGTGCAAATAGATCTACGAATAATCGCGGTCAGCAGAAACGTGTCTCACCCTTCGGGAGTCCGGCATCTGAGGGAACACGAAATCCGACGCCGTCAGTACTATTTTGAAGGGACCCTTGGACATTCTCTTGTTCAGCAGGTGTCTCCTGTGGGAAGGAACAATCAGACGTGAGGCCTTTATTGGTCAAATTGATAAATAGTATGAGGGAGGAAAAAGGAGACAGGGGAGGGACGGAAGAAGAGAGTTACCGAATTAGTGCGATGGTCACGAGGCCCATAAGGGCAAACAGCAGAGATCCCGAAGCGATTGTGATTATGTGAGCCGCACGTAGAGGGATCAAGTCGACTGTAATTAATACAATTAATGAAAGGTCTGAAGACCCGATTATTCACGAATTAAAAGATAAGAATACCTCGATGTACGGTGAATAACAAATTTAACAACGGACGAAAAAGTATAGAATAATTTCTTCTAGTCCCATACAGACTTATAAACCCATACAGATTCCTAACCCCATACAGATTGTCCTGAAAATGTATGATTGTGAATTTTTAATAGCTATGGAAATACTTGTAAGATTTAAAACGAAAATCGTGGGGCGCATGCAATAGATAATTGTTGCATGAATAGTTCATATAAGTCATTTACATTTTTATTGCACTGCAAATGATCTGAACTGTTGTGTGAGTTTGCTCAACGACAGCTACTACCTACACTCCTTACTATTATCTATTGCATGCGTCCCGCGTTTTTCGTTTTTAATCTTACCAGTATTTTCATAGCTATTAAAAATTCACAATCACAAATTTTCAGGATAATCTGTATGGGCTTATAAATCTGTATAGGGCTAGGAGAAATTATTTGATACTTTTTAGTCTGTTTGAAAAACGTGATATTTAAAAAAAATATTTAAATACTTTATTTTTAATTTTTTTCTTTCACTAAACTATTCTTTATTTCTTTATTTATTGTTTTTTTTTCACATTTTTTTCATCTTTTCTCTCTCTCTCTCTCTCTCTCTCTCTCTCTCTCTCTCTCTCTCTCTCTCTTACACACTTAATTCTTCAATCTAAAATCTATTGCAAACTGTTAAATATTGTATATATTATTTAAATATATACAATATCTATTTGTATATCATATTATTTATATTATTATATATATGGAGCGTTCTACGCCAAATCGACTACTTTCCGGTCCGACCCCTTTCGATTTGGCTGAAACTTTAAGGAGGTTGCTCAGCTATCGCGTAATAATGAGACCTTGCTGAAATTTATTGAGGATATTTGCGAACAAGTATTACGATTCCGTGCAAAATTTCAAGTCATTCTTCTGCATGATTGTTGAGCAATTAATTATTGAAGTTACGCTCTTATACACGGGCGACATAGCAAAAGCTATACTAAAATAGCTAGGAGATATTTCTGATACGACTCTTGCAACATAATAAAAATGAAGAAAGTTCAATACAAATAGGCGAAAAAAATTCTTCTCCATTTTTCAGAAAGTTATGAGCATTAAAAAAACGGGCGATTTTTTCAATAACTCACTACGTATTTGTGATTAAGTAAATAAAATTACACAAGCGTTTTGAAATCAAAACAATAACATATTAAAGTTTCAGCCAACACGAAGGGGTCGGGCTGGAAAGTGGTCGATTTGGCGTGGAATGCCCCATATATATTTTTTTATTTATATTTATCTTGTCTGTCTATTTGTTTGTTTGTCATCCAGTTCTGAGCTATGTTCTAAGTTGGTTTAAAACCGATTGCAAAATTTGTAACGAGCAGACAAACAAACAAACAAACAGACAGACAAGAAAGCGAGTTAATAAAAACCTGCTGCAATATTCGGACACCACAGTATATTTAAATTAGCTGATTTTTTTGTTAAGGGGTTACGTGAGTTTGAAAATTTAAAAAAATCCATTTTTTTAAATTTTATTATCTAATAGTACAATATGTCTTGAATATTCTCCCAAAGTTTTAAGTCAATCGGAGTAAAAGTCTAGGAGAGCGAGCCTTTGGGAATTCCCGCTGTTGGGAAAGACCGGCCGGGAGCGACGCAGGTATACGTATTTTTCTCAAAACACTATTTTTTAAGTTGGTGGACACGATTTCTCAAAAACTAATGCACCGATCTTATTGAAATTTTGCATACTTCTTCAAAATAGCATTGACTAGTGATTGAACAAAGATTTTTTGTTTCGAATATAACTAATTTTACAAGGCTATACGTAGTGTAAATTGTACCAAAAACTGAACTATTTTCCATACAACTCTGCCAAAAATTCAAAATTCAATTTTTTTAGAAATCTTTCGTTCATTCACGAGCTATACTTATCTACTAACAGAAAAAATAGGTTTTTTAATTACAAATAAAGCTATCATGAGTTATTCTGACCACCACGAGGACCCTTTTTTTAAGGGTCTCCGGAAACCAGGTCCCACCGGCTGAATTTCTCAAATTTTTGGATGAAATTGTTTTTAAATATTGTTGAAATATTGCTATTTTATGTGTTTAACATTTTGAATAAAATAATTTATATATTATATTTTTAAAAATAGAGAAAATATGCTTTTTTGGCTTCAAAACCCACGTAATCCCTTAATTCTTTATAAATAAAAAACATATGTTAAAAATTGGGTCGTATGAGTTACACTGACGGAAATGTATGATATTTTCAACCATATTTTATAATTCCCTGAGGGGACAATAATATTTTATAGCCATGGTTACGAATGTGTATACAATTCCTAGGAAATCTGTCTAGTCAAATTGATTTCCTGACCATTGTAAGTATTATATATATATATATATATATATATATATATATATTTCTTTGGAATTATATATAATGACGAGTTTAACACATTTCCTGTAACAGATATACGACTTGGAATTGTTTTTATTTATTAGCTAAATAATATATCATACCGATACAGTCATTTTCGTCCTCGCAAAGTACATCCGAACTCTCCTCATCGGCCAAATGATTATTGTCCACGAATGCTCGAAGAAGCAATCGTTCGTCGTGCTCGATCACTTGGATTATCGGCTTCCAGTCGGAAGTGCGCCAAGCCAACACTCCATAAGTATACATCTTGTTGTTGTTCGTGTCGAGGGATGAATTATCGTGCGTGAGAATATTCAAAGACTCGTTTAAACGTTCGAGAATATTCGGTTCCACGTAAATCTGCGTCCCGTTGTAAATTTTCTCAAGATCGTATCTGACGAAACGGACAAGTTTGAACGCAATTTGCGTATCGATTATTAACACCAGGGACATTTGAATATAAAATTATGTGGGCGGTTTTTGAAATATTGAGAAAATCGAGAGAGCGAGAGCGAGAGAGAGAGAGAGAGAGAGAGAGAGAGAGAGAGAGAGAGAGAGAGAGAGAGAGAGAGAGAGAGAAAGAAAGAGAAGGATACATTGGGTATGGCATTAGGTGGACAGTTATTGATAAATATAATTACCGTTGATCGAATGGTGCGAGAACGAGGAAATTCGTCGGTAGAGTCAATCCCGGACTCATCGAATTTGGAAAACGCTTATTATTGATTTGCTTTCCGTTCGAACTTTCAACGTTCGTATTATTATTGAGCAAGGAAGATCTTGATTTTACGATTGTCGTATACGGATGTACGGATGATTCGGGTAAAAAGAGATTCGGGGCTTCTGGATGAACGAGAAGGACGATCGAATTTTTCGCGCCAATTTCGACGATCGCTCGCTTCGCGAATTCTTCATCCTCCACCGGAAGACAGAGTACGATCACTGTATAGATATATAGTGGGATGATAAATAGAGATTGACTTCTTAAGCTCCGATAATACAATTAAGAGAATGGTTAATGGTTTTTATTTGGGAATTGAATGACGATTGTTTCGTTCGTAAAGTTGAAAGCAGTGTGAATCTGAAGTAGATGATGTTGAGATGTTTTCATAAATAAAGTTTATCTCTTCAGGACCATTGGCGTAGCTGAGCGGGGAGGCATGGCCTCACCCTCACCCCAAAAGCCCAGTGACCCTCCAGAAAAATCGATCCAAAATAATTAAAGCCAAATAATTAATTAATGTTATTCAATTTTGACCCGAGCAAGCATGAAGACATAATTTAATAAAATCTGAACTACGTCCTTCGTCGTCATTTCGTAATTAATATGATAAGTAGCTGTTTCATTACGTAAATTAAATAGATATTAAAACTAGCAATTAAGTCACTTGTGGGCAAAAGCTGAAATTCGATTTGTCGGCCCATACACAACCAGAAGAATACTGACAAGCTATTATTTACTACCAGGGAGTAGATAATATCGTTGTAAGTCCAAAATGCTGATTTGAGAATTTACCATTAGAGATCACGCATTAGATGGATTTTTGAAATTGGATACGAAGAACGGAGAGGATTTCATCAATAATTATGGATAAATCTTAATAATTGATACGTCAGCCTTGGAAGCTGAGCGGTGGTCATGAAAAACATACTTCAGTTTCAAAATGATGAAATAAATGCTGAAGATTTAGGACCCGCAAAATAAAGGCCTCATTTCCCGAGCAGAGATCAGCGATAGGAGATTATCGGGTACCTAAACGAGGGTACAATGTTTGGAATACCAATACGTTAGGGCCTCCGATGAACCTCCCGAATGGCAGAAACTGGACATTGTCAATGAAAGGAGGCTAATACAGAGCGCAACTGAACCTGCGAAAGCCCATGTCGGCCTACTTCGAGCGCTCCCGCAGAACCTACTGACCCCCCTTTCGGCCTACGGTAGCCGCACTGTAGACCCTCTGGACCCTTCATTCAACCTACTGTAGGCGCACTGTAGACCCTCCAGACCCTCCATTCATCGAAAACGTATTTATTTCGTCATCGTACGCGTTACTTATCAGACCACATTGGAGTGTTGATGGAGGAGATATCGAATTTGGGCTCAAAGCAGGTTAGGTGGGGTCAAGGCAACGTACTTGAGATCGAAAGCGGTTTAAAGGAGGCCTGTGTTCTGCACGTTTCACTGAAGTTTGGAAGGACTAACAGACGCTACACTGGACCAAGTGGAGACCCCTCATGGCACTGAACTCGACAAATGGGGTTTGGTATGTTCAAGGGAGGCTGGCGGCTTGTGCATTACAAAAAACATGGGTCCTGCGAGTGTTCAGAGGAGGCTATAAATTTTGACTCGGGACGTTGGTCACAGGGGACTCACAATGACCCCAGTCATGTTTAAACGATTGCCGAGTTGACCGTATCGTTCCGAATGACTTATAAAAATTTAGAATATCAGTTTGAACATTCTAGAATGTAGCATTCTCGTTATTATATTTTAATCGAATTTTAAAATGGCGGAAAAAATCAGCAAGCGGTCAATGCGTAAAAAAACCTTTTTTACTAAAAAAAAATCGTAACTCGTGCAATTAAAAAATTTTTTTTCATAAAATTTTAGGGTGATACTCTTGAGATATGATATTTTAAGGGAAAAAATAGCTTCATAGTGGGCGTTTCGAAAAAGGTATTCATCCTTATATCTGAAGAGCCATGTCGAAGTTAAATAAAAAACGATAATCATGAAAACTGAGCGCCTTATTGTAAAACGTGGCCGCCAACAACATATTGTAAATTTGGCTTAAAGTTGCGCTTGGGGTCATTTTGACCCCAAGTGACCGCGGAGGGTTAAAAAGGAGTACTGCCCTAACTTATATAAGCTTTTCCAAGCAGCACTAGTGCCCCTAGTGAGCCCCGCTGACTGTGAGAGAAGTTTTCCTGCCATGAGACAGATAAAAATGTAGCTTAAAAGCACAATACTTCAGTAACGATTCCCTCATATGTCACTGCTGAACATGGAAAATGACGTTGTTAAAAAAAATTCCAACTGTCAATGTGTTGGGCCGTTTTGCAGAGAAAAAAATGGAAGTAAGGCTTAAAGACTGGTAACTGAATTAAAGAAAGATGAAAAGTTAGATTATTATTTTTTGAGGCATTGCAAGAGGTTGATATTAATGTTAACGTGAACGTGTAATTAAAGCAAGTTTCATATTTCAGGTGCGTTGCGTGATTATCAACTATTATGTAAATTTAATTTAAACAAAAGATGACTGTAAACAAAACAAATTCTTTTCAGGCCGGCCCCTCATGCCCCCCCCCTCCCTCCCAAATGCCGACTATGCCAATATAGAGAACATTGAGTGTATTAGTATTCGATAGTATTCGATGAGTGGGTGCGACCCATGCCGGGCAGCGTTGATCTGGAACGATACTTGGATAGGCGACCACTTACTCGCATTCACATCTTATGTACTCACAAAGTTTTGACATTCGTCTAACATGTGCTCTCATAGGTGCATATATAATATATAATAATATTTCGGAATGATGTTGATGACAGAAATTGTATCTAGTATTGCTAACCTTTGCAAGGAACCGTGTGTAAAAGCCTCAAAGTTGCATGAATCTGTTTGCTTGTTCCCCGGTGAGGAAGAACGGTGTGATGTCTGGGGACTATTCCGATACTACGAAGCGCACCGACTACAGATCGGTCGAGGCTTGGCCACGGTTCGTGATCTGCCGATGAAAAAAGCGGGTAGTTTTATCGTCGTGCTATTTTCTTTAATTTATGTATTTGTTAAATGCATTCATAAATAAAGGTCCTTTTAGGTTTTTTCGTTGCCTTTTCACGGTTCTGTAGTGAAACAAGCAACTCTTGAAACTTCGTCATGTCCGTTCGTCCGTCGATCACGGCCTCACCATTTTTGGAGTTTTAAACTTATATGCACGGAATTTTGCAAGTAGACGTTTCGGATGGGTAACTCAATTTATATGTAGCAAGATCTCGGAATATTCTTGAAAAAGTTTTTTTTCCCTACATGTAAAATGATTGAGGAACATTTTTTTTTCATGCACCTCGTCAAGTGAAGGGTCATTTCAAAATGAAATTGAAGTTTCAACCACCATATTTATTTTTTCAGCTCCGTTTAAAAAATATTAAGCTTTGAAATAATGTGCAATATTTCATCCCTACCTTTCTGATATTTCAATTGTTGCTTTGAAAAATCGGAAAAAATGTAGGTCCTAGCATTTGGTAAAAACTTTCGATGAAATTATGTCGGTTATGTTACATCAACGAGCTCAGAAGGAATGAACCGTCAAGTTATCGCTAAGTTGACTTCATGGAAACTCCATAAGAAAACTGAACAAATAACTTCATCGCGTGTTGCTCGGTGCCTCGTTAAGGGGTTGGACCACCTTGGCGCTCGGAAAAATAGGTATAAAAATCTACCGATAATACACAAAGTACAACTATTTTATAGCATTGAAAATGTAATCAGACTTTTCGAGTGATAAAAAAAGGTACATGCAAATAATATGAGTTGCTCTCTCTCTCTCTCTCTCGCTCTCTCTCTCTCTCTTTCTCTCTCTCTCTCTCTCTCTCTCTCTCTAACTCCCTCACTCTCTCAGTCTCTCCCTCCCTTCTCGCATTCTCACTCTCGCGGTCTTTCACAAACACACTCACATTCTCACTCTCAAACTATCGATGCTTCCATTCATCAAGCACAAACAAACCCAAACAAACCCAAATTTAAGCCCAAACAAACCCAAACTTAAGCCCAAACAAACCCAAACTTAAGCGCAAACAAATCCAAACTTAAGCCCAAACAAACCCAAACTTAAGCCCGAACAAACCCAAACTAAAGCCCAAACAAACAAGCAAACACAAACAAAAAACAAACCCAAACTTAAACCTAAACAAATCCAATCAATCAAACAAACCCAAACAAGCCCCAACCAAAACCCACCAACATTGTAATGTACACACCAAAATTAAAACTTACAACTTATTGTAACCACAAATGACTCTACATATAATGCAGCATTTTTCAACAAATCACAGGCATTTAGCATGTCGCAGCTCCCCCCACCCTGCTACAACACAGCAGCAGTGGAGTGGGGGTAGCGTTAGTTTCGTGTGTTATCTCGCTAAATCAGACCCCCTATATACATCTTTAAAACCATTTTCAATGCTAAACTAAAAATCTATAGATATTACACAAAGTGCAACTATTTCATGGCATTGAAAATGTAATCAGACTTTTCGGGTGATAAAAAGGGTACATGCAAATAATGAATTGCTCACTTTCTCTCTCTCTCTCTCTCTCTCTCTCTCTCTCTCTCTCTCTCTCTCTCTCTCTCTCTCTCTCTCACTCTCTCACATTCTCACTCTTTCGGTCTCTCACACACATTCTCACATTATCACTCTATCACTACCCATCCATCCATCCAGCAAACCCAAACGAATCCAAACAAACAAACTTAAACCCAAACAAACCCAAAGTTAAACCCAAACAAGTCCAACCTTAAACCCAAACAGACCCAACCCCAAACCCACCAACATTGTAATGTACACACAAAAATTAAAACTTACAACTTGTAACCACAAATGACTACATGTAATGCGGCATTTTTCAACAAATCACAGGCATTTAGCATGTCGCAGCCCCCTCCCCCCCATCCTGCTACAACACAGCGGCAGTGAACTTGGAGTAGCGTTAGTTTCAGGGAGACTGGTGCAGAATAAAAGCCTCAAAGTATAGAATTCAAATATCTTATGAGCAAGACCCGGTGCGTTGGTCTAGTGGTTAGCGTGCTGGCCAGCGGATCGGGAGGTCGCAGGTTCGAATCCCAGTCGCGTCACTTTCGTCGTGAAATATTTTTCTTCGATATTTCTCGGCGAAAGACGACTAGTTCCTTGACTAGGAGGCGAACTTGGGACCGGCTGTATCGGTATAGGTTTTCCGCAGTTTCCCTATGCCCATGGCAGACATGTCATGGTGAATACGATACAGAGGGGGAAGTCAGCTGCGGCCGCAAGGTGGGGGGATGGGAGGTAGACGGGGGGGATTGTGGAATGGGCGATATAGAGGGGGGATGTGGAATGGGGTACAGAACGAAGTTGAGGTGGGTTTGGGGCTCGTAAAAAGGGGAAGACTCTGTACGGCTGGAACAAACCAATAAAATATCTTATGAGCAACGTATCAATACAAAAATATTGGGAACAGAAAAGAATAAAAAGAGAGGATAAAGAACAATGGGTGAGAATAAGGCATGGCAACATGGGGCGGCAGGGAAACGAAGGGTTTAGAAGAGTTGTGCAGACTGTACGGGAAGGAAAGAGAGAATTTAAAGCATATAAGGCAATGCGAGAAATCAGAAGAATGATAAGTAGAGATATGAGGAAGGAAGTGGATGAACTCTTCAATGAAACAAAGAAGCAGATAGGATGGAATGAGCTACCGAATGAAGAAATTAAGCCCGTACTATGTGAATATGTGAGGATGTGCGAGGAAAAGGTGCGGACTAGACAAAACAAGAAGTAAAAAAAGGTTATAAGATGATAATGTATAACGGAAATATAATAATAGGGAAAAGAGATCAATAGGAGCCAACGAAAAGATTATATGTAGACGTAAGAGTAGCATACGAGAAAACTATGTAACCGCTGTAAATTGATGTAATATTCTTAAGGAGGTACGACTAGAATTCTTCAGGATTAACAAAGAGACTAAATTTATGTTACCCCACGGGTGTTCTGATTTATGTTAACTTATGTTGAATATTCGAATTGTCGATCCCAAAGTGCTAAACTTGTGGTGAATGTTTTATTTATTGCATATTTATTAATAAAAACTGAAAAATTAGATCCTCAACGACTCTGGAGTAGTCTCCGTCATATTCACAATGACAGTTTCACCATAAAAAACGGACTAAACAACGTTGCACCAAATCTATCGGAATAAGTAGCCCCGAATTACCTCAGCGGAATTACTATTATAGGTAAAATTTTTCGTTTTATGGCGACTCGTCTTCACGACGATTTCCAAGCAGAGCTAGGTTATGCTCGCCTAACGAATTAGCTGTTACGCCCGAAGTTGATAAGTCTATGGGTGCTATTTCGTCATTATGATAATATTCTATCGGAAATTGAAACCGTTTTTTAATGTAGTGCTTGAATTACACGGTGAAGTTTGAATTTTTTATTTTTTACAATACCTATTATGTTTAATTTATCAGATTTCAGTTTTCCAATGACCGTAGTTGGATACGTGAGCAGCAAAACCATGATCACCGCACTTCCGGTCAGCCGTCTCCATAAGACGACGTGCTTCATTAGCGCAAAGTGCGACTTTGTAATTTTATTATGAAAAAAACTGAACGGTCAATATAGCTCAAATTTTTTCAAAGGGTGCATAACGCATTCGTCAACATCATATAAAAATGTCAGGCCCGTAAGTTGGATTCTTCTTAATGATCGTACCTCCTTAAGCCTGAGAGGCAAGAATGGCTAAATAAAATCTATCTATCTATATTGAATAGTAACGTTAAATTTTTAATTTATTTTTATACCTATTTTTTCCGAGCGTGGTGGTATAACGCTTTGATAAAATATCACACACATCAATCAAAGGACTCTTTTCGCTTCGTCCGTATCAGAACTTGGCTTGATTGCGGAATATTAAATGAAATGGAAATTCGTATGCAATAAATTATTGTTGTATAATATACATAATAATAGTAACTGCATATTAGTTGAACATTAACGCTTCAAATAATTGTACAAACGAATGACTGCGGAACCATAGTTTATGCGTATTTACACACGCACTTAGCTGTTTTTTTTTTTACTTACCAGCACCGACGATCGCGACGGTTTTCCATCGGAAGTGAAGAAATATTTCGGTAAGCGCTTGCGCGATTGCCGGCACCGACGGCGAAAGTCTGATTGTCGATGACAGCTTATTATCTTCGATAATTCTCTGGAATTGAGCGATATCAGGGTGAGACAAAGCCTTATTATTGTGTTATAAATAGTTCGGGAAAATAAAATGTTCTATATAGCGACGAAACTTTGCTCGCGCGCGATTGTGCTCGTCTAGTGTGTGCACATCGGCATCTTCCGCCTGGCTGCTTAGGTACAGCGTCGCACATGTGCGCTATTTTTCTTCTTATCAACCCCTGCCCGATTTTTATTATTAATTATCTAGTAACTCTCATTTATTGATCAATGTTATGTTTTTCCCAACAACGCACGATTAATTATTGTTAGCAATTGAATTGTAACAATTTTTTTTTTTCATTCTAAAGATCATATGCGGTTTTTAAAGCAAAGTATTTTTCTTCCTTTTTCAACAATTAACAACGATATAGCACTTTGAAATTGTTGTTCTGTTCGACTTGGCGAAAACGCGCCGAGAGCATACGAAGTAACCCGAGCGTTCTGTGACGTTACCGTTCGAAAGCCGGTATGCAAACTGCTCGTGTAATACGAGTATTCTGTCGACGATGGCAACGGCAAAATCGTATAAGGTTTGCTTCATTCCTCTTTGTATAAATACGATGAAAAATGCCCCTAATAGGTATTTTTGAATGTACCACAAGACATAAAATACCGAAATCTGTGGTTCGATGCAGCACGACGTGTCAATCCGAAATCATCGTCCTCTTATTTTTGCTGTGAAGACGACTTTGATGTCAGTGTAAACGTGTTATAACATAAACTGTATTGAAATATTTTTTTCTTAAATACGTATTTTTCAAAATGCTTATGATACGTAGCGGCAATAACTGACACAATTTATCAAGCCTCTCCTAACCTAAAAATGTTTAGTTATCCACGGTCGGTAAATTACTCGAATTTGCTTTCACAAATCCACTTTCACGCAGCGTTGCACGAAAATTCAACTAGTTTTCGACTTTTTCAGAATGCTCGAGATGTTTTCAGGTGTAAAATGACACCAAATTTCACATTTGGTGTACACTTGCGTGTAAGCCGTATACATAGCTTACTGTTCGGCCGCGTTTGAACGATGACGTCACAAGCGCCAGCGCTAATAGCGTGGCATTTCGTGCCAACATCTACAATTTGAATTATCGTGATATAAAAATAATGAATAATTATCTTTAGAATTATTTCAAAGAAAAACCCTTTGATGTTCAGTTTTATTATTACAAAATATCAGTTCGAAAAAAAAATCGAACATTTTGTTTCACAACTCAATCGCTACGGCGAATTTTTTTATTTTGCGATTTTTTCAAAACCATGTTCTATGAAACGGTCTTAGTCGTATCGCAAAATGTATTCGTCCAATTCACATTAAATTCGGACAGAGGATAGTTTATAGCATTTTCTATCGTATGACTGTATGATTTTTTTATATGTTTATCCATTTGTTAACAACAAACAATTAAAGTTTATTTTGGTCGAAAACCGAACTTTTTTTTCTGTAACTCGACATTTTTGTAATTTACAAACTTCAAAAAAAGTATCCAGTCTTGCGAACGTTTTATTATTATACTAGAAATACATTTTTTTCTTCTTTATTTCTGATCGCCCTAATTGTTAGAACCATCTACACCGATTGGCCATGCAGCAATAGCGGCACTTTGTTTGAATAATAATAATTTCATTGTTTATTAATATTTTTCAATAAAAGAAACTCAAACTTGACGCGAAGTATCGATTGTGTGTAAAATCCCGACTGACAATGAGTCATCCCAATATTCGCAACATAAAAAAATGTCCCAAAACGGCCTATTCTTTGGGCCCCAAACGCGTTTTTGACAAAGCTACAATACATTTTTCAAGGCGATCTGTACGAGAAGTTCAACCATTTTTAATATTGTTCAATGCAGGTTTTTTTTAATCTTCGATAATAGATTCTTCAAAGTCTGTCTACCAATTTATTTTTAATTTGGAACATTTTTTAAAAACGTTAAGGAGCTGCGGGACAATTGGTGAAGTGCTACCATTTGATTCAAATTTATACAGTAAATTCTTTCTCATATACTGAATGCACCTTCCAAATTTTAAATCGATCGTCTACACCGTTCCTATAAAATTTACAATAAAAAGAAAACCCTTTTTAACATAAGAAGATATTTTAACTGCCTGCGCCCATCGCTGAATGGCCGTTTTACGTACGAAATAGTGTGAGAAAATGTTTAAAATGTTATGAAAAACTGTCAAAACACTTAGTACATTATGACAAATTCGTCATCAGTTTCATAATGATAAATGCTCGATGTTAAAAAGTGTTTCTTCAATTGTAAATTTTGTAGAAACAGTGTAGACGATCGATTTAAAATTTGGAGGGTACATTGAGTATATAACAAAGAATATACTGTACAAATTTGTATAAAATCGTAATATTTTGTTAAGTGTGCCGAAACTCCTTAAAAGCCCGAAATTTGACTCGAAAAAAAAAATATTTTGACTCCAAATTGTGATGACTCGTTGTTTTTTCTTCAAATTCGCAAATTTGGCTCGGCAGACATTACATTACAAGAATCTTTTCGAATTTTAAAAATGCACAAACCCATGCGGCAGTTATTATGCAGACCATGGGAACGTCTATTTTCGACACAGGCCTCAACGAACAAGTATAATTTATCATTAAATTTTTTTGTTTAATTCCACGCAATCAAAGAACCAATAAATAATTATCAATGAATATTTGTCAGATTTTTGACGAGTTACCTTGACAAAAAATTCAGCAAAATGCCATCACTTTTTGTCTCGGCCGGAGGTATTCGACCCGCAAGAAAGGATATTTTGATCATTCAACTAGAATATTAATGGAACTATACGATATCGCATGTGGCAGAGATTTGTTTGAAAAGCACAAAGAATACATTTTATCGATCACTTTCTGTAATATTAATATTTCAAAATGATGCGTGTGTCACAGTGGAGCCTACCCTTGAGGTCCATTGAGGCATATTGTAGGGTACATTGTAACACGCAATGGATATCAACATATATCGTTATATCAGAGTTTATGACAGCTCTTTGGTCAATTACTACTTGCTGAATGATTCCAGCACCGTAATAAGCTTTACATTGTCATGATTAAAAATCTGTTTTTCAAACGAATGTATAATCTAGGTCTGTGACGTAGCAGATCCTTTAAGCAACCCGCAACTACTTTTCTGTCAAAGTTTGGATTTGTCAAAGTTGTGTTAAAGTTTGGTGTTTTTTTCCCAAAGCAAACCCAAACAAACCTCATCGATTCGTATCAGACTTGATCCCACTCGGCATTGGTAATATATGCATTTGATAGCACACACGTCATGGCATTGAAGTTTGCATCTTTGAAACGCAACGAAAGTTCTTTAGTATATTGTCATCATTATAAAAAACAATTTCATCGCTGATTTATATCGGAGATCTTTAAAAATAATAGTTTAGTTTATGAGTAAAATCGGCTTGAGGATGTTGAAGAAGTTCAGAAATATTAAGACACTATTGTTATCTAGAAATTTGAAAAAATGACTTTTTCATATTTTATTTTATTCCCAACTAGAAATTTTGATCCGGCAGTCTGTAGACTGATCAGTCCGCTATCAAGCTGCGCTCCGGCATACTGTAGTAAGGAACACCTCATCAGTGCCGGATGTCCACCGAATCAGTGGAACCGTAGTACGGGAGCAAGAAGGCACCTAGAACAGGCTGATACGGCGCAGATCAGGCGTGGCTCAGGGTAGACTGGGTACGGCTGTAACGGGCTACGGTTGAAACACTGCGAGTATTCACGAAAGTATAAATGGTGCGGTGAGGCGTACAAGCGGAAAGACAAGTTTTGCAAGCCTCGACACGCTTGGCAGGGCTACGCGCCACTTTCCGCAAAACCGACCCTCGCAGAGGGGCCCATTGAGTTTTTTTCGTTCAAAAGTAAGTAATTTGCTTAATTTTTTAAAATATTACTTCGTTGATATAACAGTTTGCGTATTGGGTGATTTTCTGAATAAGTATTGAACTTTAGAGCTTAGTAGACAAGCAACTGTGTATTTTTAGGTTACGTGCTTGGTCACTGGGGGTAGTTTTATTGCCGAAAGGGGGGGGGGTGGGTACAAGTGTAACGTTTGTTTAGAACCATATAAACGAAGTAGACCAGGAGAAAACTGGGTTAAATGTCAAGCAGGTTGTCAACTATGGTTTTACTTGGAGTGTACTGACGGAAGTCACCATTATATTATATGAAGTAAAAAGTTCTGAGCGTCTTTTCGCTTCATTTCGACGATGCACTTAACATAGTTAGAATTATTCGATTTAGATCAAATATGCGCCGTTTTGTTCGATAACTTTTGTCCATTTTGACGGTAATTTTATAATTCTGCGATTGAAGAAGTCCTCGTCCCTATTGGTAAAAAACTTGACCTGCTCATTTTCACAAGCCTCTCTTGAGGCCAGTTTTGTACCATCAAGAAAATTTTGCAAATGCTTAAAACGATGATAATCGCTTGGTGCCAGGTCTGGACTATACGGCGGGTGCGATAGAACCTCCCATCCAAGCTCTCGGAGCTTCTGGCGCGTTGTTAAAGATGTGTGTGGCCTGGCGTTGTCTTGATGGAACACAACACCCTTCCTATTGGCCAATTCTGGCCGCTTCTGGTCGATCGCCTGCTTCAATCTGGTCAGTTGTTGACAGTAGAAGTCCGAATTGAGTGTTGGGCCCGATGGGAGCACCTCATAGTGGATGATTCCCTTCTTACCCCACCAAACACACAGCAAAACCTTCTTGGCCGTTAATCCGGGCTTGGCGTTCGTTTGGGCCGGCTCACCGCGATTGGACCACGATTTTTTTCAGCTGTTCTCGTATGTGACCCATTTTTCATCGCCAGTCACCATCCGCCTCAAAAATGGGTCGATTTCATTACGTTTCAGCAAAGAATCGAAGGCATCAGTTCGGTCCAAAAGGTTCTTTTGCGTCAATTCGTGTGGCACCCATACATCGAGCTTCTTCTTAAGACCAGCCTTATGCAAATGGTTCCAAACGGTTTTCTGGCTAATCTTCAGTTCCTGGGCAATGGAATAAGTGCTCACATGCCGGTCCGACTCGACGATTTCCATGATTTTATCGACATTTTCGACGATTGGCATACCAGAGCGTGCCTCATCTTCGACGTCCATATTACCAGAACGGTATCGTTGGAACCACCGCTTTGCTGTTGCATTGGATACTGTATTGGGTCCATAAACAGCACAAATTTTTTGGCCGCCTGCTCCGCCTGTTCACCTTGATCGTAGTGGTACTGAAGAATGTATCGAATTTTCTCTTTTTTACCTCCATTTTGGAACGCTGTAACACACAACTGGCTTCACCAAACACAAAACTATCAAAGAACTTTTTTTGAAGCGTAATGTCACCTTTAAATCGCCGTATGGTATGACCCGATGCGATGTATACATCGTGAGATATTGCTCACTAAAGACATCTAGCGGAAAACGCTCAGAACTTTTTACTTCACCCAATATTTGCCACAATTGCGACTAATATAATTAAGTTTTCTTGGGAATGCTAATTTTTATTTTTACTTTAAATTGTTTAAGAAGTGTTTTGTTGATACGATCAAGAATAATCTTCATTAATTGAAAGGTTTGTTCCTATTTAATGCTAGTTTACGATAAAAATAGTAAACATGTCAATGTTGATCTCATTAATGTTGTAGACTGATTATTTAGGACTATAAAAATATTACCTAAATAATAATAAACAGTGTGATACTAGAGTAAAGTAATTTGAAAGTACCTTAATACGTGTTTTTAATTTAAAAAGTGATTACAATGCATGCACTGTGTGTTATTTGGATGTGTTACAACTGACCCCCAGCCCTGTTACAACCGCCCCTGGTATGGGTACGGTGGTAACAGTGGCAAATGTTTTCAAAATCTTTCCCTCTCTATCGCAGATATATTTTCAAAATCTTGTTCTCTCTCATTGCTATCTTTATAAATTGTTTTCCTCGCTCGCCGATATCTTTTCAACATCTTTTTCTCTCACCGATATCTTTTTAAAATATTTTTCTCTCTCCGATGTAATTCTTTGACTTTGTCCCATATGGCCTTAAGAGGTATTTCACTCTCTGATATCTTAAGGGCCTTACCGCTTAGGAATGCCCTTTAAAACACTTTTTACGCTGCGGTTAGTTAGTTACCGAAGATGTATTTTTCCCCTTGCAGTAGCATGCACATAATCTTTTTTGCAATCTGCGACATGATTTGAAAATGTTCTTTACTATCTCCTCGCTATTTTTTTTTTAATTCTTACTCGCAATGAAACCTTTATTTAGTGGCCAAATAAATCTCGTACAAACTACAGAGTAATGTATTGAAGGTTTAATTCAAAGTAATAATTTTGTATCAATAACTTATATCGTTGTTTTTATATGCTGGCATTGTTTTGTATGGATTGGTCGTATAAATCATCATCACATTGTATTTCTAAAGCTTTTGCAGTCTAAGCTTACAGTTTTACTCTGTCCTAATGTATTTAAAAATGTTATGTACTGTTGTCAGTTTAGCTAGCGAAGGAGAATTTTATTCTTCGGACCATGCATTTCAATTTTCAACTTATAATAATACTAAGCAACAGTAACCATCTCTTATTTTAGTTCATTCATTTCATAATAATACTGAATAACACCAATAATTCACTTTTTTACTCTGAACAATATACTTTCAGAATTTTTTTCACTCTCTGCAAAATGTATATATCTATATATATATTTTTTTTTAAGTCAACTCCCTCATATGATTCTCAAATCTTTATCTCTCTGTGTACTTTAACCTTTATATAGTATAAATCCCTTACATAGTTTTTTTAGTTTTTAGTTTTATTTTTTTTAACCTTTTTATATTGTTTTAAGGTTTATTAACCTTGATATAGCTGATATAGCTGGTTGATATATCAGCTCAGTATTCCGTTCCTATTAGAAAAAATCTACAGATATTACACAAAGTGCAACTATTTCATAGCATTGAAAATGTTATCAGACTTTACGGGTGATGAAGAAAAAGGTACATGCAAATAATATGAGTTGCTCTCTTTTACATTATCACATGCTCGCTCTCTCACTCTCTCACTCTCCATCTATCCATCAAATTTTCGCGTTTTCACATTTTCACATTGTCACATTTTCGCATTTTTCACATTCTCACATGTTCGCGTTTTCACATTTTGACAATTTCACATTCTCACATTTTCACGTTTTCACATTCTCATCCATCCATCCACCCTCTCACCCACCCTCTCTCTCTCTCTCTCTCTCTCTCTCTCTCTCTCTCTCTCTCACTCACTCGCACTCTCTTACTCTCTCAAACTGTAAATATAATTATCATCCTTGTGATCCAGGCATCGTAGTCAATATATGGCTGCCAAGCGTCAGGCGCGCGTCACATTTCCATGCCTGGACCAACCATTTTTGCTGAGCCTCGGCCAATCAATTTCGACACTGAGCCAGCGCTGGGCCGATGCTCAATTTATACATGGGCCAGTCGTGGTCCTGGCATCGTAGCCAACCCTCTGCTGCCGAGCATCAGCCGTGCGTCACATTTCCATGCCTGGGCCAAGCGTTTTTGCCGAGCCTCGGACAATCAAGTTCGACACTGAGCCAGCGCTGGGCCGATGGTCAATTTCTACATGGGTCTCTGCGCGCTCTGCGCGTAACCGCCGTATTGGGCGTCCAAAGCTCGCAGAACAGTGATCCGAAACCAAAAATCCCAAGCAAGTGAAGCTTTTGAAGAAGCTGAAGGAATAATGTATGGACCAGGCATCGCTGATTGAGGGTAAGAGGCTTTTTTTTAAGTTTTATGTACATTTTTACAAGATAAACTTTAAACGCGTTTTTCTCAACACAACGTTTTTCGACCTTGTCGACATGATTTTGGAAAAACTATTGCACCCATTAGGCTCAAATTTACAGGGATTATTCTATGCCTGTATCTCTTCGACCCCTACTAACGGTATAAATATTCATTAATATTTAATCCTATTTTTAAACAATTTAAGTTGTAACAAACAGCCGAAAAATTCAAAAGTGCGCCATTTTGTTTTCGTTTTATCTAGGGTAAAAGTTTTTGGTAGGGGTCATAACTACAACTCCACTTTATAATAAAATACTCGACTTTTTGTTTTCAGATGCTCGAAAGTTAAGATTTCGTGTCGACAAGTTGAAAGCAGGGATATCTTGAGGCAACCAGATCACCAAGTTAAATTTTGAAAAAAAATTTTAAACAATTATTTCTTGTACTTTGAAACTTCTATTTTTATGTATAAAAAGATAAAAATATGGAGATAAATTTTATTATGAAAAAAAAATCGTGAAAATATGTGCAATAGATGGAAACTGATGCCTCAATTTTCATTGCATTCCAACGATGCAAACTTCAAGCTCGTATCACAACCGCATAACTGTCAAACTTGATTTGCCAACGATAAACGCACAGCTGTCATATGCGATGACTGTTCATCGACATGATTCAAGCTCGTCCTTGCTCCACCGTAACGATCGAACTTGAATTTAGATAACATGGATATTCGATCGTTCCTTGCACTCGTAACGAATAATTCATATTCGAAGTTTCATCATTTTACTTATCATCGTATAAAACCTAAAAATGCATAAACAACAAAGAAATTATGGCCGATGAAAATTTACTTTGCATGATCCCGATGACGTCTCCATCTGTGAAAAAAATAATAATAATGACGTTTCTTTTCCAATATAACTTTTCGACCGCAGGCGATCTGCTGTGAAATGAGGAAGCTATTTGTGAAATACGAGCACGCTGAATTTTCAACGATTCAACATTCACACTTGAAATAATCTTTTCTGTCGACGAGCTTACCAATGGACATGTCCAGGTCAGAAGAGGCTTGTCCCAGAGATGGGCCAATCTTGTAGCCACCTCGCACGTATTTGGATCGAGTGACGCGATGAGGGCCCTCGTGTTCGCTTGTCCAAGTGCCTGTACGAGTACACCGAGACCCCAGGATTTGCTCTCGCACGTAACTGCAATGAGGAATTCGTAAAGGAAATTGAAAAAAAAAATCGCATCTGTCGGAAGACGTTTGACCTAGTTTTTCATACAAGTGTGTGTGTGTGTGTGTTTTAAGTGCGGACGGGGGAGAAGGAAAATCGTTCAATTGGAAAAAGCTATATCCATGTGCCATGGTAAGGGTCAGGGGTATAGCCTAGCCAAGCCGTACTTCATACATTCCCAGGTCTCGAAACGCAAAAAAAAAAACAATCTTCATCCTTCCGCTACCCTGTTTTCCCACAGGACTGCTCGAAATTTTGCGAATACCCAATTATTATCAACCCTCCTTGGTCATACCTCTGGAAAGTTCAGCGCTCGTCACAAGAGGTCAAAATGACCCCTCGGCGTTTTTCAAACGGTTGCCGTACGAGAACTATCGCTCCGATTGGATAACAAAAAAAAATCTGGAACATATATTTCACATGCTAGAATATGAAAAACCCGCGGTAACTTTTACAAATAATAAAATGGGCAAAAGAAATCTTGATCGTGAAAGTGCCGAAAAAATGAACTTTTTTTCGCTTATTGTGTGGGCGCATAAGTAAGGCCCTTTTGAATCATTAGTAGATTAGAGCGACGCTTAAGGGGGGAGATACCTTTACAGCTTACAAAAAATGAATTTTTTTCCCATAAAACGTTCAATGTCTTAAAAATATCATACGAAAAGTTAAAGGGGTTACGTGGGTTTGGAAGCCAAAAAAAAGCATATTTTATCTATTTAAAAAAAATATAGTATATAAATTATTTCATTCGAAATGTTAAACAAATAAAAGAGCAAGATTTCAACAATATTTAAAAAAAATTTCATCAAAAAATTTGGGAAATTCAGCCGGTGGGACCTGGTGTCCGGAGGCCCCTAAAAAAAAAGTGTCTTCGTGGTGGTCAGGATAACTCATGATATCTTTATCTGAATTTAAAAAACCAATTTTTTTTCTGTTAGTAGATAAGTATAGCTCGTGATTGAACGAAGGATTTAAAAAAAAATTGTATTTTGAATTTTTAGCAGAGTTGTATGCAAAATAGTTTAATTTTTGGTACAATTTACTCTACGTATAGCCTTGTAAAATTAGTTGTAATCGAAAAAAAAACCTTCGTTCAATCACTAGTCCATGCTATTTTGAAAAAGTGTGCAAATTTTCAATGAGATCGGTGCATTCGTTTTTGAGAAATCGGGTCCACCGACTTCAAAAATAGTGTTTTGAGAAAAATGCGTAACCTGCATCGCTCCCGGCCGGTCTTTCCCACCGGGGGGAATTCTCAAAGACTCTCTCCTAGACTTTTACTCCGATTGACTTAAAACTTTAGGAGAATATTCTAGACATATTTTACTATTAGATAATAAGATTTAAAAAATTGGTTTTGAAATTTTCAAACCCACGTAACCCCTTAAACCAAAATTCGAAGCCGTTTGGAAGTTATAGCCACAAATGTGACAAAACTTCCCGACGCTTGAGGACACTGCATGCATAATCATGCGTTACCGACGGGGCTACCTACCTTTTATACTCTACTATTTCCAAATGCCTCCACGGTTATTTTTGAGCATGCTCAAAATACTCAAAATGCCAATGAAAGTTTCAACTCAACGATCTGGATCTTGGCTCCGAAGCACTTGAATTCTGGTAAAAAAATCGTCGAAATTGCATCCGATCTTGTGGCTGGACTATTCAACGAATGATATACATCGATTTTGAAAAACATGCTCGCATTGGATATCATAATTGGCACTCAGTGCAAAAATTACGCCAACAGCGCCGACGCTCGACGGCTGCATCGACAGGGGCGGCGCAGCTCCTTATCGACCAAAGAGGCTCGAAAAGCACGGAAAAATCGGATGGCCGAAGAAAATCAATTCTTCAATGAAGCTGAAGGCTTAGTATATAGCCCTGGAATCGCTGATTAGCCGGTAAGTAATTGTTATCATTGACTTTTTCCGTGACCAAACTTAAAACGCGTTTTACTCAAAACTGTATTTTTCAAATTGGCGTATATTCGCACGTAACAATAATTCAAACAATCTTAACCAAATTTGGTACATGACTGAACAACATCACTAGTATGTAAGTCTAAATGTTTTAAAAAATCGGCCAAGAAAAGTACTTTTCCAAATCAAAATAGGAGAAAAATTTCATCCAAAATCGCAATGTCTATTTCAAAATGGTATAATTTTTCCAATTTTTTATTTTTCACTTGTTTTTTAGACTTACAGACGAACTGTGAATGTTTTCCATTTTTCAGCCATCGTTCATTTTTTTGTGACTTAAAAAATACGCCTTCGTCCACCCTAATAAATGCTTAAGCTTCAAAAATCTGAAATAATTATTCACCTTCCAAAAAATTCCACAAAATCATCGATTTTTTAACCTTGTAAAGGTATCTCCCCCCTTAAGGTGGTAGTCTCGCCAAGGCGTTTTTCTATAGATTTTTAAATTTATTTTGAGGACCCATTCAGGACACTATTAAGTGTTTACCTGCAAAATTTCAAAAGGATTCACCGTTGTGTATTCGATATATCGGCAATCAAAGATTGCGCGGTTTTACACATGTTCTTATAGGGAGCAGTGGAATATAAATAATTAGATAGAAATGTGGCCAACATCTCATCTCCATAAAGTGCTGCATAAATTAGACGATTTTTAAAGCCATAATTCTTTTTTTTAAGTTCGGCAACTTGGCTTGAAGGTTGACGAGTATACTGGTATGTATTTTTACTTAATTGTCGACGAAAATCAGTTAAAATTGTTAAATATTCAAGTTCGTGTAAAGAATACCTTAAAATCACAAGTATTTCATTTTTCAATATTTTTTGGTAAAATTTGTGAATGCAAATCTTGGTAAACGATACTTTGGGATTAAAAAAAAGCTCCCATTGTGGGCGATCCAAAATAGACATTTTTTTTCTGAGTTCTGCAAAGGACTAGCTCACGAAAAATATACGAACAGCTCTCACCGACGAACTAACGATGCAATTCAAAAACTGTTAATCCCTACGTACAGAGGGAACATCAAACCTTCGATAAAGGGGCGGCTAAACCCCATTGAATGAACGTACCTTCATTCAGCTCCGAATTTGCAAGTAGGATCACTTTGACCTCCAGCGACTACGGAGGATTGAACAATAATTCGATCGATTCCGATACAACGAAAAATGGCAATTTCTCATTGTTTTTACTGTCAATCGTGAATGGAAAAAGCAAAACATTTTTTTCGCTTCTGACACGTGCAGCAATCTCCCCTTGCAGAGGGAACGTCTTTTACTTATCACCTTAAAGAGAATCGAGCCCTTTACCGATAATCGTTGAAGGGTACTTTTTTCTATCACCTCCCCTACGATACCAAAAATACGCATACTATTTTCAACTGACCTTATACGCGCGGTACTTTGCGTGTCTCACTGTTCGGTAGGCGCATCCGATTTCGAATGCGAAACATCGAAACATGTCAGGTAGGATACTTATAAAAATTTTACTTGTGTGAAAAAGTTATCATCTTTTCAGTGATACTGAAATAAGATTTGAATAGTAGCTATCAATCTGCGCCTTGACTGTTACGAGAAGTGGATTTTTAAATAGAATTCACTTCTCGTAAACGTTAAGGTATTCCTTTCGCAGAGGACCGTATTTTGTCGGCGCATAAGCCAGGGCCCTTTTAAATCATTAGTAGATTACAGTATCGTTTAATAAAAATAAGTTAGAATCATTTATTATACCCAACGATGAACTGGAATAAAAAGTTCCGCATACATTTTGTAGATTTACAAGAGGACATCGCCATAACCGGGAAACGGATTTGGACGAGCCTTTTGCCTATATCTTATATGAGCCTATATAATACTATTCCACTAGAAATATGTTATAGCAAAGCCATATGATGCAAAGCTCAGCCGTTCACGAGAAAAATTATAGTAAAAGTTTCAACGCAGCTCATGTACCATGTCAGTTATTCGATTCACACTAAGGCGGCGCGGCCGAGTGGTTCCGAACAAGTCCCGACCGAAATATATATTTTTTTCTTTGAACATAAAATAGACATAGATTGATTTTGATCGAAAAATCATAGTTTATATTGATAGAAAAAGTTTTTTATTGGAAATCGAAAAAAACAACCATATTCCTCATAAAAATCATATTCTTTATTATTAATGTCATCATTATTAATCGCCACAATATTGCTAATATTAATAGTCAAATTCGTCATCGGTATCGTTCTGCGGAGTTTTTTGACAAAGTTTGGGTGATATTTATCATAAATGCATTTAAAACACTCGCCTGCGCCACACTAGGCACACTTTATGAAGGTAACTTCTTTGCACCTACGATTTTGCTTCAAAAGCGCCAGAGGGGAACAGATTTCATTGACGTTTGCAAAAATTGGTCTGTCTTCAATCAGTTTTGATGACTTTCTGATGACAATTTGGTTTTTTTTATGACAATCAGTTTTGATTGCCGTATAGATGTGAATAATGATGACATTAATGATAAAGAATATGATTTTGATGAGGAATAAGATTTTTTCTATTTTCAATTAAAAAAAAACTTATTCTTTCAATAAACTACGATTTTTCGATCGAAATTAACTTATCTCTATTTCATATTCAAAGAAAAAAAAATATTTCGATCGGGATTTAAACACGGAACGCCCGCGCGCCAGTCGTAAGTGCTAACCACTTGGCCGCGCCTTTTTAGTATGAAACGAGTAACTGAAATGGTACATGAGCTGCGTCGAATTTTTTAATGTAATTTTTCTCGTAAACGGCTGAGCGTTGCATCGTATGGCTTTGCTAGAAGACATTTCCAGTGAAGTCCTATAATAGGTAAAATTCTCGTCCAAATTCGTTTCCCGGCTATGGCGATGTCCCCATGGTAGACTTTTATACATGTTCTCTGAGAAGTCGCGGTTACGAAAATTCTTCTACTAGTCACATTTTTCGAAGTTTTATCATTAATGTTTTCTTTAAACATTCGGTGACCACCTGTTTTTATTGCCGTTACGGAATCTTCGGAATTTTTACATGCTTAGAGCAGTTTATACCAGACATCTAGAGGTATTTAGTATACAAATTGTCATATAGAAATGTGGCCAGCATGTCGCCTCCATAAAGTGTTGCATAAATTAGACGATTTCTGAAGTCGTAATTTTTTGTTAAAAGTTCGGTATCGGCTTGAAATCTTACCAGTATTCTGGGATATATTTTTACTTAATTATAGATAAAAATAAGTTAATTGTTAAATATTCAGGTTCGCGAAAGGAATACCTTAAATAAAATGTGTGAAGTTCATACTTTGAGACAATGTTATTCATTTCACTATTTCTTTTTCTATATAAAATCCTTAACTTTCTAACCTTACGATCGCTTCATTTGATTTTAATCCAAAAAAAGCATCATTTAGTAGGCATCTTATAGATACTATAGTTCTTATCTTTTTGATTTATTAAGGAGTCTGGAGAAGCTTGAAGTTCAAGAAATAGGATTTCATTGCTCTTTTTTATAGCCTAGGGTTTTAAGTTTAATTCGCAGCAAAGATTGTATAAAAATTTCAAAAATTGATTGTGTTATGACGATTTTTGTGAAGCGTCGGTTCGCCTACTTTAGCTTCTTAGCTTCTTTTCTTTTGCATTCTTCTCGAAACTATCCTTATTAAACGGTGTAAATCGTATCTCAAAATCTATTCGTCCGATTCACTTGAGATTCGCACAGAATATAGTTTATCGCATTTTCTCTCGTATGATTGGATGATTTTGTTGATTGTTTTTTAGGTCGAAAATCGTTTTTTTTGCATTATCCAAAAATACTTTCATGAACATACTGTTAAATTTTGGTCGCGAAATTCCAATTATTCCGGTCGCTGCAGCCCTTTTTAGAAAAAGGGATTCGACCAGCTGCCTGAGACCTGCCGCTTTCGCGACGACGTATTCTCGAAACGTCATTTTTTAAAAACGGTGGAAGATTCTAAACTATGAATTTTCAAGCTATTCGTATTAAATTTTGCCACATAATAACGTTTAACGTTTGCCACATAATAGTTAACGTCGTACGGAAGCATTTTTTTTAATTCAAAATATTCACTTTATATTTAACGAAAAACTGTCGAAAAAGGGCAAATTTGACATTTAATTTTGAAATGGGCAGCATTGTGTTAATTTTCATCGAAATAAAAAATACTCCGTACGCCTCTACAGTTTCTCATACTGATTAATAATCTTTATGGTTTTTTTCTTTCAGACAATTTTTGGAGGAGTAAGACTTTCCACTGTCAGGCGCTATTTTGTCAAGCATCATTTTGCAGTAACCAAAAAAATTATATAAAAAATAAAACTAAAACATTAAAAGATATTTTTTCATGTACATAAATCATTTGAATAAACGAAAGAAGAAAAATTAGACTGATTATCAAATTTTATTTAAAAACAAAAATCATGAAAATCAGTAATTTTCAAGCCAGTCATACTGGAATGGTCCCATAAACTATCATATAGACCTGAAATCCTCGATCCTGCTGAACGTCATATTAAACACATTCAGTCCGCGTCCCTGTCGCCCTGCCCTAAAAATCACCATATTGCTATCTCTCTCTCTCTCTCTCTCTCGTACCAATATTCTTACAGGACCCCTATTAAGCTCCGGAGATTTATCAAAGAAATCGTATAAAAAAAAATTTCGTTCCATTTCTCAATCGACGAACGGGAGGGACGTATCCGAGGCAATAAAGACGTCGAGAGGCCGTTTGCGCGGGAAATTGGGAACACGCGCGCACAGTTATATATACAGGTAATCTGGGAAGCAATGAAGAAAAAAAAGGACACGCGATATCGATTGGAAGCGGAGCCAAAACAGGAACGCACACGGAAACATATAAATACATGTACGCATGCATATATACGTGTGTGCGTGTACGTTAAAAGAAAGGGCACACGCTATATGTACAGGGTGGCCCAAAACGTGACGTCCGAGAAGAAAATCTAGATGCCTCGTATCACAATACCTATCCGAATCACCCCCACGCATATTCTACGATCTTTTCAAGTTTTCGACATAAATGCATTCTTTAATTTATCACCGAGTTTTCCTGTGGCAAAGAATTTAATTTTTTTCTTTTTAGTGTATCTTATTTTCTCTTGGAAGTTTTTAAAAGCAATTAGGTGTCATTTAGACTACTATAAGTATTTTTTTTATCTTCTGAACTTTAGTGCCCTTCTCAAACCTGTTTTTCAACTTGTGATTAAAATCTCAGACATTTACTTTAGTGTTCAGTTGGAAATTTATTTATTACTTAACAGTGCATATCATAACGATAACAAAAGCACAAAAAAAATCGCGAGGAAATACATCAAAGAGAAATATTAAAAAATCCATGTTTTTCTTGAAAAGTAAAAAACATCGTAGAACATACATAAGGATGTTTCGAATGAGTATTGAATACGAGTCATTTCGATTGTTCTTTTTCACTTAACTTTTCGGGTCAGTATGTAATTTAGATTGCGAGAGCCGATAAAGCAGGAGTATGTACATAAAAGCTCAGTCCTCGTGACGAATAGCCAGGATGAGATACACCGAGATTAAGAAATTACGAAAACAATATCGCGCGTCAATGATGTAATTCGATGACTCACGTGATCTCTGTAACATCCTGATGGAAATTTTGGCACTGTAGGTAGCGAGAAATTCTTGTATCTCTTTCGTGTCCGATTGATCGTCGCAATGATCGCCCAAAAAGACAACAACGTCAGCGGCGGAAGCAGCAGCGGATCCTTGTAAATAATTTAAGCTCGAGGTAGCCGAGGATAAGGAGGACGAGGATGTATGCCTCATGATCATCGACGAGGCATGAGTTTGATAACGATCGGTCGATGCGGCTACGACGACGACGACGAAAACGTTGATGAAACATCCGGATACGAGGAGGAGAAACGAGACCATCAGGAGCCACCACCAAGCATGGTGAAACCGGTCCCGGGCCATGGACCCTCTAACCTCACTTCTGCTTCTTCGTTTTGTTGTTGTTTTTGTTATTGTTTTCGTCGTGGGTAGTTCATCCAACGACCGATGTCTTGCTGCTGCTGCTGCTGCTCGCGATCGAGGCGATGAGTCTTCGTTTCTTCATCTCTGATATATTCCGCTTTTCCGAGGAACCGTAATTGAAGCCTTATTGTCCGTTTATGTCCCACAACGAAGATAATGATGATGATGACGATGAAGAAGAAAGAACGATATGAGCGTTGCAATCGATATTCATCCCTGACCTATATTCTACACTCTTCCTTTACGATTAACAGCCACGATCCATTAAGACAACCGCAAACAAACGTTATCCAATATTGCTCCCAGTTATATTACTCATAGCCACACGACGCGTTCAAAAAAAAAATCTCAGCTGTATGCGCTACGTACACAGAGACGACAGGGAAAATTTAGCGATGTACAATGCGCGGGAGCACGCACTCCCCGCTCACATGCACGTATGCGAGATATCGAGCTGCGATGAAGCTTGCGACGAGTCGCTGCGAAGCAGCCAGCATCCGCGAAAGCACGAGCAATGTCCCGGGAAAAGCAAAACTTGCCCTGCTCCTCATCGTTATATACACACAGCTATTGCGCATCATCGGCAGCGTCGAACCCAATATATATATATATATGTGTGTGTGTGTGTGTACATATGTACAGTCGGGGTTGATCGGGGGATGAAGTGGATTTGGGATTATTCGGACCCGCTTTCTTTTTTTTATTGATGAGTTTAAGAGATTTTGGTATCTTACTATCTTGCAATCGTAAGATAGTTTTTTTCCTAGTTCGTCTCAGTTATTATTATTATCATTGCCATTAGTCAAATCGATTATTCTGATTATTATTATAATAACCCATTCTTATTAGAATAATTGGTTATAATTAAAATTATTATCAGATCGATATTATAACCAATCAGAATAATTGGTTATAATATCGATTATTCTGATTATTATAACCAATTATTCTGATTATTATTATTAATGTTATTTTTTAACTGTCGACTTTAAGGAGGGAAAAACCTTTGCAATGTTCAAAAAATCGATGTTTTTCACATATTTCGAAAGTATAATATATTGAGAATATACTGGAAAATTGAAAAATCGAAATATGAAATATTTACGAAGTTATAACACATAGTCGAGAGCGCGACGGGACCGCATGCTGTGGACTAGGGAGTCTTTAAACGCGATTATCTCGAAACTGCATTTTCAAAAACTGCTCATGTTATAGCTCATAAAGTTATTGATCGATCTGGCTAAAATTTCAGGAGGTTTCTCACTATAACATTATCGGAAGGATATAACAAAAGTTTTAAGGTTATCGCGTAAATAAATTACTTTTTTGGGGTAAAAATTGTCGAGAAAATGGTCAAAAATATGAAAATGTGATTAAAAACCCCACTTCATTTTTAATTTTATACTTTTAAATATTTTTATAAGTATATCCTTCTCCTACACATGTCAATAATAAAAAAATATTCTCGATTTCTGCTTCAGATAAATCGAAAAAATCAGACAAATAGAGCATATTTCGATAGCACGTAAAAGACGCCTAAAGGAATACCTTATATCGCCGCCATTTGGTTTTGTTTAAAAAAATTTTAACACTTGAAAGTTGTAATAAGATATTGTCAAAATTTAACAATGATGCGATTATTTTATCACTTTTAAAAAAATTCATGAAAAATGACTCATTTTCGGGCGTCTAAAGGGTTTTCCCCCCTTAAATGATTTTGGAGCTCTTGCAATAGTGAAATAGTTTTTTCCTAGTTCGTCCCAGTTATTATTATTATCATTGGCATTGTTTCAATTATCATTATTGTTATCAATGTTGTTATTTTTTACTGTCGGGTTCAAAAGATTTTGGAGCTCTTACAATTGTAAAATAGTTTTCTTCTTAATTTGTCTCAGTTATTGTTATTGTCGCCATTATTCCAATTATTATCATTATTCTCATTAGTATTATTTTTTTTACTGTCGCGTTCAAAAAATCTTGGAGCTCTTGAAACCGTAAGATAGTTTTTTTTCCTAGTTCGTCTTAGTTATTACTATTATCACCGTCATTCCAATTCTTATTATTATATAATTCATTCCGTCATAATAATTGGAATTTTTGCTATTATTATTATTATTATCATAATTACTGCTATTATTACGATTATTGCTGTTCTTTTTTTATTGTCGAGTAAAAGATTTTGAAGTGCTTGCTATCGTGAAATCGTTTTTTTTCTCATTCGTTCCCTTATTATTATTATTATCATCGTCATTGTCCCAATTATTATCATTATTCATAATTTCATTATTATCGTTAATGGTATAATGCTATTGTAGACGTTGTTCTTATTAGTATTGTTATTACCACTGATATAATAATTATTATGATTACTGCTATTATTATTATTGCTGTTCTCTTGTTATCGTCGAGTTTAAAAGATTTTGGAGCTTCCGCGAACGTAAAATCATTTTTTTTTCCTAACTCGTCCCAGTAATTGTTATTACCATCGTCGTTATTCCGATTATTATCATTATTATTATCACTGTTGTTGTTAATGATATAATATTATTGTAGTCGTTGTTGCTATTATTCATGTTGCAGCTACATTTCTGTAGCTCGTCATTGTTATTATTGTTGCTGTCACAAAAACATAATTTTTTATCGATTAAAAAAATTCATCTATTCAAGTTGTTGCTGCTGGTGAATGAAAATGAGATTTTTTTTCTTCTTTTGGAGGATGGTATTCGGGGACGCATTGATTTCTATTTTCCATTTGATGAAGTTTATGCCCCAATCTAGAGTTTATGTCCCAATTCATAGGCTTTCGTAAGATTTTTTTGAAAGTTTTATGAGAGTTTCGCCAAGAGGGTGACCTTGAGCTTTTGCTCGACGCATCAACAAAAAAAATCTCGCAAGAAGTCGAAAGCAAATCATTCGCAGGGGATTCGCTGATATTCGAAAGGAGAATGCTTCTTTATAGAAATGTAATATTTTTTTTTAGATGCGTTTTCCCTGAAACAACATTTCTCAAATTGGCTTGCGACACAAGTTGAAAATATTTCATCCGATGCACTTCAATTTTTCATCCTATCTCCCAAACTAATTTCTCCGCTGAAATACGTAGAAATTTCTTGAATTATTCAAAAAACTTCTCTCGTTCTCAAGAATTTTTGACGTTTTTTTTTCTAAAAACAAAACATTTTTTTTCAAATGCTTTTCCATTAAAAAATATATATATATTTCCGGTTCACTTGCTTTGATCACAAAATTAACCACCAACTTTGACCATGGTTCACTTTCTTTGACCACAAAAAATTCTTCAGGGGTCTGCATGAGCTTGCAACTTCGAAAATACGATTTCTTTTATTATATAGTTTTATCGCCCGGGGCCTTAACTTTAATTTGCAACAAATAATTTGTAAAAATCCCAAAAATTGACCGAGTTATGACGATTTGTGTGGAGAGCCAAGTCGCCCACTGCGCCACGGTATACCGTCCAACTGCATTTACCTTTTTCTCTTTTGCGTTTCTCTCGAAACTATGTTTGACGAAAGACGTATCTGAAAATTTATTCGTCCGATTCACTTGAAATTCCGAAAGAACATAGTTTATAACTGTTTTTATCCTATGCCCAGATAATCTAATTTGTTTATCCTTTTGTTAATAACAAATTATTAACGTTGTTTTTTGTCTGTCAAAAATCGGGCTTTTTTTCTCCAGCTTGCCATTTTCGTAATTTTCAACATTTTTGACAAGGTATTCGGTCATACAAAAGTTTTATTGTTATACCGGAAGAATTTTATTTTATTTTACGATTCAAATCACCCTAGTTGTCAGCATTGGCGTAGCGAGGGGGGCTGGCTGGGCAGCCCCCCCCCCCCCCCCCCCCCCCCTAAAAAACCTGGTGGCCCCCTTCCCCCAGAAAAAAGTCGATCCAAAATAATTCAAGTCAAATAATTGATTAATTTGATTTAACATTCACCCAAACAGACATAAAGAAATAATTTACTAAAACTTAAACTATTGCCTTCTTCGTGATTGCGTAATTTGTATAAAAAGTTACTACGTCATTACGTAAATTGAATATATAATCAATTTTCACAATTAATGCAGCTGTGGGCAAATGCAATACTTTAGATTTGCCGGCCGATACACAACCAGAAAAATACTGCAAGTTCAACATTTACGACGAAGTATTAGATAATAGCATTGTAAATCTAAAACACCGATTTGAGAATCTACCGATAGTTCATGCAATTGATGCATTTTTTCAATTGTATATGAAGAACGGAGAGGTTTTCATGAATAATTGTAGAAAAGTCTCGATAATTGATACATCAGCCTTAGAGGCTTTTAGAATATTTAAGAAAGCATATTAAAAAGTGTGAGCTCTGCCGGCTGTGAGAGAAGTTGTTCTGCCATGAGGCGTATAAAAATGTGGCTTAGAAGCGCAATGCTTCAGGAACGATTCTCTCATATGTCACTGCTAGACATGAAGAATGATACTGTTAAAAAATTCCAGCTGAACAAATGTTGGGTCGATTTGGAGAAAGAAATAGACAACTAAGTCTTCTTTAATTGAGTACCTACTGAAAGTGAAGTTTAAAGACTGGTCAAGCGATTAAAGAAAGATGAAAAAATAGTTGATTTTTTTTGTTAAGGTATTGCAAGAGTTTGATATTAATGTTGACATTAACGTGTCATTAAGGGGGGAAAACCCTTTACAATGTTCAAAAAATCGATTTTTCTTCACATTTTTCGCAAGTATAATATTGGGTGAAGTAAAAAGTTCTGAGCGTTTTCCGCTAGATGTCTTTAGTGAGCCATATCTCACGATGTATACATCACATCGGGTCAAACTATACGGCGATTTAAAGGTGACATTACGCTCCAAAAAAAGTTCTTTGACAGTTTTGTGTTTGGCGAAGCCAGTTGTGTGCTACAGCGTTCCAAAATGGAGGTAAAAAAAGAGAAAATTCGATACATTCTTCAGTACCACAACGACCAAGGTAAAAAGGCGGAGCAGGCGGCCAAAAAAATTTGTGCTGTTTATGGAGCCAATACAGTATCGAATGCAACAGCAAAGCGGTGGTTCCAACGATTCCGTTCTGGTAATATGGACGTCGAAGATGAGGCACGCTCTGGTAGGCCAATCGTCGAAACTGTCGATAAAATCATGGAAATCGTCGAGTCGGACCGGCATGTGAGCACTTATTACATTGCCCAGGAACTGAAGGTTAGCCAGAAAACCGTTTGGATCCATTTGCATACGGCTGACCTCAAGAAGAAGCTCGATGTATAGGTGCCACACGAATTGACGCAAAAGAACCTTTTGGACCGAATTGATGCCTGCGATTCTTTGCTGAAACGTAACGAAAACGACCCATTTCTGAAGCGGATGGTGACTGGCGATGAATACGCGAGCAACAACCGAAAAAGATCGTGGTCCAATCGAGGTGAGCCGGCCCAAACGATCGCCAAGCCCGGATTAACGGCCAAGAAGGTTTTGCTGTGTGTTTGGTGGGATTGGAAGGGAATCATCCACTATGCTCCCATCGGGCCAAACACTCAATTCGGACCTCTACTGTCAATAACTGACCAGATTGAAGCAGGCGAACGATCAGAAGCGGCCAGAATTGGCCAATAGGAAGGGTGTTGTGTTCCATCAAGCAACGCCATGCCGTACACATCTTTAACGACGCGCCAGAAGCTCCGAGAGCTTTCATGGAAGGTTCTATCGCACCCGCCGTACAGTCCAGACCTGGCACCAAGCGATTATCACCTTTTCAAGCATTTGCAAAATTTTCTTGATGCTACAAAACTGGCCTCAGAGAGGCTTGTGAAAATGAGCTGGTCAAGTTTTTTACCAATAGAGACGAGGACTTCTTCAATCGCGGAATTATGAAATTGCCTTCGAAATGAACAAAAGTAATCGAACAAAACGACGCATATTTGATCTAAATCGGATAATCCTATGTTAATTTCATCGTCGAAATAAAGCGAAAAAACGCTCAGAACTTTTTACTTCATCTAATATATTGAGAGTGTACTGGAAAATGGAAAAAATCGAAATATGAAATATTTACGAAGTTATAGCACATCATCGTATTGAAACTTTAAACGCAATTATCTCGAAACTGCATTTTCAAAAACTGCTCATGTTACAGCTCAAAAAGTTATCGATCGATCTGGTTGAAATTTTGGGAGATTTCTCACTATAACATTATCGGAAGGATATACCAAAAGTTTTAAGGTTATCGCGTAAATAAATTACTTTTTTAGGCTAAAATTTTTCGAGAAAATGGTTAAAAATATGAAAATTTGATTTCAAAGCCTACTTAATTTTTAATTTAATACTTTTAAAAATATTTTCGTAGGTATATCCACATGTCAATAGAAATCATCAAGATCAATAGAAAAAAATCAGACAAGTAGAGCACCTTTCGATATCACGAAAAAGACGTCTAGAAGAATACTTTATAACGCTGTCATTTTGTTTTGTTTAAAAAAAAATTAATACTTGAAAGTTGTAATAAGATAATGTCAAAATTTTAAAATGATTCGATTATTTTATAACCTTTAAAAAAATTCCTGACAAATTACATATTTTCGGGTGTCTAAAGGATTTTCCCCCCTTAAAGCGGGTTTTCAAATTTCGCTCGCTCTGGCAGGTTCCGCCTATAAAGAATGTAATAAAGTTTCATTTCTACGTTTTTCGCGCTTATACGTGATTAATTTTGTTCCCCAGCGTCCGTTTCGAGATCTGTTTTTTTTCAGTTATACCCAGATAGACAAACGTGCTGTAAAAATTGACGTGTCAGCATCATAGCAGCAAGATGACAACATGGAACGGTACACCCTGACATCATTATGGTGTTTTTTGCTTCCGATTTAGGCTGCAAATTTGCGATACAGTACATGTTTTGGCGAAATAAATGTCTATCGCTAAGATAACAAGGTCGCAGCAAAGTTACGCAACAATGACCTGCAGCAATAACTATATTGATGCAGAAATCTTTGCAACACGTTTGAGTCATAAATGAATCACGCAGCTTGTTTTTGCCGGCAATAGAACGTCACAGCGTACCTCCAAGGTACCCTCACCTTGCCGGAACAACGTATTCCAAATTTTCTGCGATAACCTGCTTTATTTGTACCGGCAACGGAAGGTCACAGCGTGCCCCCAATGTGCCCTCACCTTGCCGGAATGACGTATTCCAAATTCTCTGTCGCAATGCTGCGATAACCTGTCTCGTTTGTGCTGGCAACTGAGCGCCACAAGGTACTCCCCCAATATTCTGTATTTTTGTACTGCAATATTAACACTAGCATTTACGCGAGAATACCTAATAATGTGTTGCTAGAACACACTATTATGCAAAAGATGCCTCTTTGCCGTCACAATTTGTTCTCGCTTGGCCGTAGTGTTGTCAACGCGTTGTCGAAAAATGTCTATCTGGGAAACGTTAATCAGTGTTCTGTGACACAAAAAAGCACAGACAAGTATAAAACAATTTTTACAATCCGTACCTTTATTTTTTTCACTATAAAACCCTTGGTTCGTACTACGTATGCATGCATTTAACTGTCATTACATATCTCTTATTAAGGTGCTCCTGTATGTACACGTACGAGCTAAAAGTTTCGGCCGCAGCGTATAGTAAAATCCAATGCCTATAGGATGCTGTTGGCTGTAAATTTTTGAGAGAACTTGTACACTCTGTAGTTCGTACAGAGCGGCGCTGCAATCGTGCGTGACAAAAAACGTCAAATTCTCAGCCCCGCGCCAATCAGTTTTAGTAGTTCCCACCTACGCGCCAATCAGTTTTAGTAGTTGACACCTCCGCGCCAATCAGCTCGTCGCAGTTGGTTGTGCCCGAGTTCCGTATGGTATAAATTTAATACTTTTTAAAAATCTCCGAAACTAAACGGTTAAAAATTGCCATTTTTTAAAATGCATCGCGCAGTAGTATTGCATACACGAGTGGTTTTATTTTAAAATCCTAACATCCGTTTAGAAACCATAATGAAAAATGTAAGCAAAGTCCTATCCGTTTATGTGTTAGGTATAGGGATCGCGTACAAAAAGGCTCGTATTCAATTGCAATTGTCAAATGAACTAAACGGTGAATCGAATTGAAAATTTGGGCATTAGTCCATGAAGGCCATGTCTACACCATACTCAAATTTTAGGCAATTCCTAAAATTTGACTAAAACATGTCTGTTATTCGCTAGTCTAAAACGTCAAAGCTTTAATAATACAAACTCGCATTGCATAAAAATTTAAAAAATTGAGTCGGCTCATTGCTTTGTTACTTTCAATTGGAAAAACAAACATTAGTGTAATAGAGGTACAGCAATTAAAAAACATCGCGAATTATGCACCAATCGCCATTTTTTCACTTCTACGTTATTCACATTTGTACGTCATACTAGCTGACCCCTTGAAAAACGTATAACTGAAGTTTCACTGTATTGAAAATCGACCTGTTTGTTGAGCCGCAAGCTAATTCAGACCAGTTGACGTTACAACTATTCTCTGGCTCTCTGGATTAGTGTCACCCCTTTAAGGGGGGAAAACCCTTTAGACGCCCGAAAATGAGGCATTTTTCATGAATTTTTTTAAAGGTGATAGAATAATCGCATCATTTAAAAATGTTGACATTATCTTATTACAACTTTCAAGTATTAAATTTGATTATTTTTTGTAACAAAACAAAATGGCGGCGTTATAAGGTATTACTTTAGGCGTCTTTTGCGTGATGTCGAAAAAGGCTCTATTTGTCTGATTTTTTCTATTGATCTGAAACAGAAATCGAAAATATTTTTCGATTATCGACATGTGTAGGGAAAGAATATACGTATAAAATTATTAAAAAGTTTAAAATTAAAAATTAAGTGGGCTTTTTAATCACATTTTCATATTCTTGACCATTTCCTCCACAATTTTTACCCCAAAAAAGTAATTGATTTACGCGATAACCTTAAAACTTTAGGTATATCCTTCCGATAATGTTATAGTGAGAAACCTCCTAAAATTTCAGCCAGATCGATCAATAACTTTTCGAACTATAACATTAGCAGTTTTTGAATATGCAGTTTCGAGATAATCGCGTTTAAAGACTTCCTAGATTTTTCGATTTTCCAGTATACTCTCAATATATTATACTTTCGAAATATGTGAAAAAAATCGATTTTGTGAAAATTGTAAAGGGTTTTCTCCCCTTAAGAAGAAACACATGAAAGCAAATATAAGGAATAAAGATCGATTCATTATCCTCCATCGATACACCTTCGAGTATTAAGGTGGGTAACCACTTTAGATGCTTAAAAAAATCAATTTTTTTTAAAGTTCATAAATCGTTAGCAAAATATCTTAAGAACACACCCTGAAAATTTCGAAACGATATTCGGATTCCTTCTAACGCTATGTATATAAATGATAAAGACTCTCCGCTCGACTCCCAAGCGCGCTCAGGTATCCACGAGCGCTCAGTTAGGTAGTTTGTTTGGGTTTCTTTGAGTTTTCATAACCCAAATGTGGGTTTTCATAACCCAAACAAACCCAAACTCGACCGTTTGGCGATTGGCTCAAAAACTCTCCATTCTAGGTACAAAATAATCGAGCTAGCGGCATTTCTTGCTGTTATTTTATTCAACGACGGAAATTCAGCTCTACTCATCGTTATGAATGAACGACAAATCGTAGTTGGCAGGCAGAGCTAGGGATATGCCAAGAAAATGGATCAGATGCACGTGGTTCGGCAAAATAGGAAAAGTTTATTAGAGACAAAAGAAGTTCGTAAAGAGCAAATGCACGCTTCAAATGAGTTGCAAGAAGAGGAAGGACTGTTGTATGGTGCTGGAATCGCTTATTAATCGGTAAGACACTTTATCATTTGATCAAACACATTTGACTTTGAGTTTTTCGTTTGTGAAACTTAAAACGTGTTTCTCTCGAAACGACATTTTTTCAATTTTCGGGAATCATAACTCAAAAACTAATTGATAAATCATCTTCAAATTTGGAACACGTTTACATAATATAATTTATTAAAATATGAATCTAAAGTTCGAACGATTAGATTGTTTAAAACATATTTATGATTGCAAAATGCCGGGGAAAAAATGCTAAAAATCGATCATTTTTTTCAAACACGTTCCAACATTCAATTGTCGATTTTTTTTCAAAATTCAGGTTCATGTTGTTAAAAAACATCTCAAGAACGTATAAAAATTTGTTGGACTATTTCAGATTCGAATTGGACACACCAAGGGACACAGCGGGTTACACCTTAATTAATGCATGAAATAACTTGAAAAAATTACCAGAGATATATGAAAATATGAATAAATTATTGTCAGAGTGGCAGGAATTTCCGTTTTTTTTTCACAATAAAAAAAATCCAAAAAATCATGTAATTTTCGGTCTCCTAAGGTGGTTGCTCGCCTTAAATATAGGTTGTATTTGGGAAATACAGGAAAAGGATAATAAAAAAAAAATCAGCGATCACGTATGAAAAATAGTTATAATTCAATATAATTTGTTTCGCTGCCTACGCATCTCGTGACAATTTCGGAGGCGATTCTAAAGCTCATTTGTGGGTAAGTTTTGATTAAAAACTGCAGTAGACACGTAGCAATTGCCTTTTTTGACAGTGAAAAAATGATGAAATTGCACTAGACCATATTTGGACGACTGATACGTAAAATTCTTTACGGTAGATAAATACATGATCATACACGATTCGTGTTAAAAAAATCTATCTTTTCTCCAAATTAGATAGAAAGATTAGGATTCATCCTATATCTTCTTTTCCCTCGTGTCTCTTATATTTTCTCTCTCTCTCTCTCCCTCTCGGTCTCTGTTCCCCTATTCTGTGATGATCTCAATCGCATCAGCAACGATTGAGGTGATTCAGAACGAAGCATCAGGAATGTACGTGATCTATTGAGATTTTAGAAGTCGATAGCCTTTGGACGCGTCTTGATGTAGACATAAGCAGCAATGAGAACGAACACTGCGGCAAGAGTCGGCAAAACGACGGTGAAGACGCGCTGTTTGTTCTCCATAAATTCTTTTTTCCTCTCCTTCTTCTGCTTGTTTGTCTCTTTCGTTTTGCCCTTCAATTGACGCATCGTTAAGGCTGGTCAAAAAATAAATTTGATTAATCCGATGTGTTTCTTGGAAGGAAATTCGACCTTAAAATTGAAAGCTCAAAAACAAATTTAAAGTGAATTAAAAAGCTTGACGGCAAAAAAAAGTGTAAGGAAAAAATGCCTATTAAAACTTCAACTTTCTCAATAAACTTGAAAAGCGACACTTCTATGCAAGAGTCTAAAGCTATTATCGAACATTTATTAGTTTGGGTGGCACGCGGAATAAATGCAAAACATTCAATATGGAAAAACCGCGAAATTATTCATAATTATGCGTGTATCTAAAAGCCGTATCGATCGCTATCGCGATTCGAGAGTTCGATAATTAATTGTGTACCTTATATGCGTGTTGTCTGGATGAAGAATCGTCAAAGATCGAACTTTATGAAAGGAGAGCACACCGCGATCGGTCGTAACAATCTGGAACAAAATTGTGACACGTAAGCCGCGAGACGTCACCTGTGGAAGGAATATAACCTCCTCCCACCCTTTGGCCATTCGAGATATCTCGAATCACTTAAAAAAATAATGATATAATTCATTGATATATATATATATATATATCATTGCAGTTAAAGGAAAAACCTAAGCCAAGATACTTTACATTTTTTTATCTCCTTGAATCAGAGAATAATTAAGGAATAGATTTGCAAAAAAATGTTATTTAAAGATGCATTGTGAACGGGTTCTTGTAAGATAAGTACCGTAATAATAAACACGACTCGAATAGACTTCTACATTATTGTTAAAGAGCCCTGCTTTACGTTATCAACCGATAAAACATGTTTCATCCAATGTAATGAATAATAATTTGAAAAAATCAATCGATTCGACAATTTATTATTGTACAAGCTGTAAGAATCGATAGAGAATATCGATTCTCACGATGAACGAATGAACCATGGAGCCTAGATACCAGGAGGTCCAGCGCCAATGCAAAGGCACTGAAAAAAGCGTCCCCAAAAATGGCTCGAAGTGATGGCGCTGGGGTGCAGCGGCACCTACATATATAGTAATATATTGGTCAACGAGGTGAAAGTGATCGGATGAGTTTCTAACCTCACGACAGACCGATCGTGACATCAAACGTCGAAATTTCCGCCGATTAATTTCCTCATGACGGCTTGAAAAAAAAACTCAAAAGCAAGTAAAGATGGGTCTTTTGTTTAAGCATATTTAATATTCCGGCTGAAAACTTTATCGCCTGTAGAGTAACTTATTGTATAATTTGTGACAAAAGTAACTTCCTTGTTCACTGAGAGTACGGATAGGAATAAACTCTTTTTTATTGTAGATATTACAAATAATATACCATATTCGATCATTTAAAACTATTGTAAGTATTTTATTCTTGTTGCTGCTACATATTAAACTTAATTTCATTAAATATCTATTACTGGATTTCGAAAGCCTCATATTTTTTTTATTAAAATCACCAATATTTGTTTTCATGCCCTTGCACGTTTTCAGGATTCACTCTTGCAGTTCGGTATATTTCTTGTTGATATCTGGGTTCCATCGTAATTTTGGGGCTGCGGGTCTGGGACTCACAGGTCGGCTGCTCATACACTGCAAAGGATCTTTGTACACTGGTGCGTTCTGATCTGAAACACAGAAAATTATTCTTCCGGTTCAATAATGCAAGGATTTAGGTAGCAAAGAATAATACCCTAAATTTTGTGGTCTGGAAGCGTTAGCTAAAAGAAGGCGCGCTTCCCAAAATTATGTATTTGCTCCTGAGCTTTTTATGGCCATTAAGGGCGGGGTAAAGTTAATTCGGCGAAAAAAAGGCATGTTTTTAAGATTTTTTTTGGCGTAACGGATAGTGTTCGTTTATTGAAAAATTTACATATAATAAAGTAACATTTGAACAACATTCTCCTAAATTTGCATTGCAAAATATTCAAAATTGAGCGAGTGAAAATTAAACCCCGGAGGCGCCTCGAAAAAAAGTTGGTTTGCGGTGTGCACCATACTCGCAACAGAATCATCTGAAACAAAAAAATCAAAATGCATTTGTTAAAGGAGATGTTTCTCGAGGTAATGACGGGAGGATTTTTTTTTTTTCGATTTTTCAATTTTTCGTAGCACTTGGGAGCCAAAAACCCGATTTTCGCTAAAAAAAGTCGGCTAATTTGTTGTTGAAAAATTAGTAATTATTAAAAAAAAAACAAAAAAGCTCTCGACAATACCTGGTGAATTATGTGAAGAAGTACTGTGCAAAATTTCAAAGCGATTGGTCCAGTAGATTTTGAGTTATCGTGCACACGGACTTCAAATATGACAAGTCTCAGAAAAACGGTTTGAAAAACGCAGAAGAATTTGGTCGCTTAGCGCTCATTGCACATAAGTTTGAGAACACTTCTCGATTGCATAAAAATCTGAGAAAATTCATGCATATTAAAGGTACTCAAAAGATTAATTTTGCATAATAATAATTCCAAAATGTTATTAACAAAATGATGAAAAAAAAAATTAGACAACAAATTTCCCCGCAACCCAATTTTTTTTCGTGATTCGTTCATTTTTCTGAATACGTATGAATTTTTTCAGATTTTTCAATTATCTTTGAATTTTTAGAAATTCAAAATAAAACTCGATAATTTTCTTATACTCACTCAAAGTCGTCGATGCCAGGTCCGTAGAGCAAAAGGCTTCCATCAAGATGATCGAGAGCATCTTTTTGCGTTTGTCTACGCAAAAATCTTTCTTCTTTACTGTCGTGCGCCGCTCTACTAATTCGCAAATCGTCAACTTGTCGGGCCCATTCGTGAGAACTTGGCCCTGTACTGATTTGCATCTCTTCCATAAAGGCCAACAAAGCGAAATAACCTTCATTGTAAGTACATGCAGCTACATAAGCTGCAATTTCCACAATTGTAGAGGTGCCACTGACTGACTTTGGAGAGATTTTCCAAATAAGTTGATTGAGACTCTCATTATTATTTTGCGTGAAACCTCCAAGACATCGCTGCAAAAGTGCGTCGTTGCTCAAGTCACTATAAATGGGCTCAATGGCTTCCAGAACGTCAGTAGGAAGGGCTGTGTAGCTGTGTTTGAATGATTCTAGAGCATCCGCAGCTGCAGCTTGCTGCCATTCGCACCAGGAGTCTTCGCCGCTTGGGCATTTCTCGTGCTGTGGGTTCTCGTCGGTTGAACTGTAGTGATGATAAGTTGCCCATATGGCATTTTTCATCTTCTCAACTGAATCATAATTACGTCGAATAGCTAGTCCATAGTAAACAGTCAATTTATCAATCATTTGAGCAGTGAGCTTTCCTTTGCCAGGAAGGCTTTTTCTTTTTACGATCTTTCCGGCCTTGGTTTTTGTGTCAACTACGCTTGTTTTTACTAGTCCACGCAGACGTGTTCCCATTCTCTTTTGGACATGCCCTATGCATTCTTTTTTGTTTATCACAAAATCTTCACCATAAGGTTTTGCATTGACAACGCCGCTGTACGTCTTTGAGTCACCATCTCCGATGTAGTTACGATATTTCACCCCAAGATTTTCCACCGATCGTTCGAACATTTCTATAATTGCTGATACCTCCATGTTTCCAGAGGGTCCCTCATGGTTGGCTTTGCAATCACCGCTATCCACATGCTCTTCGTACCACGCTTCGTATTCGGCAGAATCCAATTTGTTTTTCCAAGTCTTACAACCGTGGCAGTAACTGCTTTTTACAAAAATGTCAAGTACCTTTCCAGTACAATATCCAATTAGAGAAGCAACGCCAAATAACGAAGAGAATCCTCTTTTTTTCCAAGTGCCGTCGCCTGATACAGTCAATTCTGACGTTTCTTCTACATTATTTGCTTCAGACATTGCTTTTTTCTCTTCTTGTGCAGCCGATGCGAAGAACTTCTTGGCCACATTTTGTATCGCTTCACAATGTTTTTTCATATATAAATTATAGGCTGGTTTCGATAAGAAAGCACTCGCCAAATCCATTAGTCCGCAGAACTTATTGCATCCGGCTAAACCTAAGCCTAACACTCGCATTACGAAAGCAAATCGATAATTGACATCGTATACACCACTGTCTATTCTTTCACTTGATGGAATGTAGTGAGGCTGTTTACACTTTTCACTTGTAACCTTGATCTTGAAACCAAGACCTTCTTTTTTGCATGTTTGGAATGTAACTTTTCCATCACACTTCACACATTTGACTACAGTAGCAATAGTCGAAAAAACAAGAACGAAATCTATCATTCGATAATGTTTTTGGATGTCTTCTACCACCCCAGCGGGATTATTTTTTATTTTTTTTCGCTGACGCGCTATTAGCTAACGGTTCGTCGTTTTTACGCTTTTGAGGAGGCACTTTTTTTTCGGTCGGCACAATTGCCCAATACCGTTCTCACGATCTTGTCTGCTTATTTTTCGAGGCATTTTTCGAGGTACGAACACGAACGAAAACGGAGTCAAACTGTTAGTGTGACTTGCTACTGCTCAGCACGGCATACAGCGGTCAATTGATGTACAGACTAATGTGTATACTAATATACACCATGCCTCGAATATACATAACGGGACCGGAACAGGCCCGTTTATCAAGAAATTTATTCGGGGTCGAAAAATACAATAGCGCGCCGCGCAGCTGCCGCCCAGGTATAAAACCCGGCATGGAGCAATAGACGCTCAAATACTCATAACTTCGTCAATTTTACTCCGATCGACTTGAAATTTTAACACAATATTCTTGAGATATTATGCATTCATTTAAAAAATTTTAAAAAAATTTAAAAAAAATTTAAAAAAAAAATTTTAATACTTTACCCCGCCCTTAAAGTCTGGTTGGTCGTGCGTATCACAAAGACAATACCCTATCGTCAAAGACAATTCGCAGGGTAGCTTCCACCGCTGTGTTCTCGGAGGGCTGAACGTCTTCAGGTAACATTGTTGCAATTGTCGAAGCAGCACCATGTCGATTCTCTCTTTCTCGGAAACCTGCACTTTGGTTGGCGTCTAGCACTGGGGTGATAGCAAAGCCAGGTTGGATTGTACCGTCCTTCTTGGCAGTGAGATTTTTATCGACCGGACGTGTGACGCATATCCTTAAAAATGGACGTAACTCGTAGAAGGAGATAAAGGAATTTTATCCGATTCACTTTAAGGTTTTCAGTTTATTTCAAACTATGATATGCAACAACTGTGAATGATTATGAAGAACATTTTGTCTTTACCTTCGATTCCACAATGTCGTCAATAACAAATTTGTTTTTTTTTGGCTGTTGCTTCTACTACGTGATCTCGTGTTCCTGTTCTTGACGGTTTCCTGTCCTCTTGGCTTCCTTGAGTTGTGATCGGCTGGGACCAGGGCTGTTTTGCGCCCACCAACCGTGTCCGAATGTTCCGTGGCTCCTCTGCAGACTCATGTTTGGTCATATATACGTTTTGAACCACGAAAAATTACGCACGAGAACAAAGAACTAGATTTTTCATTTAAAAAAACTATGCTGCATCTGTTCTTTATGCGTATCAATCACCGTAGCACTTCGTCGTAAATTTTATTATACTTTGACACTTAACACGAATGAGGGTTAGGTACATCAGCTGTGATCTGTTTAGATCGCACCCATGTTTAGCGTATATCTATGTACATAGAGGTGCCGGAGCACCCCAGCGCCATCACTTCGAGCCATTTTTGGGGACGAGTTGAGAGGCCTCGCTGGACCTCCTGGTATCTAGGCTCCATGGAATGAACGACCAATCACCGGCTTCTCTGTGTACGTGTGTAGCAGTGTGTGAATATGTATATCAGAGAGCCATACTAAAGGTGTCCAAACTATGTACTACGGAAATGGTATACGACTGCTGGGAATACACAGTTTCCATTGCGGCCACCATTTGGCGCCGGTGATAGCTGACGCTCGGCGGTGGGGGTAAATCGCGAAAACTTCATTCATAAGGCCCCTCTACACTACTCGTTCGAAGTTCCACGCCGAAGTACTCGCCGAAGTTAGCCGAGTACGAGGAGCGTCACCACACTACTCGCTCAACTTCGCGAGAACTCCGTCGCTTAACTTCGCGAGAAGTCGTGCTCGCGACTTCGGGGCCTTTAGGCCCCTCTACACTACTCGCGAAGTTAATCGAAGTTGGGCGAGGACGAGAGTGTAGAGACACTTCGTGCTTCTTCGCCTCGCTTTGCTTCGCTTCGGGCGACTTCCGATCGGTGTCGGTATTTAGGGCCGAGTCAAAGGGCCGAAGTCGCGAGCACGACTTCTCGAAAAGTTAAGCGACGGAGGTCTCGCGAATTTGAGCGAGTAGTGTGGTGACGCTCCTCGTACTTGGCTAGCTTCGGCGAGTACTTCGGCGAGGAACTTCGAACGAGTAGTGTAGAGGGGCCTTAACATTCACATAAACAAAAACTGAATATTTAAACGCCCCATGCTCATGCGCACGCGAACCAGACGATAGTAATTACTGCTGATTGTTTATAACAAATTCTGAATCCAATCGTGGATGTACATGTTACATAGAGAAACATCGTGAATGTTCATTTTTCGTGTAAAAAGTTGAGTTCCGTATAAAAAGTTGAGTAATCCCAATACATGGCGCTGAGTTCGATCGCTGTACCGACCGGTTTCACAACCTGGTACTGCGCAAACTTTTACCATATTGTACACACTGAAAATTAATCACAAGAATGAAATGCTGATAATAGTTTTGATTTGTCGAATACGATATATTATCTATAACAAAATAGTACATTGTGATACGAGTTCGAAAAATATTTTTCTAACGAGTATGAGTTCGCAGCATAAGCTGAAGGCACAGTCACACGAGATTATAAAAAGTTTTTTCGTCGAGTATTGTACGAAATTTGATTTTACGAGGTTTGAAAATGCATTATTGTACCAAGTGAAATGAAAGAACTTAGCTCTACCCAGACTCTTGGTAAACAAAAGAGTTTCTTTTGTCACCAATTACAAAATAAGTTACTCTACAGGTGATAAAGTTTTCCGTCGGAATATTGAGTATGCTTAAACAAACGACTCACCTTTTCTTGCTTTTGCAAGAATTTTTCTTCAAGTCGTCGTGTGGTAATTATGGAACTTAGATCGGCAGAAATTTTGACGTTTGCTGTCACTCTCGGTGTGTCGTGAGGTTAGAACTCATCCGATCACTTTCACCTCGTTGACCAATATTTTACTATATATTGGGTTAATCCGCACCGCCGCGCTATCATTACTAGTCACGTTTTCGGGTATGCTTTTTTCAGTGCCTTTGCATTGGAGTTTGGTCTCCTGTATCTAGGCTCCATGGTTCACGACAGGGAGGCTGAAGTAGGAGGAGTCCGAACTGTGTATCTCAAAAGTGGCTACAAAAACGTGGGCAAACAGGAATGGCGCCACTATCGCTAAGACCTCGAGAAGTGAGCTACGTATGCATTTCGTGTAAGAGAGATAGATGAGGATCGAATACGTATCCTAGCCTCCATGGCGAATACCAGCAAATACGATAATCGGCATTGTTCAACATCCATATTGAATTTGAGTGTACGATAATTGCAAAAAAAGTTTTCAATCGAATTATTTCAACGAGCAGCTTTTTATTTGAACGGAGGTGAGAAAAAGAAATTGTTTTATCTATATTAACGTGAACGATTTCATTTTTGATAATCTTTGTTGAATGTTTTTACTCCATCATTAACGTGTGTGTGCCGTGCGTCTAATCTTTATATGTAGTCAGTACGACACAATGATTTTTATTAAGTTTACTTAATTTTCACAGTGCTAGATAAGTTTCCATTACTTCACAAACATTAATTAAGCATTGCTTCATTGTAGGTGGTGGGAATGACAATTGATCGTTTAAAAACGAATGTAATCGAAACACCATTGCCGCCGACCTGGTATTGATTTTAATCGAACGAAAAAATCGTTTTCACTCAGATTGATCCATTGCCGAAACATTATTATTTAAGACGTTTTCCATCGTTTGTTGTACAAGAAAAAATACAGGACAATTTTTTCAATCTAATTGCAATTCCTTTTGTGTGATTTTCGTTTCATTTTTATTGAAATATCGTTATCGTAAGAATTATCGCGTTACCGTTTCGCTGTTTGCGAGTTTTAATATAAACAGATCGCAAAACATTGTTCTTCAACAGCAGGGATTAATTTACCGTCGTATTTACCTAAGAAAATAAAAATTAATTTAAAAAAAGCATCAGAATTTTTTAAGACATTTTCTACCGTTAGTTGTACGATTAAACATTGTTATAATAAAAATATTTTTCTATCACTACGTATTGCATTATTATTATTTTCGACATTTTTCACGGTTAATTGTGCAATTAATGCACATTGTGCAATGCTATATTCAAAATATTTTTCTATCACTACGCATTTACGGAGATATCTTTGATATATATCATTTTACATCTCTCGCACGCAGCCCACTTCTCAAGTATCATTCTGCCTCATACACACCTCATTTTTCATGATTTATTTGCTCCGTTTTTGTCACACGCAGCTCACTTCTCGAGATCTTAGAGATAGTGGCGCCATCCCAGTTTGCCCACGTTTTTGTAGTCACTTCTTTCAAATCTCTGCATAAGAATTCGAACTCCTACTCTAGCCCACGATCTTATATACAGGTCTGGAAACTCCGGTGGGGGTAGGTCGCTTACTTACTGGAAAATGAAATCTTCGAAATCTAAGCGAGCCCAACAAAAATAAACGATTTTAAAATATTAAATTTACACGTCGAGTTTAGCGGGTTTATCTTACGTCCGGTTCTTAGTTCCAATATTGCGAGTTCAAATCCCGATGCTTTTTTTCGGGTGAATCCTTTCACAACGCTTTGGAATGGGACATTATGAACCTTAACGCTTTCAATACAAATTAACTCCCTTATACGTCTTAATCTCTTATTTGATTTTGTTTCTCGGATGTACCAGATTGTAAATTCATTTCAGGTTATGTTCAGCTGCAAACCCGATGACAGCCACGAGTCGCGGCTATGCGGAAGTAAGACTGACAAAGAGAGATCTCTCCCTCGCAATCACTGTCACGCGTCTATGCGGATAACACTACCGCAGCGACTCTAGTGGCCACTGAGTATTTAAAAATGTCTTCAGTAAGCGATTTACCCCCACCACTAAAAAACGCCGGAGTTTTCAGACCTGTTGTAAGACCAGGGGGCTGGCACGGATTGATATTTTTGCCATGCAAAATGATCGCTTTTTTTAGTGTCCTACTGTGCCACTTGCAGCGCTAGTTGTACACTAACAAAGCTGATGCGCGCGCAAGAGCTATGAATATATACACACGACGCATATAATCGAGCAATACCCATATAATACCATTATATACATTGATGGTGTTTATGGTATAAATCAGCCCCCTGGCACTGCTGGGTCTACCGTGTCCCCGTTATTGTCACCACGTAAACTAACCCACCATGCGGCGCTAGTAGTCGCCCGCATGACCCCCACTCCAGTCGCGCAGCGTCTGCATAATTTGCATTCGACGTGTTTGGATAATTCATTATTTAGATTAGAATTTAAAAGTATATGTGTATATGGGGAGGGATGCAATATTTACACTTGTTGAAATATGATGTATTATAAAAATATTTATTGAACGAAATAAACAGATAACATTATTTTTTTTTTAATAATGGACTAGTCACGTTGTACAATGTTTTGCAATTTTTTTCTTGTTGAGATTGCTTTTTTTGTTCTGCGTTGAGACGTGCAGAATATTGCTGCATCCGCTTCTGGATCTTTTGGTACATTGAAAAAATGCGATTTTTCCTTGTTTGATTGATAACCTGACGTGCAGCCAAGGACCACGCACGCAGGCATTCTTAAATATAAGCACAAAAACCACAAAAATTGTTTTTTATTTTATCGCTACACTAAAATTGTTTATTATTTTATCACTATGTAACACTACACTACGATTTTTTTATTCGAGAACGACAGATCGAGAAAACGAAAAAAAATATCCACTTGGTCCACGCGACGAAAAAGATGACGAAATAATACGGAGAGGCGCTTTGCGGAGTGGGGGTCATGCGGGCGACTACTAGCGCCGCATGGTGGGTTAGTTTACGTGGCGACAATAACGGGGACACGTTACGTTAAGAGAATTTATCCCAGTGTCAGCCCCCTGGTATAAATATATATACACACCATTCATTATGCTACCATTATTATTTTTAATTTATCTATTATTCATTAATTCTCGATTGACTATTGGTCTATTGACTAATGATCGTGACAACGAACAATCATGAAGATAAATATGATAACGAAACTAATTGGTACCAAATTATAAATTTCTCAAAAGATCATTACTCAATTTAAAAATAGAGCTCCAGCTGTCATCATATTCTCATATAACGAGAACTGAAACACGTTTGAAAACTTATTCACTAATAATATTTTCAAGAACCGATTATTTGGCGATAAATTCTATTGTCCATACGTACCTCCATGGTTGTGTACTGACATACTTATGTTTATGTTTTTATACTCGTCCAGCTTTCACATTGTCATTATTTATAACGTCTTTCCATAGTCTTTGAATGCCAGTATCGGCTGGTACGTTGAAAAAATGCAACTTTTCAATATTTTGCGGGTACCCTGAGGTACAACCGGGCACAATACATGGCATTAGTGCATGGTTACGAACAATTTCATCAATTCCGCACCGCGGTTTAACCTCCAAAAGTCAAAATGTTGGTTGTGTACGTCGTGCGGGCCTTGCGCCCGCGCAATAGGAATATTCTAACGTAACTACTAGCGCCACAGGTGGAACTAAAATAAGCGGTCAAAAAACATAGCATTTTTATAAACAGTAGGGGATAGGCCGTGCCAGCCCCCCGTGTAAGACCGTGCTCTAGCCCACGGTCTTACATACAGGTCTGGAAACTTCGTCGGATGGGAGGGATCGCTTACTGACGAAAATTTTTTAATGCACTGGCCGCTAGGAGCGCTGCTATCTTAAAAGAGTTGCTGGCGAAGTGCGGTACGGGGGCAGACGGAGGTATTGAAAAAAGACAGAGCTAATCGCCGCAATACTCTGCATCTGCCTGTCTCCGTAACACCTCATTTCAATTATTGGTTCTGCAGTATATATATATATATATATTGGTGGTATATCTACCAATATAGCTAATTATAATGAATAAAATTAAGCGGTGAACCAACCCAACAAGCCGCCAAATCTAATTAAACCCCAAGCGTGGCTATAACTTAAATATTAGAAAACTGTCTTATTCATGTAAAGATAATCGTAGTCGCACGGATAGGGTGCTGAGCTACCGTTTTGAAGGAGCCGAGTTCGATCCCCGAAGAGTGGGCTTTTTTTTTGCATTTGCATAGGTTTCTGGTTATGTATTAATTATTTATACACATTGTATTGTTTTTGTATGTCATTATTTTCTTTCTCTCAAATAAAAATTCTAATTAATTTTTAAATAAAAGTTTTTATTTTTTTATCGGTTTTTTGGTCGTTGGTAAAGGTTTCGAACTATGGGTAAATAACAAAATGATGAAATCATTTATACCACGCCGCATTTTATTATTACAACACGCGAAATAACGAGTGCTTCGATAATTCAATTCTGCTTCCAGTTTTGCACCCCGGCACAACACAGATTCTCGGCATTTTTTCACTTTCGATAAGTCAATAGCACAGGAAATCCACTAATGAGTCGCTTTTGTTTACAAAATTATTTTTGGTGGTTATGTTCAACTGGGGGCAAGATTTCAGCGCCGCGTAGTGTCAATTCTCAACGAATATTTTCGTCCGTAAGCGGCCTACCCCCACCATGCGAATTCTGGCAGAGTTTCCAGACCTGTATGTAAGACCGTGCTCTAGCCTCCCTGGTTCACGATGTGGCGTTCATATTTGAACTCAGTGCTACCAGCTACTGCGAACTAAATTGCGCGTTTGTCACATTTCAACTTGGTTAATAACATATTCGCGATGTAAATAAACAAAAAAAAGACTCACATATCTCAACCGTCAATTACATGGATTCCACATTTTATTAGCGGAAATTTGTTTATTTTGCGTAATCGAAAATATGATTATTCGAAGTTGGCAGCTGTTACAGGCGCCCGTGTTTAAGCCAGGGGGGTCACACGCACCAGGGGGGTGACACGGTGCTACTTTCCCTATACTTAGGCCCGGTTCGCATTCTATCCGCATTCTGTAGTTCCTTTAGCGCTCTGTACGTGGCGCCACTTATCTTCTCATCGAGTGCTTGACTTTACTACACCTGTCAGTTGTCAAGGTTTGGAGGTTAAAAAATCGTGTTAAATTTTGTTGTTGAATCATGATTTTGTTAAGTTGTTTTGTTACGTTGTTTTGTTAAGTTGTTTTGTTACGTTGTTTTGTTAAGTTTTGTTAACTGTTACTTTGTGCATAATATGGTGTAATTATTTTTACGATTATGCCAACGTGCATTGTACCCGGCTGCGATTCGAGGTACGCTTCGGCTTCGACAAACCTCGAAGAAGTACATTTTTTTACAATACCCCGAGATCCAGAAGCTTGAAACTTATGGAAAGACGCAGTAAAGCGACCCGACAGTTGTGTGAAAGCAGGGAGATTTTTCGGAACCGTGCGTCAAGCGGGTGGTTGTAACGACCATCCTTCAATGCCGACGTTTTTGCATATATACAGAATTCTATTCGCATTTAGCATTCTCAAACCGCCGAAAACTGGGAATTGTTGTATTGCTGTTGAAAACCGCACAGAGCCATTGTTAACGCTTGCTGAACTGAAAACAGTTTATGAAAGTTCCCACACTGCTACCGATCTCTCGAACACCATAAAAAAAAAAATTGCAAGAAATTATCAAGCATGATGATTGGAATTTCGAGAATATCGTGCACCTTACAGAGCCCGATTGCAGCATGCCAGCAGTCGCTAATTGTGTTATGTATTGCTTAACAGCACATCTAACTAATCGAATTTGCAACACAATTAAATGTTTACAATGCACAGAGGCATTGATACAATCTGAGGCAAGTGGTGTCGTCCTTCCAGAGGCTGTTTTGCAAAATTGACAAAAACGCGGTGGCTTGATCCATCCAAATACAAAATTATACAATTTTGTTATTTTTCTTGAAAACAGTTTTCAAGATCACTGTCAGTCTTCAAGTGTATTCGAGAGCGTTTTAGAAGACGTTTATAATTACAAGAACTTGTCATTCCCCTGTCAGACCCATGCTCACGACATTTATTATAAGATAATTCAATGTTTTCTGACAATGCGTATGCAACAATATTGTACCCGTGTAAACACCGAACAAAAAAAAGAAAACCAAGAAAAAAAAGCGTCGAAATTCTGTAAAACTTAAATAAAAACATAAATATTTTTTACGCATTTGTACATCTTTTCCTTTTCCTTTCATTCGTATTCAGAAGTGACTACCATCTAAAATCTAATTTTAACATTTACAATAATGAAATAAATAATTTATTATTTCATTCTTTACTATTTATTATTATTAGATTATTTATTTCATTAGATTATTTGACATGTATCTTTGAATGCTTTGAATGCATTTCGGGAGCACTGCGGTGAGAAGATAAGTGGCGCCACAAGTGACGAAATTTGGCAACACAAAAGACGGACATTCAGCGAAGCGACTCCAGCGGCCTGTGTCACGCCCTGGTTTAAGCAAATTGTCCCCTTGCCGCCTTCACTGCAAAGGCCCTGACCAACCTCCTTAAGCCCTCAATTCTGCATCCTCCATGGCCCATCCCTAACCCAGCCCATACACACACAATTCGTACGAATCGTACGTGATGTGCTTGATGTGTCATATTTCACGTGCACAATTGTGCCGAGGGTGAAAAAAAAACCGGAGAACGCAGATCATCGTCTGTGCCGCGCCTCGAAATTCCCACGGATTATCGTAGCACGCCCGTGTTTTGGTTTCAGCCGGCCTTTTTTTTTCTTTTCCTCGTTTTTTTCGAAATGGTGAGTACGCCAATGATAACCGGTAAAACACGAAACAGGTTATAGAACCTCCGCAACATTATTTCCATCGATTCTCGTCCTCTTATCTCTTTTAATCGCCCGTTTCCGAAGCGAAAGTAAAATCTTTGTTTGAAAATACAATCTTCGTGTTGTTCATTGTTCCCTACAGTCCGGCTCACTGAAGCCTTATTTGACAGCCGTGAGGCACACTCTTACGGCGGCGCTCTGCCTGGAGAATTTCTCGTCGCAGATCATCGAGAGACACAACAAGCCCGAGATCGAAGTTCGCATGAGCAAAGAATTGTTGCTCACTCCGGTCGTGATAAGTCGCAACGACAAGGAAAAAGTTTTCATTGAAACGAGCATAAACAGCATGCGAATAAGCATAGCTGTCAAACAAGTGGACGATCTCGAGAAAATACTCTGTCACAAATTCACAAGATTCATGATGATGAGAGCAGAAAATTTTACTATTCTGAGGCGTGTACCCATCAAAGGCTATGACATAAGTTTTCTTATAACAAATATCCACATCGAACAGATGTACAAGCACAAAATAGTCGACTTTGTTATACACTTCATGGAGGAGATCGACAGAGAGATAAGTGAAATGAAACTGTCAATGAACGCGAGAGCTCGCATTTGTGCAGAAGAATTTTTAAAGAGGGTAAGTCGGAAAACCCTGGACCGGATGGTACAGATTTCACAATATTCTATGGTACTTTTATCACGAAGAGCGATAAATCAGAAACAGGGAATGTCTGCTGGAAATGTCTGGTGCTTTAGCCCTGCTAAAGCATCAGCAAAATACTTTCCGCTATGCATAGAATATCTCAAACGGTAATATCTTTGGAAAACTTTTTATTTGGAGCACTGAGCCTGGATAAAACGTTCTTAACGCAGTATTGTTGTCTAGAGCGCTGTTTTAAATTTGTACGACTTTAAAAGTCATTCAATTTATGCAGCACTTTATGGAGATGACATGTTGGCCAGATTTCTATGTGATAATACCTCTAAATATCTAATATAAACTGCTCTAAGCATGTAAAAATTCTGAAGTTCCTGTAACGACAATAAAAACAGGTGATCATTGAATGTTTAAAGAAAATATTAAGGTATTACTGGATGGATATTAAAAAATCGCCATAATTCTGGAAAATTTGAGGAATGATAGTTCTTGATTGAATAACAATACATAAATTATTGTAGAATTTTTCACTAAATACTTTAGTAGTTATAAACATATGAATTTATCATGGTCGCTTATGGGAAATCATGACGTTGAAGTTTGCGTCGATGCAATGCAATAAAAATGATTTTATCTTAATTTCACAAATCCCCTTTAACAGATTTGAGCTACGAAAATCGTGCAAGCATTTTTTAGGATTTTTATTTGGCGATCTACAATCTAAATCTGCTTAACATGATTTTGGATATTAATGAAAATACGAAATTGACAAGAATTTTCGTTGCGTTCCAACGATGCAAACTTCAACCCTATGGGAAAACAGCGTTTGCAGACGTTAATAGTTGCGAAACGAATAGAACTAAATCGCAGTAAATTCTAAAAATATTATATCATCTAAGTTTCAAATAAATCGACTGAGTAATTGTCGATAAATTAATTAAAGTAATGAGGAGTATCGCGTTTTTTAACGATGAATTAATAGCAATCATTGGAAAACTCAATATTAAGTTTTTGGTTAATTATTGATAATAATAAAATGATCTGAACGTATTAATTAAATTTCAAAATTGAGACTTTTTTTTATTGGACAGTTAAAGCAGATGTACAGTCATTGACAAAACCTCAGTCAAGCACACACCAATATCATTGAATTTGACTTCAATTATTAAAAGTGGAAAATTAACATTTCTAAGTGTTAATTTATTATGAAATTAGCTATTTGTAAGGCTAAACATGTACGCCATGATCTAGGCTTGTAAATCCACGATTCGACCTGTGAGCCATGTCCTTAAGGATAAAATTTTGAAAAATGTGACTAGCAGAACAATTTTTGTAACCGCAACTTCTCATAGAAGATATAAAAACGTCTTAATCTAGAAAATTTAGGCGACATTTTTCATTTCAGTTTATTGGTGGATATAGGAATTGTTTTATTTTTGCTAAGAGCTACTGTAATCGCTTCAAAAGGGCCCTGGTTTGTGCACTCACAAAATACGGCCTTCTGTGAAAGGAATACCTTAATCGGTTTTTACAGACGTATACGGAAAGTTCTGTAGAATAATAAAATAAAATAAAAAAAAAACGATTTTTTCAAATTTCGAGACAATAATATTGCCGTAAGATATATTATTTACGTCTACATTGTATTTGATAATTTGTTAAAAAATTATCCTATCGACCGTTTTTAAAAAAATCGCTTCAAGAAAAACGCGTTTAAGTGTTTCGTTATTTCCCATTGTTAACATGGGTCTATTTTCGAACCGTAAAAATGAATTTTTTGTTAGAAATTGGATTTGTAAAAAGCCGAAAAGGCGATGCAAATAAAACTTCTTACTACTACTACTATCAAAAATTTGGACGGAGCATTGTTGGGATGTAGCAGAATGAAAATTCGGACCGTAAAAAAGGATTTCTTTAACTAGAAATTTGGACGGAACATTGTTGGGTTGTTGCAGAATGAAAATATAAAGAGATAATTTTTTTATTAAATTATTTAACCGCAAGTAATCCTTAAATGTAAATTGCCATTTATATTCATGAGTACATTTTATTATGATTTCCACAGTTTCTTGATATACCCTTTTGGGTTTTTACATTCGCAACCCATTTTCACTGAGCGGTCACCCCCATCCAAGTACTGTCCCAGACCAGGGCATTTGAACGATCGGAAAAAGCGGTGTATAAAGAGAGCCACGTTTTTTCTGTCCGCAGTTTTAGATCTCTGGGAGATTGTACGAATTTACAAGAAGACTACAGAACCCAGCTCGATACCACTGAAGAAAACGTGCAACGAGGTGTCAAGGAGAGAGGGGCATTATTGAGGATGATGCGATTACTTCCGTCTCGTAGCTCCATCAGGCGTTTTCTCGCACGTTTTTCCAGCTCGAACACAAAAAAGTATCGGTAGAAGGGCCGCGAAATAAATTGGAGCAACAAAGGTCGTTCCCCTGTCCGATGATGGCTGATCTGTTGAGCGCAGCTCGTCGTAAGAGATAAAGGCAATAAATTAATTAACGCTGCGGTGCATGATGCCAAGAAAGTGAATGGGTGTCTTATGGCATTGATTTTTGCATCGTTGAAATGGAACCCATTTTTTCGTTAACTTTTTTCAGTTTTTCACTTTTATTTTTATCTAGGATACTTTTTTTGCAGGTTTTCAGTGTAGATCTCCAATAAGGATACGGAGTAAGGTTAGGGCATATAAAAAAAAAAACATTTCTATTGGCAAGCGACAGTGTGGTTTCAACGATGTAAACTTCAACATCGTACTCTTTTGTAATCTTGATTGAAAAACAATGGTTATGCCATTTGTTCTGGGACGCTCACGCACAAGCGTTGGAAAAGTTTTAAATCGAAGGAATCCAGATTTTAAGCGAATTTCTGCTCGGTCGAGTTAACGTCGCGGCGGAGCGCCCCTCAGATCTTCCATACTCTCTGGGTTTGCGTGTATTCTCGTTCACGGTGAAACACAAACACACACACAGACACACACGCGTTTTGATTACGACCATTTTTGCCCCAACACGCATCTTACACGAACAAGCTGTATTCGAGCGCGTAACGAAATTTGTAATAAACGCAATAAACTTATACAAGTTCCAGTATACGCGGGTCGAGTCAAACCATCGTGTTTTAATTAATCGTCAATTTTTTTCGCAATTTATATATTGTCTATGAAACGTGTAGATACGTGCACGTATTTACAGGATGTTCTTTGCCAAGAATAATTACTCCAAGGGGCTTCAACACTTTGAGCGAATCGTTCTCGCTAACGGACAAAATTCCGGTATAATTTTACTCTGAGGCCCTGTACTTTATAGGAGCTTTTCACTTTTTTAGTTTATTGTTTTATGATATATGAAATACAACGGATCCAAATGTTATTAGAAATTTTATTATTCGGTATAGACGTCTGGCTTTTTGTTTCCTAAAAAATCGTGCATATGTTTACAATTATGAGACTTGGTATAATACTGACAACAATTACTTTATTCGCGCTTCTTCTGTAATTTAATCCCTTCGAAGAAATACAGTAAGACCTCGTTTTTCTACCACCACGATTTTTTCCATTCTCCCTCATGTCTCCCCCCCACTTTGTCTATTTCACCGAAGGGATTACTTCTTGTCGTCGTCTCTGCAGTCCCTACTGCGCGCATCTGACACTGGCAACGGTATATATTGACACGGTCTTACATACATGCCTTGTAATGAAGTCGAATTTCAGTGGTGGAGGTAGACACGCTTGGTGTCCAAGGCGCTGCTGTCGACGGGTGTCATTCCCTTGGCCCCTTATCCTCCCGCGTCCATGATTGTTAAACATAACCAATAATCCAACATAATATTTAATTTAGACAAAAAATAAGGGGTTAAGACCATTTAGAAGGTAAAAAATTAGGGGTTTTTTATTTATTTTTTTCATGAAAAGAATATACATGGAAATTTGTCACTTTGTGTGTATTTCATTTAATATTTTAAGTATGCAAAAATATATATATATATTTTTTTTCAACGCAAATTGCCAGTCGTGTACATCGAAGTTCAGAGGAAGTCGCTGAAAAAGTTTCCGCACTGCTGGAGTTCTCCCTCACGCTGTAGTTGTTTGAAACAAAAAAATCAAAATGATTCTTAAGGCCAAGTGTCACACCAACCGAGCGGCCATGAGTGCGAGAGAGATAGCTGATTTGCAGATTCCCAATGATTTCTGAAACGGTTGATTTTTGGGAAAAAAGAAAAGAAACACGTTCCGCTCTGTTGAACGACGAACAACGGCTTTCTCTTCTTTTGCCCGAAATATCTTCCGTCTAGAAGAAAACTTGGCAGTAGGATTTTTACCGACTGGACGTGTGACACATGGCCTTAAAGGTAACACCCATACGATGTCGGTAAACCAGGATTTTGGAAATATATGCAAAATTCACGAAATGACAGTTCGATAAAGTCAATTCTGTGATTTTTTATGAAATTTTACTATATTTAAGAGCAAAAGTACGTTTTATCTTTGGAATTCGAATATTATTTAGGTTTACCGACAAACTGCTGGTATAAGGAAGATGTTTGACAAATTTCATCAAAATCGGTTGAATAGTTTTTACGTAATCACTCCAGCAGTTGGAAAAAATACACTTTTGAGAAAAACATGCTCAAAGTTTCAACAAGGGAAAACTTAATGATTTTGATGTCTTACCGGCTAATCAGCGATTCCAGCGCGATACAGGACTCCTTCGGCTTTCTCGTAAAACGATATTTTTGCTGCTGCTCTCTACGGGCTTTCCGACCCTCATTGGACGATATAGAGCTGCGATGCTCCACGTGCGATATTCGTCGCGCGTCGGTTTTCTTTGCGAATTTCTTCGATTGCCCCTCAACGCTGATGTCCAGAACGCTCATAACTGTTAAGATTTCAGAATTTCCCTCGTTGAATATGCTGGCTGCAATGTAAGCTGCAATTTCGATGACACTCAAGCCTGAATGCAAATGTTTCGGAGCTAAGCGCCATACGGTGGAGTTGAAACTTTCGTTTGCATTTTGCGTGTGGCCACTCTAGCATCTCTCCAATAAACCATGATTGGATAAATCCGTTTATATCGGCAAGAGATGCTTTTGGACATCAGGATGGGGAGACGCAGGGTGTTTGAAAGTTTCACCATTAGCCTGAGCTGTTTGTTACTTGCGCTAGCTATGATTGTGTTGGTTTCCACAAAATTTTCTCTTCCGTGGAGGTCCCTTAGGTGTGGCATTAGAACCTATTGGGTACACGGACATTTTGAGAAGCACTAAGCTTAAAACTGGCACAAGGTCAAATATGAAGTACCTGCGACGCTCCGAATCGACAAAGATGGGCCCTACCGAGTATAGTATGACTACGAAACATAAAAGATCGGAGCAAAACGAAATATAGGAGGGTGCATGCACTGCCATCCTCGGTCGCACTTCTGCGTCTACTCGGCACGAACGCTCTTGGCGTTTTTCCGCAAAAACTCAGGCAACTCTTGGAATTGCGGAAAAACTCTTGGAAAAAAAAAAGATGATAATGAAAAGATGCATGATCTTGTTATGAGTATCGAAATTACCTGAATACAACAAAAAAAAATTCTAGATTCAAATAACTCGCGATGTTTATACAGAAAAAAAGAATCGCTGAGTGGGGACTGAACGTGAAATATCACGGTTTCGAGTTTTTGATCCACTTGGCCAAAATATTTTCTTTAGTTTAGGTCCAGGGGACCTAAACTAAAACTAAAACCTTTAGTACAAGGGCTTCTTTAGTACAATGATCCATTTCACATCGCCCGAAGGGGCGCACTACTCATCTTACCTACTACTTCATCTTACCAGGTAAGATGAAGTGGAGCCGGATCTGATTTTACCGCGTAAATTCAAATTGCAGGCTATTGTGATATTTTATTTTGCCTCCGGGGGCTGCAGGACAAAGCCCGACGGACCACATGTGCCCCCCGGGCCCAGGGTTGAAGATGGTTTAGGTATTAAATATCGTTCATATTTATTACCTAGGTCGCTTGGATTTTGAATTTTTTATGGTTTAGATGCGGATGCGATTAGCATTATTGGCAAAGCATCCACCTCTGTTTTCAATAAACTTTTTAATCATTTTCTTTCTCATCAGGGGTGTGACACTGTCGGCATATCATGTCCACCTCATTGTCCCTTTCCATGAGGGGCGCTAATAGGATCGCATGGAGGATTACAGCAGAAGGGGTGCCTCTCATTGGGTGTAGCGAGTTAACGATGGCGACAACTGTCGCTACCGAGTTATAACGAGCTACAGAGTGCGATTTTGTAACTCGTTATAACTCGGTAGCGACAGTTTTCGTTATCGTTAGCTAGCGACAACCAATCGCATGGAGGATTACAGCAGAAGGGGCGTCTGTCATTGGCTGTACCGAGCTAACGATAACGACAACGCGTTACGGAATCCGGCTACTGTAAGCCTATTCTGTAACTCGTTATAACTCGATAGCGACAAATTTCGTTATCGTTAGCTGGCGACAGCCAATCGTATTGAGGGTTACAGCAGAAAGGGGCGCTTCTCATTGGCTGTAGCGATAATTCAAAATGATTTTTCGTAGTGCTACACCGAGTTATAACAAGTTACGGAATCCCGGTACTGTAGGCCTATTCTGTAACTCGTTATAACTCGGTAGCGACAGTTTTCGTTATCGTTAGCTAGCGACAGCCAGTCGCATGGAGGATTATAGCAGAAAGGGCGTCTGTCATTGGCTGTACCGAGCTAACGATAACGACAGCTGTTGCTAGCGAGTTATAACGAGTTACGGAATCCCGCTACTGTAGGCCTATTCTGTAACACCATATAACTCGGTAGCGACAAATTTCGTTATCGTTAGCTGGCGACAGCCAATCGTATTGAGGGTTATAGCAGAAAGGGCGCCGATCATTGGCTCTAAAAATGATTTTTGGTAGTGCTACACTTGCGTTACAAATAAGACATACATATTTGTCGTTAACCATAATGTAAAATAACTCCTCTTTCTACTAACTGTGGTAGTGGTAAGTCTTACTTTTTTTTCGCACTTGATCAACCTTGCCCGGCCAATATAGTCGCAATTCTTATCGCTGCGCAACAGAACAATCGTGAGAACCAAACACTAGCTTATTGGCTACTGACTGAGAACGCAAACATACTCAAAGCGTGAGGAAAGACAGAGGGCGCGATGGGTAAGCGAGCGGTGGAGGTGGGTTATCCGTCCAACGAATTCTAACATTGTTGCATCCGTCACTCACGCCATGTGAGACGGTGGCGTGGTCCGATAATTTGAAAATAGCAGTTTTTCTTAATTTTTGTTGAATTGATTTTACTTTCACGGGCTACTGAAATCGTCTAGGCGGTCGACCGGTCGATCGCGGTCGACGTTATGGCCACTCTTGCTGTACAGCAATCGGTAAGTCTAACCTCTCATTCTCAGTACAGTCAACTCTCACCTATTTTGCCGCCACCTATTAGGCCCTCTCGGCTATTTTGCGAAATTCCGACTGTTCCGACCGCTTATTTGTCCGATGGGTCCTTCCCCTACACCACACTCTATGCCCATCTGCTTGTAGGTATAACCTCACTTAACGTCCTAACCTTCGCGCGGTTACCGTGAGGCGTCGCTGTTATCGAGCCTAGAGTGGGGCGCCCCTCACGCCGCAAAATAACCGGGAAGCGTCGGTCGCAACTCGGCAAAATAGGTGAGAGTTGACTGTACCTTTCATTATTCGGCAGTGAACCATTTTTAGTTATTTTAACATGTTTCGCAATTTTTCATTACAGTCTCGAAAATCCCTTTACAGTACACTTTAATGCCTGAATTCACTTTCTTAATTTTTACGGCTTTCATCCAATTCTCTAATTGATCTGTTTTTCCACTTTTCCAAAATAGTTTTTCATGCACACAAAGCGTTTTCCTGCAATAGGAAAGTTGTGGAAACACACTTCCAACTCCTTACTCGAAGTGCTTTCGCAATCTTTCATAGAACATTTAATGTTCGTGCCATTGTTTTTAAACGGGGAAAAGTTTGCGAATTTCATTCGCAACGATATTTATGTTTTTCCTAAAAATTAAATACTTTCATCGTATGGCTACGTATAACTTCTATTGAAGGCTTCGCTCTAAGTATAGTTTGATTTTCCGCCACCAGATGTCATATCGCCGTTTGACAGATCCCAATTGTTCTGTAAAAAAGTTTGGGGTAGGGGTAGTTCACAGGCCTGCCGGAATCGGTTAATTTAGCTTCAGCTGGCAAGTCGCAAAAATTTGTCGAGGACGCAAACGATTCATGTGTTTTGGAAATGTATGTAAAATCCGACTTTACGAAAATATTTTTTTTTCTCTATAATTCTGTTTTTTGACTAAAAATATACATTTTCATGAAAGTGTTGAGTAAATAAAACAATAATTGAATAAATAAAACAATACATATTTATTAAAATAAATATATACAAAAGAAAAAGATGTCATTTCTGCCCAACTAAATCAGACAAGAAAACTATTTATTGTTGTTATTAGTGCCAAAAATCCATATTCGAACAGCATAGAATAACATGTTGCCGTGAATGCGCTTAATTTTTCTAACTTTATTTTCGAATTCTAATATTGTACTTCTATTTCTACCATTGAATTCATTCAAGATAAATCAACTTGAAGATTTTTGGACTTAAACATCAAGTTTTTCAACGTATCCATCAATATTTTACATTTATTAACAATATTATCTTCTTTAAGTGTCAATACTAGATAGCGATATTCAACTCTTAAAATAAATACCCTTTTTTAATTCTCGAAGCCTCCCATATTTTGTTTTCAACGTACATCATCTCAAGTAAAAATAATTCAAAGGATTTGATAAAAGAAGTTACTTTACAAAAATTATGAATTTTTCAACACTACGGTGCATTTCCTGAATTTTTTTCAACGATTAACATGAATATCCAAAATTAATGTTACGATATTATTATTGATTGAACTTATAGATGAAGTCACAAAGAACACCTATGATTTTTGTCAGAATTTTTGTAACATTTAAGGTTGTTAGATGTGTCGCGGACGCCAATGATCCATGTATTCCATTAGAAGGTGCCGAAAAATAGTGTTCGGTTCGAGAGATAAATATGACAAGAAATTGAAATGGTTAGGGGACTCCGTTTTACTCACGGTCTTACATACAGGTCTGGAAACTCCGTTAGTTCACATGGTTGCTTTGCCGAAGGTCGACGCTAGAGTCGCTGCAATTGAGAGGTGTTGTGTGCGAAAGCGACAACAATAGCCACGCATTTGCTTTAGAGCCTAACCTATATAATAACGATAATATATTTAACCCCACTGTATAAATTACGAAAACTGAAACTTACCTCTGCAATAACATTCCTATTCGCGTAATGTTTGACGTACTTTTGGATAATGTATCGTTCTTCAAAATGCTTCTCACAAACACAATGCGAAGACGTTCATTTCTCGACGGGAACCGCGGCTTCCCACTTTTCGAACCGTTCACTGTTCGTTGGCACTTTGAATACTGACTGTTTGACTTTCAGGCTTTTGTAGCCCGTATTGCACTTTGGTTCAAGGCAGGACATCGGAATCACATTTAATACAAGCGCACGGAAACGATTGTTGATTATATTTTTTAAAGGACTCGAATGACTGTACTACGTGGTAACAATATAAGTGGAATCATACAATATGCAGGTTATTTGTTCACTATCAATCAAAAGTTGTTCACTATCAACCAAACATTCGGCTTTGATAGTCGACTGACCCCCACCACCGAAATTTCATCAAGTTTCCAGACCTTCCAGATGTAAGACCGTGGTTTTACTCTATTCCCTAATTATGGTACCGTGGATTGGGGTTACTTTGATTCTTGGGGTTACTCTGATAAAAACTTTGTTTTATTTTTAAATTCAAATAACGAAGTTCCTAAAGGCGATCGAAAGTTTTTTTTTACGGTTGGCAAGCCTGAATGTCTCTTTATGTCATCACTCAGACACAGTACGAACGAACGGGTTTAGGTGACCGTGAAAATATAAAAAACGTAAGTAATGTATTTGAACTATTCTTTATGCTCGAATAAGTTCAAAAATAACAAGTTGAGTGTTGCAATGACATAGTTTTGGTAAAAATCACCTTGTCAGATGTTTATTAAACTACACCATTATGCTTTGTTGTATGGCTTATCCGCAAGAATATATTTTATGTGTGGCAGTTGTTTCGTTGGGGTGTCTTTGATCGCTCCGACGGGGTAACATTGATCATTGATCAATTGTACCCCACGAATTAACTTATTGATAGTCGCGGAGTATTCTCAGTATTCTCAGTCGTGGCAAAAAAAAACGTACAAGTATGTTTGCTATATAATGGAATTAGACCATTCACTAGTGGGAGGTCTCAAATCAGTTGGAAGTAAAACAAGATTCGAGAGAATTGAAGGAGATATGTTTGAAATCGATAACATTGATATAGTATCATTCTTGCCGAAACCTATCTATAAAAATGATTATGTCGAATTCCCATTTGATATATTAATGTTGCAGAATTATAGGTTAAGAAATATTCCTAATGAACCATTTGATCTCTTTTTGTCATTTAAATTACCTAGATAGACAAAAGTATGTTACCTACCTTACAACTTGGTTTTTCTAGTTTTTTAGTGTTTCGAAGTTTGTGGATGTGTTACCGCACAAATAATTATAAAATACCCGTTGTTTATCAATAAAGTTGATTTTTAAAAGTAAAGGTGTAATATTTTTTCGATCAAAGTAACCCCAAAACAATAAAAATCGTTGTAACTTTCGATCCCTTTGACCGTTTTCTTCTTCTTTTATTTTTCTTTATTTATTTTACTTCATTTACTTTATTTTACACCCGATTCTCATTAAGAAAAGATCGGTATCAAAGTATCCCGAATCTCAGTATAACTTTGATCCCGACTATTTTTTTTTCATTTATTTTTAAATATTTCAAATTGTAATTTGGAAGATAAAAAGACGAATAAAAGTTGATGTTCCCATTTTAAACCATTTTTTTTACGATATTATTTAAAGAGATGTATTGATTTTAATTTCAAAATTGATCAAAGTAACCCCAATCCACGGTACGCATGCGCGCCCCGTGAATCGCCATCGATCGTAGCGATCTGTGCGGTCATCGAATACACTACCGAAATCGTTTTCAGCAAGAGTTTCAACGCCACCACCGGACAACCGTTGAAGTTTTGTGAGCCGTATGAGCACGGGTAATTCTTAATTCACACGTCGACCGCGGTTCCTTCGATGCCTTTCGGCATTCATATCAATGATATGAACCCTCGATCACCTGTAAAATGTAGAAACCTACGATATACCTGAATAAAGTGCATTGCCAATTCGTCGTACACGTTACCTTTTCTTTCCTCGCGCGTAAAGAGCCCGTACGTCGCGATGGGAGAGTGCAATAATTTTGTTTTGCTTTTTCTTTTCTTCGATCGTTATGCAGCAGAGCGCTCTCGCTCACCATGCGACGAACAGACTTCGAGATTGAAGCGCGCTCGTGCACAACGCGCATAAACGACGATGCAGTCGCGCTTGTACGTACATGCGTCACGATGATGCATGGTAACGCGTATTCGCACGAGCAGCGCGCGGCGCTCTCTTCAAGGAGGCTCGAGAACGTTTCACCGAAGAATGTTAAAGAACGCTGACTCTTTTTTTCTCAGACATAGGAATTTCTAATAGAAGTACAACTTCGAAGCTTCTACCAGGGATCCTACATTACGTTTTCGAAACAAAACAATACATCAAGGTGGCATCATCAAGGTGGCAGGAGAACAAACTTGGTTATATCGAAGCCGCATTTTTTATGTTACGATTAATGCGCACAGGCGCGCGTGTTAAAAAATTCGAGTAAGAACAAATAGCGTAACGTGTTTCAGAAATGTTCAGGATTAAGGGGCTATTCTATTGTGAAAGCTCAAAAAATAAGCTAATAAAAAATACATTTTTTTTAATAGCTACAAATAAATAGAGTGTACCTTTAAGCGAAAAAAAAGTTTGTACCGATACATGCAACAGTTTTCGAAAAAAAAATTATTAACAATCGCTTATTTTTTGAGCCATCACAGTAGAATAGCCCCTTAAAATGATATTGGAAAAAATAGCAATCACCGAATGTTTCGATGAGAATTCCATAGTCAAGAGCATATCAACGCAACCTCACAAATTTTCGAATAGGGTTTTCTCGTAGATGATTGTTTTGTTTTTAGGGGAAAAAAACCGGAAAAGCTAAACATCAGACTCTGTAGAATTGCGGAGCTTGACGATATGATTTTTCTCTAAATATTAGATGAAGTAAAAAGTTCTGAGCGTTTTTTCGTTTTATTTGGACGATGAAATTAACATAGTTATGATTATCCGATTTAGATCAAATATGCGCCGTTTTGTTTGATTACTTTTGTCCATTTTGAAGGCAATTTCATAATTCCGCGATTGAAGAAGTCCTCGTCCGGCGTCACCAAACACAAAACTGTCAACGAACTTTTTTTGAAGCCTAATGTCACCTTTAAATTGCCGTATAGTATGACCCGATGCGATGTATACATCGTGAGATATGGCTCACTAAAGGCATCTAGCGGAAAACGCTCAGAACTTTTTACTTCACCCAATACTATTCATCTCTGAGAAATCTCTGTTCGAAAATTTCAGCAATCTTTCTCGAACTCATATGTCACGTGGTCCATCTTCTACTTTGCCTTGAACACCCTATAGAGGCTTCAAAAAATGTATTTTTATATTGCCTAAATTTATAGTTTGAAATCTGTAGAATACGATGCAATGCTTTCAGGTTGCCTGACTGCTCTGGTAGGGCACTTATTAGGAAACCCGATAGCGCCCTAATAGAAAGTGTAACGTTCTGTTACCAATGGGCCTTATCTGGCTGCCTGATCAGGCCGTTATCCGGTTGCCTGACCAGGCGTTTATAATGCTACCTGATCAGGTCATTATAATGTTGCTTGATCAGGTCCTTATAATACTTCCTTACGTAGCCAGTACAAATACATTCTCGTACACATACACACTCTAAAATATATTTATACAAGGCCTAGAATGTATTTGTCAATATAATTTTTATTACGGAAAGTTACAGAAAAGGTTATAATCAGATTAATTAAAAATAGTATAGTGATCATTATGAATAATGTTCGGTTTATGTTTTATGTTGAAATATTTTTATTCCGAACCGCCCGCTTCTCTCCCAATCCTTGGCGTTATTCATTACCTTCCTCACGGCTGGTTCAAAATTTTTTGACGGAAAATAGAGAAAAATATACGCTCGTTCAATTCAAACGTCTCGTAAATTATTAGTTCGCATTTTTCGGACATGAACTTGGTGAAAAATAATTTTTTTAAAGTAATTTAAGCATTAATGACGTATTAAACGTCCATGTATATTTTTAGGTTATACATATATTGAAAATAAGTCAGAGATGTGTGCGGCCGTGTGGATGATAAGATGGTCTTTGTGGATTTGGAAAGGAAAACTTTGTTTTCCTTTCCAAGATGAGCGAAAAAAACTCGAAATTTACAATTTTTTCCTACATGTTGAGTTGTGCGGTCAACGGATGTTCGAGAGAAACTAAGTTTCTCTAAGAGAGAAACTAAGTTTCTCTCGAACATCCGTTGACCGCACAACTTAACATGTAGGAAAAAATTGTAAATTTCGAGTTTTTTTCGCTCATCTTGGAAAGGAAAACAAAGTTTTTAAAAACTAGCTCAATAGACACGAAATATCGCCGATAAACGATAACATTTCTATTGATTGGAGTTTCTCACCTAACATTATTTACACCCATAAATAATGAGCTTCGAAACAACCTTCCTAAGATCAGCAAAAATTCGAGATATCAACAACATCGAGAAAAATAAAAATTCTGAAGAGGACCCTAACCAGAGGGCCGAAACGTAAAAACATCCTCTATTTCCATTGCTGACTTTGGAATAACCTTGACTGGCCGGATTGAAGCCGAATCCACAAAGACCATCTTATACATATATTGTTTGCACGACGATGACAGATTTTGTACTGTGTTTTGACATTTCGAAATACAGCGGAATCTTCTAACATGCATCCGAGTTGCATAACGTTTTTTTTCGTCACAGCCCACAACACCTTTCAAAAACGTCAAAACTTCAAAGATAATATGCTTCTTACTCCCGTACTACGGTTTCACCGATCCGATCGGCATCCGGCACCGATCAGATGTGCCTCATTACGGCATTCCAGACCGCAGCATGATAGTGTTCAAGCTGCCTGATCAAAATTTCTAGTCGGAATGTGGAGAGGTGAGTCGTCTATTTAATAATCAATACTCGTAATACTCAAAAATGAGTACTGAGAGGAAGCTCAAGGACTACTATATGGTGCTGGAATAGCTGACTAGTCGGCAAGTCACAGAATCATACGTTTTTCCCTTGTCGAAACTTTAAACGCGATTTTCTCGAAACTATTTTTTTCAATGAGTTGCAAATCGGTGTAAACGATTACTCAAAAAGTATTTGACCGATCAAGCTCATATTTAGTACACGTTCTAATGATACTTATGTCCAATTGATGAACTTAAGATCAACTAAAAATTATCAAAATAAACATGTTTTTGATTGGGTCAAAGTTTGAAATTTTTTTCGAAAACTCAACTTTTTTGTTCTAAGGCCTCCCCTTTAGCCAATTATTATTATTTTTTCAATATTATTGGTTCATCATGTGACCACATATATATACTAATCAATTTTTTTGCGCAGACTGTTTTAGATAATCTTACGAGGTGCTGGAATGTACACCGCATTCGGCCTCCCTTCCGGATAGCTTCACGGCGACTGGTTATATCTCCGCCATTTTCCCTTTTTTTAAACAACAAAAATCGTTTTGAAAACTAGAACTGTGTAATAAAAAGTACCTATGACCCTATAAAGATATATACATTCCTTGCCCTGCAAAAAAAATCATGAAAATTGACTAAGATTTGGCGTTCACTAGGGAGTGCCCCCCTTAAGGAGGCTCCGTCACGAAGGGCCCGGTTGCGTGGGCGCATAAGCAGGGCCCTTCCTTTATTAGTAATATGCATGGGTGTCATGATACAGTTGATTATAAACGTATTATTGGTAATTTTATACAAAGTTATTATTAGTTGTACATCGATAAATGAACACCGTAAAATTGGGACGATTTTACATTACGGAATTGCATAGAGCGGTACGGCAACGTCGCAATTCTTCATCTCACTTCATCTCCTCCGATTTCTCCGTCGTACTCATGACAACGAGCTGACTGTGGGTTGTCGTGTGACGTAAACTTGTTATTGCGCATAAAATTTTCGTTTTTTTTTTTCAAAAGAGTTTACAGAATATTTTAGAGATGTCTGATTACTCTGTCATACAAATTCATTATTTATTATTGTTGAGAAATAAATGACCGGTTTCATCAATCGATTAAATTTGTTATTTTATTACGCTAAAGCCAATTGTTCTACCTATACGTCAATCACAATCAAATTTAAGGTTAGGTACCTGATGATTAAATTCTGCGACGCTGCCGAATCTTCACATGGTCGCGAAACCTCTTGGAATTTAAAGTATTTCCATATTGTAACATTGAATATCTTTTTACACAAGTCGTTAACCCAAAACTTTTTCATTGTATTTGGAATCCTCATGACCTAATGAACGTTACTGTAATTTTTTGTCAATATCTTTTGCGTAAGTGCAAAGATATCACTTGATAGAAGTCTTTCGAGGGTGACTCTTCCATAAGCCCTGTGTTAAAAATCCTAAGTTCAACTATTTGTAGTTCTCTTCTTTAGTCGTTGACCGTATGTGAAACTTTGCATACGTGAATATGGATACTTTATTCACCTATCTATCTATCTATTTATCTATCTATCTATCTTTATATGTAAAAGGCAAAGTCCTGACTGATTGACTCATCACCGCCCAGCCCAATCCGCTAAAGGTAGAAACGCGAAATTTGGGGAGGGTGTTGATTTCATATTGGAGGCATCGTTTAAGAAGGGATTTCTCGAAATTCAACCCCTAAGAGGGTGAAAGGGGGTGGCAAAGTTTGTATGGGAAATAATATTTTTATGGTTGAATTTACTTGAAACTTGGTATTAATGCTCTTTGATAGAATTAATAAAACACGTATTTCGGCGTTTTTCAAAATTCAGCTTTTAAGGTGGTGAAAGGAGGTGATAAAGTTTGTATGGGAAATAATATTTTTATGGTCAAATTTACTTAAAACTTGGTATTAATGCTTTCTGAGACAATTAATAAAACGCGTATTTTGGTGTTTTTCAAAGTTCAACTCTCCGCGGTCATCCGGGGTCAAAATGACCCCGCAACTTCAGGCCAGATCACTATAAGTTGTTAGCAGCCAGTTTTTATAATAAATCGCTCATTTTTTTTGATTATCGTTCTTTATTCCACTCCGAAATGGCTCTTTAGATATTTAAGAATAAATTTTTGAAACACCCACTATAGAGCTATTTTTTTTCCTTAAACTATCATATCTCAAGAGTATCACCGTAAAATTTTATGAAAAAAATTGAAAATTGCAAGAGTTCTGATTTTTTTTCAGTAAAAAAGGGCTTTATTTACGCATTGAACCCTTGCTGATTTTTTCGCGGCATTTATACAATTCTATTATAATATAATACCGAGGATGCTATATTCAAGAATATTTAAACTAATATCCTGAATTTTTATGAGTCGTTCGAAACGACACGGTCAACGCGGCAAACGTTTAAATATAGCTGGGGTCATTTCGACCCCCTTGACCAGCGTGTTTAGCTAGAGCGTATGACTACGAAGGGTCAAGTTATTTCTTTTTCGGAGGGCCGTATTTTGTGGGCGCATAAACCAGAGCCCTCTTGAATTATTAGTAAATTACAGTGACTCTATAGAATAAGTTGCAATAAATTATTATACCCAACGGTGAACTGGAATGAAAACATTTGCATACATTTTGTACATTTAAACATTTTTACATGTTTGTGAGAAGTCGTAGTTATGAAAATTCTTCTTTTGGTCGCATTTTTCTAAGTTTTATCATTAATATTTTCTTCAAACATTTTGCGACCCCCTGTTTTTATTGTCGTTACAGAATCTTTAGAATTTTTTACATGCTTGATGCAATTTATATTAGAGGTCTAGGGTTACTTAGTATATAAATTATCAGACAGAAATATGGCCAGCATGTCATCTCCATAGAGTGCTGCATAAATAAATTAGACGATTTTTGAAGTCGTATTTTTTTGTAACTTTTGTACTCCGGTAACTTAGGAGGTAAGGCGTTCGTGCCGGAGCTTCCTTAAGGCCATGTATCACACGCTACGACCACTTCGAAATTTTGAACCCTAATTTCGACCAAATGATACAATCAATTGAAATGAAATTTATCGTGAACATGCAATATTGTTGCAGAAACGGCCTGACGGTCGGCATTTTTCAAATTTTGAAAAAAGCTTTACAGATTGTTGTTACCATGGGATGAATTGTCGAATACGAACTGATGCACCGAATTCGTACACATTTCAAGATCGTTAGGCTCTCGACAGAGGAAAAGTACACATTTTGAGCCTTATTTGAACTGAGTTTATGGAAATATGACGGAGAAATTGGGGTTTAGAGTTTTTTTTTACATAAAACTAGAAAACTTTACATAAAATTGTACCAAGGAAAATATTATCGACAATCCCGAAAATATAGTGCATTAGTTTTCCGACTGGCGGCGATCCCTCAAGGTAAATGTGTGCACATATGCATGCATCATACACGGACTTTCAGCACCGTCGCCTATTGGTCCTCTGCTCTTTGCTGTAGGTTAGTCGCAGAAGGTTGCTACAACATCTGGCGGTAGTTTGCGGCGGCTCGTCGTCGAGAACTACGAATTCTGCAATACCGTCGTGACCACGTCGAAATTTCGCAGCACGTGATACATGGCCTTAAGGCCAACTGTCACACCGACTGGGCGGCCATAAGGCTGAGAGAGATAGCTGCTTTGCAGATTCCCGGTGTTCTCTAAGACGGCTGGTATTTCGGAAAAAAAAAGAAACACCTTCGGCTCTGTTGAACGACGAACGTTTTTCTCTTCGTTCGTCCGAAATGTGATCCGTCTAGGCTAGGCGGCTGGCACCTTTGATATTTTTGCTACGCAAAATGATCGCTTTTTTTTAGTGTCCTTCTCTGCCACGCGCAGCGCTAGGTGTACCCTTACAAACCTGATGCGCGCGCAGGGGCTATGTATACCAGGTATGTAAATATGAAAGCGGAATTGTTGAATAGATAATACACGTTTATGGTATGAAAATGATGAAAAATATTTTATTCGAAGTATTGTCCATTGCTAGTTATGGCAATACGTGATATGTCCCAAAAGTCATGAAATATATATTTTTTTGAAAAGATTTCTGAACAATATTTGCACAAGGGTTAATATTCTTCAAAGTACTCTCCATGAGCATCAACACATTTTTTTCCACCTACTCTTCCATGCCCGATACGCCCCCTCGAAGGCCTCGACGGGAATCTTCTTTAAAGCTGTTGTGCAAGTCGCTTGGATAGCCTCAATGCTGTCAAAAAGGCGTCCTTTGAGTACGTTCTTGACCTTGGGGAAGAAGAAGTCGGCCAGAGCGAGGTCGGGACTGTAGGGTGGCTGTGGCAGCGTTGCCATGTTATGCTTCGCCAGGAACTCACGGACGCAGAGAGACGGGTGGCCGGGCGCATTGTCGTGATGCAGCAGCCATGTAGCGGCGATGTCTTTTCGCACGCGGATGGCCTTTTTCCGCAATCTTCGTAGGCTTGTTTAAGTAGTTCATGAGTTTCTGCAGCTGTTTTGTCGAGTTTTGTGCAGAACTTGATCGCCCAACGTTGTTCGAAAGTATCCGCCATGATGTGGTCTCAAAACAGGGGTGCACTTAATCAGCAATCCTGACGCCATTGATGCTCGGAGCAGACTGACACTAGGGTGCGCTGCAAAGCTAAGAGTCTCCTCCACCTAACTCGAACGGCCCGAACATGCTGCGACCTGTCGGGGCAGGCCAAAAAAAATATATTTCATGACTTTTGGGACACACCTTGTATATACACACACACACACACACACACACACACACAAATAATCGGGCAATGTCCATATAACACTATCAATACACACTGATGGTGTCATATGGTTTTTATATATACATACACTTTATTATGCTACCATTATTGTCTTATTAATCTATCTATTATTCATTAATTGTCCATTGACTATCAGTCTATTGACTAATGATCGTGAGAATAAACAAACTTGAAGATAAATATTTCAAATCGTCAGACTAATTTAAAACAAAAGCTTCAGCTCTCATTATATGCTTATGTAACGTGGGCTGAAGCATTTTTTAAAGACTTATTCACTAATACTATTGCTAGGATTGGCTGGTACGATAAGAAAATGCACCTTTTCAATTTTACGCGGGTAACCTGAGGTAAACCCGGACACAATACACGGCAGTAGTGCACGAGTACAAGTAATTTCATCAATTCCACACCGCGGTTTAAACTCCAAAAGTCAAAATGGTCGTATTTGTCGTGTGGTCGTTATATGCATGCCGTGCGATGCTCGCGCCTGCGCATTAAGAAAATTGTCGATACCTTACAATTTTCTTATTGCGCAGGCGCGAGCACCGCACGGGGAGAGGTGGAACTAAAAACGTGATCAAACAGCGCAGCATTTTTATACACAGTAGGGAATAGGCGGGTTCAGCCCACGGTTTTACCTATAAGCTTGCGCTACATTCGAAAAAAAGACACGAAATTGCTATATTCCTTCTCTGTCGCACATGATACCCCGACATTATGAGCGAACCTTCCGGCGTAAATCGGAATTTACGAACCTTGGACCACGGTCTTATATACAGGTCTGGAAACTACCTCGAATTCCAGTGGTGCAGGTAAGTCGCTTATTGTAGACATTTAAAAATATTATAGTGGCCGCTAAAGTCGGTTGCGGGGGGCAGGGGGATCTCCACCCCATGGCAGCCACAATTTGTCGCTGTCATCGGATTCACAGATGAACATAACCTGAAAACCCGTCCTGAAAAAAGGCATCCAGAAAATCTAGTGCATCAGCACTAGATTTTCAGGATTGCCGATAATATTTTATGCTTCCTTGATACAATTTTGCTAGTTTTATGTAAAAAAACTCTAAACCCCTATTTCTCCGTCATTTTTCCATAAACTCAGTTCAAATGCTGCTGAAAATGTATGTTTTTTTTCCGCTGTCGAGAGCCCAATGGTCTTGAAATGTGCATGAATTTGGTGCATTAATTAGTAGTTCACAATTAATCCTATGGTAACTACAACCTGTAAAGTTTTTTTCCAAGTTTGGAAAAATGCCGACCGTCGGGCTCTTTCCGCAACAATATCCCACGTAGACAATAAATTTCATCTCGATTGATTGTATCGTTCGGACGAAATTAGGGTTTAAAATTTCGAAGTTGTCGGGGCGTGTGATACATGGCTTTAAAACTGCTATTGCAATCAACAATCTTTTACAAGAAAACTCTGCAAAATTAGCAAGCTCGTAGGAAAAACAAAATTAGAACAAAACTAGCAAGCTCGTAAAAAAAAATCTGCGCTTAAAAAAAACGTCAGTATCCTTTACATTAATCGGTGAAACACGCTTGGCTCTCCTTCTGTGAGGCAGTTCGCCTATACATACCGCGTCCAAAAGAATCTTCTCCGATCTGTCGAGGAATCCATCACGTTTGCGCGAATATTTGCTTCCTTTTTTTTGCTCGTCGCGCCATCTGCGGGCTCAAGTCCAAGGTACGAGAGGGTTTGAATTCAGTGCGCTTTGAGGGATTCTCGTCGATCTACAAGCGTTCACTCGGCTATGTAAAACAATTGGTCGTCGTCGTTATTGTCCAGGCACGCAATGAGTACGGTAAAGTGACCACTGCTGACTGCAGCAAGCGTAACGCGTAATCAAAATTACGAACTCGCATAATTTTCGAACGTATTGGCTCATAAAAATGGTAAAAAGATTAAAAAGGCAATTTTTGTGAGTTTGATTCAAATTCAAAAGTACTTGTATCTTTTTCCATAGGGTATGCAAATAGGTTTCAATTTGTGACGTGTAAAAGCAAATAAATGAAATAAAATGTTTATTTTAAGGCATCAGTCTCCATCTATTGCACATATATTCAAGACATTTTTCATAATAATATTTATCTCCATATTTTCATCTTTTTATACATAAAAATAGATGTTCCAAAGTACAATAAAAAATAATTAAAAAAAAATGTATCTTGGTGATTTGGCTGCCTGAAGTTACCTCTGCTTTCACTTTGTCGACACGAAATCTTAACTTTGGAGCATCTGAAGATAAAAAGTCGAGTATTTTATTATAAAGTGGAGTTGTAGTTATGTCTCCTACTAAAAACTTTCACCCTCGACAAAAAGAAAATAAAATGGCGCACTTTTGAATTTTTCGTCTGTTTTTTACAACTTAAATCGTTTAAAAATAGGATTAAATATTAATTAACATTTATACCGTTCGTAGGGGTCGAAGAGATACATCCATAGAATAATCCCTATAAATTTGAGCCTAATCGGTGCAATAGTTTTTCCAAAATCATGTCGACAAGGTTGAAAAACGTTGTTTTGAGAAAAATGCGCTTAAAGTTTCTCTTGTAAAAATGTACACAAATCGTGAAAAAAAAGTCTCTTACCCTCAATCAGTGATGCCTAGTCCATACATTATTCCTTCAGCTTCTTTAAAAGCTTCACTTTCTTGGGATTTTTGGTTTCGGATCTCTGTTCTGCGAGCTTTGCACGCTCGACACGGCGGTTACGCGCTGAGCGCGTAGAAACGCTTCTATTGTATCACTCTTTTTCGCCTCTTATCGGTCACTCCGACCTAAATAACGTTCTCTGCCGTATTTCTACAGGTATGTAGTATACGAAACTGATGTTTTTAGAAAATTGGGAAATTTCCGGAAATATACTGACACTGATCCCTTGAGGTGTAATTTGGTATGGAAACTATTAAGGCGGGCAACCACTTTAGGAGACCGAAAATTAGATGATTTTTTGGAATTTTTTTTTATGTGAAAAAAAACGGAAATTTCAGCAACTCTGACAATAATTTATTCATATTTTCATACATCTCTGGTAATTTTTTTAAGTTATTTCATGCATTAATTAAAGGGTAATCTGCTGTATCCCTTGGCGTGTCCTCATCGTTGTTGTCGATTTGCGGGAATTGTGCAGCTCGCAATTCGCATCTGAAATAGTCCAACAAATTTTTATACAGTCTTGAGGTATTTTTTAAGAACATGAACCAAAATTTTGAAAAAAAAATCGAGAATTGAATGTTGGAACGTGTTTGAAAAAAAATGATCGATTTTTAGTATTTTTTTCCCGGCATTTTGCAACAATAAATATGTTTTAAACAATCTAATCTTTCCAACTTTAGGTTCATGTTTTAATAAATTATATTTTGTAAACGTGTTCCAAATTTGAAGATGATCCATCAATTAGTTTTTGAGTTATGATTCCCGCAAATTGAAAAAATGTCGTTTCGAGAAAAACACGTTTGAAGTTTCACAAACGAAAAACTCAAAGTCAAATGTGTTTAATCAAATGATAAAGTGTCCCACCGATTAATCAGCGATTCCAGCACCATACAGCAGTCCTTCTTCTTCCTCATGCAACTCATTTTAAGCTTGCATTCCTCTTTACGAGCTTTTCGAGCTTCTTTTGTCTCTAATAAACTTTTTCCATTTTTCCGAGCCACGCGCATCTGATCCATTTGCTCGACATATCCGTAGGTCTGCTTGCCAACTACGATTTGTAGTTCATTCATAACCATGAGTACGGCTGAATTTCCTTCATTGAATAAAATAGCAGCAAGAAATTCCGCTACCTCGATTATTTTGTACCCAGAATGGAGATGTTTTGGAGCTAATCGTCAAACGGTCGAGTTTGGGTTTGTTTGGGTTATGAAAACCCAAATTTGGGTCATGAAAACCCAAATTTGGGCTATGAAAACCCAAACAAACTACCTAACTGAGCGCTCGTGGATACGTGAGCGCGCTTGGGAGTCGAGCGGAGAGACTTTATCATTTATATACATACCGTTATGCAGGAATCTGAATATCGTTTAAAAATGTTCAGCGTGTATTCTTAAGATATTTTGCTAACGATTTACGAAATAAAAACAATTGATTTTTTGAATCATCTAAAGTGGTTGCCGCCTTAAAACAATTTATCCGAATATTTCTGCAAAAACCACCGCAATAAAACGACGTTTCGTTTTTGATACAATATGCATTCAAGGGTTGATGTCGACCATCAGCATCATCAGCAGAATTTACAGGGATCGTTGACGTAGGGAGCATGGTAGTGCTTGAAATGACCTTCCTATAAATTTGCATCCATTAATGTAGCGGTTTAAATAAATCTAACGAAAATATTACACAATGTTAATATTGAAGGGTTTGCATAATGTTGTGGGAAATGGAACATTACACAAGTACTGTGGGTCCTTTTCCCGTATGCATAACTGGAGAATATATATATATATATATATATATATATATATATATATATATTTGTTTTTAAGACCAACAACGTGCAGCTCCCTGGTGCATCATCTGTCTGCATTCGTTTGTACAAACTCGTCCGCATTTCCTCTTCGTAACGTTAGAACACAAGACCAAATCCCAAATCTACGCGATACGAATAACTGGTAAGGTCGCTGCGGCTGTTACAGAACTGATATCACTGCGAACAACAAGGTATTAAAACTTGTATGACGTACTGTAAAGTCTCGTTACACGAAGTACGTTTCCTTTATTACCTCCGAAAGTTCGTATACGCTTCGGCTGCAAAACGTATACGATAAGAGTACTCGCTGTCCAATTTCAGGCTTGCTTCGCGTCGAAATTTCGTCCAATTTTGTACTTTTGCACGCTCGGGAGAAAAGGCGGGAGTGAACGATCCTCGCTTTATACATGAATGAACCCATACGCGAAAAATGTCCTCCCACATTTTCTCAAGCTATATTTCTAATTAAATCTAATATACCTGTAACGCAGTTGAATCGAGCCACGCGTAGAAATAACTAGGGTACACATATGAATTATTATCATTTCCGGAATAATTCATGATTGCGCAGCCATTGTTCCAAAATATAACCATAATTTCGTTAGGCATTGGTGAAAAATAAACAATCAACGTTGAACGTTAAATTTTTTCGTGTAACGAGATTTTCCAAGCTCTGCAGATAAGTATTTATGCAGAGTGCAGCAGTTTGAATCTCAGAGGGTTAATCCCTGTGTGAGGCCAACTTATTCTGTTTTGCCTGGAACAGAGCGCTATAGCGAAATTCACTAATAGCCCAGTCGAATTAGATCAAAAAAGGGGCTGACACGGAAAAAGTTCCGAGTAGCAATTTTCCTTCGAAAATCGTTGGGGGGCTCACTGGCAGTCTACATTTCGGTTTTCGGGATTCGCACCCTGTTGCGTCATCCGCCATCTTGAATTTGAGGGTGAATTTTTGTTTATTGAATAACCCATTTATTTTCAATTTTACACGAAAAATGGCTATGACCGAAGTTGTTTAGAATTAAATTTCCTACAATTTTGGTTCTTATCAATTTTTCCCTAGGATCGATATTTTTTTATTTAGACCCGCAAAGAGGGGGTGAATTTTTGTTTATTGAATAACTCGTTTATTTTCAATTTTACACGAAAAATGGTTATTATCGAAGTTGTTTGGAATTAAATTTCCTACAATTTTGATCCTTATCAATTTTTCTCTAGGATCGATATTTTTCGATTTAGACCCAAAAAGAGGTGGGGGTGAACCTAAATATTCTGTTATCTCGTTTATTATTGATTTTTTCGTATAAACGATGATAAACTAACTTGTTGAAAATTGAATTTGCTACAACTTTGATGCCGACCTTTTTTTTGTAAGGTTCATATTTTTGGGACGCACGTTTACGGTAAAGGGAGAGAGGGGTGTAAATAAACCGTTTCTCGAACTGTATAACTTTTACAATGAAAAAAATTAAATTTTTTTTTTTTCAGTACACTTTTGAAAACCCTTCGAAATTCGAAGTATGCCTGTTTGGAACGTTTAGCCGATGGTCCGGCCAAGTTTGAGTCGTCAGATTCTTCATCATGAATCAAATGTCTTACGCCACAACTGCGGCGGAGAAACGTGCGAGAACGTCGTCGCAATTCGAAAGCTGCTCGATGAAGACGACATCGATAGTGACGAAATCCTATCGTCAGAACGAGTCACCACCGACCCTCCTGAGCTTCTGGACGAAGTCATCGATAGTCATGATGAAGAATCAGACGACCCAAACTTGGCCGGACCATCGGCTAAACGTTCCAAACAGGCATAATTCGAATTTCGAAGGGTTTTCAAAAGTGTACTGAAAAAAAAAAAAATTCATTTTTTTCATTGTAAAAGTTATACAGTTCGAGAAACGGTTTATTTACACCCCTCTTTCCCTTTACCGTAAACGTGCGTCCCAAAAATATGAACCTTACAAAAAAAAGGTCGGCATCAAAGTTGTAGCAAATTCAATTTTCAACAAGTTAGTTTATTATCGTTTATACGAAAAAATCAATAATAAACGACATAACAGAATATTTAGGTTCACCCCCACCTCTTTTCGGGTCTAAATCGAAAAATATCGATCCTAGAGAAAAATTGATAAGGATCGAAATTGTAGGAAATTTAATTATAAAAAACTTCGGTAATAACCATTTTTCGTGTAAAATTGAAAATAAACGAGTTATTCAATAAACAAAAATTCACCCCCTCTTTTCGGGTCTAAAAAAAAAATATCGATCCTAGGGAAAAATTGATGAGGACCAAAATTGTAGGAAATTTAATTCCAAACAACTTCGGTAACGACCATTTTTCGTGTAAAATTGAAAATAAACAAGTTATACAATAAACAAAAATTCACCCTCAAATTGAAGATGGCGGATGACGCAACAGGGTGCGAATCCCGAAAACCGAAATGTAGATTGCCAGTGAGCCCCCCCAACGATTTCCGAAGGAAAATTGCTACTCGGAATTTTTTCCGTGTCAAATCCTAATTCGACTGGGCTATAAATACATTCGCGTACGGACAGGTATCTACATGTACAGTGAAACCTCGTTTATACGTTTTGCACTTACAGTAGAACCTCGATTATCCGAACTAATTGGGACCGGACATCGTTCGGATAATAAAAAAATCGGATAATCGAAAATAGATGTCAGATTTCCGGAAAAATCAACTCATATAATATAAATAGTATCGAAAATTCTCTTTATTAATCCAACGACCCTAAATTCTTTATTTCATAGCAATTAACAATGAATAAAGTTTTAATTTTTATACCACCATTACTTATGCAGTTAGATCACAATTGCGGCTTTAAATAATGATCAGTTTTTGGCTGTCTCATATTATTAGATGAAGTAAAAAGTTCTGAGCGTTTTTTCGTTTTATTTCGACGATGAAATTAACATAGTTAGGATTATCCGATTTAGATTTTGATCTAAATCGGATAATCCTAACTATGTTAATTTCATCGTCGAAATAAAACGAAAAAACGCTCAGAACTTTTGCGCCGTTTTTTTCGACAACTTTTGTCCATTTTGAAGGCAATTTCATAATTCCGCGATTGAAGAAGTCCTCGTCCCTATTGGTAAAAAAACTTGACCAGCTCATTTTCACAAGCCTCTGTTGAGGCCAGGTTGAGGCCAGTTTTGTACCATCAAGAAAATTTTGCAAATGCTTGAAAAGGTGATAATCGCTTGGTGGACTGGACTATACGGCGGGTGCGATAGAACCTCTCATCCAAGCTCACAGAGCTTCTGGCGCGTCGTTAAAGACGTGTGCGCCCTGGCGTTGTCTTGATGGAACACAACACCCTTCCTATTGGCCAATCCAGGCCGCTTCTGGTCGATCGCCTCCTTCAATCTGGTCAGTTGTTGACAGTAGAGGTCCGAATTGAGTGTTTGGCCCGATGGGAGCAGCTCATGGTGGACGATTCCCTTCCAATCCCACCAAACACACAGCAAAACCTTCTTGGCCGTTAATCCGGGCTTAGCGATCGTTTGGGCCGGCTCACCGCGATTGGACCACGATCTTTTTCGGCTGTTGTTCTCGTATGTGACCCATTTTTCATCGCCAGTCACCATCCGCTTAAAAAATAGGTCGATTTCGTTACGTTTCAGCAAAGAATCGCAGGCATCAATTCGGTCCAAAAGGTTCTTTTGCGTCAATTCGTGTGGCATCCATACATCGAGCTTCTTCTTGAGACCAGCCTTATGCAAATGGTTCCAAACGGTTTTCTGGCTAATCTTCAGTTTCTGGGCAATGGAATAAGTGCTCACATGCCGGTCCGACTCGACGATTTCGATGATTTTATCGACATTTTCGACGATTGGCCTACCAGAGCGTGCCTCATCTTCGACGTCCATATTACCAGAACGGAATCGTTGGAACCACCGTTTTGCGGTTGCATTCGATACTGTATTGGGTCCAAAAACAGCACAAATTCTTTTGGCCGCTTGCTGCGCCTTTTCACCTTGGTCGTAGTGGTACTAAAGAATGTATCGAATTTTCTCTTTTTTTACCTCCATTTTGGAACGCTGTAACACACAACTGACTTCACCAAACACAAAACTGTCGAAGAACTTTTTTTGAAGCGTAATGTCACCTTTAAATCGCCGTATAGTATGACCTGATGCGATGTATACATCGTGAGATATGGCTCACTAAAGACATCTAGCGGAAAACGCTCAGAACTTTTTACTTCACCCAATAGTTGCGCGTTTCTTGGCCGCTAAGTCTCGAATTCGTTTCAAGAACAGCAGCTGTCCGAGAATATTTTCTTGTTGGGATTCAAACCATTCCAGGGCGGTTTCTGAAGCGCTGAACGCTTCGCTGTGAGACGGTTTATTATGCGCTTCCAAGTCAGATAAATCGCCATCATCATCATTATGGTATTGTTATTGTCATCCTCTTAAATCCCTTGCTCTAAAGATATAATTTCATGGTCATGCAAAATTTGAAAGCCAGGATCCAACTGCTGGAAGACACTGCTCGAATACGCTCGTACATGCAATGTATCTCGTATATACATACAATGTATATACGATCTGATCTATGAAGTTACATATAGACAATAATATATTTTGATAACATCTCGAAGTGTTAGGAAACAGCTTCATTAAAGAACAAAAAGGTGGATCCATTAGGGCGATACCGTAACTGAGAAAAAAAAAGATCATCATTGATGCTGGGGAACAGAATTCATAACGTATAAGCGCGAAAAACATATAAGTGAAAATCGTAGAAATGAAACTTTATTACGTATCCGCCTGTAAAGAATGTAATGAAGTTTCATTTCTACGTTTTTTGCGCTTATACGCACTCAAGGAACTATTCTACTGTGATGGCTCAAAAAATTAGCTATTCTTAATCATTTTTTTTTTTTCGAAAACTGCTGCTTGTATCGGTACAAACTTTTTTTCGCATAAAGGTGCACTCTTACAGAATAGAAAACAATTTTTTGTTGTTGCATATAAATGTATATTTATATAACAATTGATAATCGTGTAAAGGCATGAAAAACGTATGTCGCTGGTATTGATGATTTGCGCTCTCCAGGTAATCTGAAACAAAAAATTCGAAAAGATTCTCAATCTGTATGAGTGTCGCTATCGTCCGAAATAGAATTATTATTTTATATTGCAAAATAACAAAATGACGTCGTTTTTTGCAAAAGTGTTTGAAAAACAGGTTTTTTCTTCATAATTCGGGCGAAAGTATAAGTCAAAATTAATATTTTTTAATAACTCTAGTTCGGGCGATAGCGACACTCATACAGATTAAGAATCGTTTTGAATTTTTTGTTTCAGCTTACCTGGAGAGCGCAGACCATCAACGCCAGCGACATAAGTTTTTTTAATACCTTTACACGATTATACATTGTTAAATAAATATACATTTATATGCAACAAGAAAAAATTGTTTTCTTTTCTATAAGAGTGTACCTTTAAGTGGATAACAGTTCGTACCGATACATACAACAGTTAAAAAAATATATATTAAAAAATATCTTATTTTTTGAGCCATCATAGTAGAATAGCCCCTTAACTTTATTTCCCAGCGTCCGTTCCGAGGTTCGCTTTTTCTCAGTTATACGTTAATCAGTGTTCTGAGACATAAAAAAAACAGACAAATATAAAACAATTTTTACAACCCGTACTTCGATTTTTTCCACTATAAAACTCTGGGATCGTACTATGTATGCATGTACCTCACATGTAATTACATGTCTTTTATTAATGTGAATATGTCTGCTACTTACCAGTCTAAAACTCCAAAGCTTTAATGCCACAAACTCCCATCAAATAAATATTGTAAACAAAAATTAAAAATTTTTTATTTGTTTCATCACTTTATTACTACGAATCAAATTTTTAATTGGAAAACGAAACATTAGCATAATAGCGGTACTGCGATTGAAGAACACCGCGAATAATGCACCAATCGCCATTTTCAAATGCTAAAGAGTTTCAGATACATACTGTATTTTACTTCCACGTTATTTTCATTTATAGGGCATACTTTCTGTACCCCTTGAAAAACATATAACTGAAGTTTCACTGTACCAGATACAGTGTTGGGCGTACATTTATTCAATTTTCAATCAGTTAATTAATTGACTGAAAAAGTAATTGCAATTAACTATTAATTGCATGTTGCAATTAATTTATTTGGATTAATCTATGTTAATTGCAACTCGTAATTAAAACAATTGCAATTGACATTTTTAATTGTTCTAAGAAACAATTAAAACTAACTATTAACCTATTTAACTTTACAGATATCAGATATGACGTGTTTGTTTGGGTTTTGTAGGCTTACGCACAGTGTTCACGCCTCTCGCTCCCACATATTTGTTCTGACGCCACTCCGCGCCCTATACAATAATCAGTTTTAATTGTTAGTTTTTAATCAAATACACCAAGAAGATCGAAAATTTATTAGTTTCTAATCGTGGAAAGTCACGACTAACAATTGATTAATTGTTAATTGCGACTAGAGCAATTAAAAATTAATTCATTGTTAATTGTGAGTTTTCACAATTACAATTAATTAATTGCCAATTGTTATAGTCGTGATTAACAATTAATTAAATGATAATCTTTAGTTACCCTAGCAATTAAATTTTGTCCAACACTGACCAGATACATGTGTGTAGATATATATAAATAAATACAGAACAGGGATGCTGAAGAGATACGAATTCGAGGACTGTCCTTAAAACAGCCAAATACGCCGAAAGTTGACATTACACAGATATAACACAAGTTCCAAATATAGTTTCCGTATATACATATATCAGTTGAATTGACATGCGTGCACCTATCTATATATACCAGATACTCATACCCATATACCCATATACCCATATATATATATATATATATATATATATATATATGTATATATAAGTTGAATTTTGCCCCGCTGGGTAAAAGCTCGAGCTTGCGCTCGTTACGTTCGACTTTACGCCGACGCCGACGCCGCAACACGGCTGATATACTCGCGAGCGTGAGTCGGCGTAGTCTGGGACCTGGCGTCTCACGAACTGCAACTCGAGAGAGACAGAGAGAGAGAGAGAGAGAGAGAGAGAGAGAGAGAGAGAGAGAGAGAGAGAGAGAGAGAGAGAGAGAGAGAGAGAGAGAGAGAGAGAGAGAGCGTGAGAGATAGAGAGAGAGAGAGAGAGAGAGCGAGAGAGAGAGAGAGAGAGAGAGAGAGAGAGAGAGAGAGAGAGAGAGAGAGAGAGAGAGAGAGAGAGAGAGAGAGTGAGAGAGAGAGAGAGAGCCAGAGAGCGTGAGAGGGCGAGAGAGAGGAACAAGGTTGTGCAGGAACCGCGGGCGAGCAGCGGAGAAACACCACGACAGCCGTTCGGTCGTCATCGTCGTCTCTCTCGAAGATCGCCCCAATACAAGCTCAATAGACGTACATCCGAGTTTATATATATCTATATATACCATATTTATGTATATATATATTTATACATATACATGTATATATCTATATGTGTGTATGTGTGTGTGTGTGTGTGTGTGTGTGTGTGTTCAAAAGCGTGCAAATCGCGGTCGAGAAGAACAGTCGCGATATTAATACAAAGAAGAGAGTAGAGAACGTCCCGAAAGTGGAAAAATCGCGGGTATGCCAGGAAGCAATAAATCATTTGATTAAATTTTCTCCGAGAGTGGGAGAAAAAGAAATAAACATAATAGTAATCTGGGAGAGTAATTACGAGTGACGAAGTGTGATTTAAGTAGGATGCGTGTGCCTGGGCGCGGTGTGAAATCACCCAATAATAAAAACATCGAGAACGATACGATCGTTGGTATTTGCAATTACGAGTGTTACGGTGTCCTTTCGGAAGATACGGCTAATCAACAAAGTCGCGATAGTGACAGTTTCGAAAGTTACGTTGATAATAATAACGTTAATAGTAACAGTAAAGGGAGCAAAAATTTCTTTGAGTTGATACGAAAGCTCAACCACGAGGAAGTTGCGGTATCGAGAACGAAGAGGGACGAGGATAATCACCGAGATATCACGAATATAACGTCAAAAGGAGTAGAGCGTGTTGTCACTGCTTTCATCACGGAGAGGAGCCAATCGAGGACTATCCGAGCGAGAAATCCTTGGGAAAGAAACAATTGTCGGGGGTTGACGAAATTTGAGTACGCCAAATTTTTGGAACTTTTTTCAAATTTGTTTTTTTTCGTTTCTCGCAAAAATTTGAAAATCTCGTTGAGCGGAATATTCGCACGTTATACGTTCTCCAGCTGCGGTTTGATTGTGTAAAAAAGGCACTCTAAAAACGCACAAGTTCTAGATATATTTATATATATATATAAACCACGCGGTGGCGAAGGGACGCGCGATCCCGCGCGTTCGCGTACACTTTTTATATTTCCATCGTTTCAATTATTCTCAGCTACGCTGCTTTTTTTTCTCTACTTCTCTTTCTAACCCCGTGACGTGAAGTTTTGACCGGGATACGTGTCTTTTTTCGGCTGCTGGCCAGAGTCCCGCAACGGTCGGGGAAGCTTTGGGAAGGTGAATACGAAAAGCACAGGCAAAACGAAACGAAAGGGGTGTAAGGACGATAAGAGGCATTAGCTGAACAATCTTCTGAATATAATAGACGACTTTGAAAAACCGGCATCAGCCTGGACCGCCCAAGTCCCAGCGGCTACTCATGTTCATCCCGGATACCCTGAGGAGCTGCATGGTGGAACCGGATGTCTCGACTTACCTGCAGGCCCCTTCCGTAGGACAGGTTAGTTTCGTATAATAACTATGGCAATGATAGTAATCGCGATTGAAAGAAAGAAAAAAAAAACAACGATAACAATCGTAGTAGTAGTCATGATAATTCTCGTGCAGAAATTTTTGTAGGGATCCAATTGGATTCCCATACTTGTCCCTACTTCGTGATGGGGATCCGATGGGTCATCCCATTGGATTTCCATACTTGTCCCTACTTCCTGATGGGCATCCGATGGGTCATCCCATTGGATTCCTATACTAAAACGTCGCGCTTATACATTGGATTCTAATCGGGATTCCCCATTTGCATCCAATGTACGAATCTAATTTAAATCCTAGACGATTGCCACATTATCGAACTGAATCCCTTACGAATCGTGATATTGAAGTTTACATCGTTGAAATGCAACGAAAATAATCCCTATTTTTTGACAGTTTAAATCTACGGCATTTTTTAAAAAGATTTTCCCGCAGAGAGGTACAACCCAAATCGGGTGTACTTCCGAAAAGCCCACACCTCTGATTAATTTAAAACTTCGTATACTTACGTATTTTGACTCGCTGATCACGAATATGATAGTGAAAATACCCGCGAATTTTATTTTCAAGGTCAAAACTAAAAAAAACTTTTTTTTTCGTTTTTCTATTTCATTTTAATAAATATTGATCTTAGAGAAAAATGTTTCCTACAAGAGTTGTAGCTTATGAATAGACTGATATTTTATGTTGTATACAGGTTTTATCTAAAACCATTATTTTTCGAGAAAAATGGGATAATGCTCCAATAAGTATATTTTGCTAAACTCTATTAGTTTCGATGTTATCTACTTACGCACTTTACCACGGGGAGGTTAGAGTTTAGTCTTTGAAGTGCATGTTCTTTTTTGCTTTTTTTGTATTTTATTATTTTTTTCTTTTTTTTGTATTTTAGTTTATTTTTTGTTTTTTTTTGTATTTTATTCTGCTTTTTGCTTTTTTTGTATTTTTTATTTTGTATTTTATGTTGTTTTCTGTTATTTTTTGTGATTTTAGTATTCTATAGGAAAATATTGAAGGTTAAGCAATATAAAAACGAAAAACTTATGTGGCTTTGTGCGTAGAACACTCCAGTGTTCTACGCACCCCACTATTCCACGCACCCATCCGAGGTGCCCTCCCCCCACTCCAGTGTCCCACGCACCCCACGATTCCACGCACCTATCCGAGGTGCCCTCCGCCCACCCCAGTGTTCTACGCACCCCACGATTCCACGCGCCCATCCGACGTGTCCTCCGCCCACCCCAGTGTTCTGAGCACCCCACGATTCTACGCACCCATCCGAGGTGCCCTCCGCCCACCCCAGTGTTCTACGCACCCCACGATTCCACGTACCCATCCGACGTGTCCTCCGCCCACCCCAGTGTTCTGAGCACCCCACGATTCTACGCACCCATCCGAGGTGCCCTGCGCCCACCCCAATGAAATACACACCCCACGATTCAACATATCCGAGTTTGTTTGGGTTTGGGTTTGTTTTATTTGCGTTTGTTTGGGCCCATATGTGCAGTAAAGTGCGTAAGTAGATAATATCGAAACTAATGGAGTTTAGCAAAATATACTTATTGGAGTATTATCCCATTTTTCTTGGAAAATAATGATTTTAGACAAAATTTGTATACAACATAAATTATCGATCTTTTGATGGGTTACAATTTTTGTAGGAGACATTTTCCTCTACGATCAACATTTATTAAAATAAAATAGAAAAACGAAAAAAACCGTTTTTTTAGTTTTTACCTTGAAAATCAAATTTGCGGGTATTTTCACTATAATATTCGTGATCAGCGAGTCAAAATACATAAGTACACGAAGTTCTAAATTTTTCGAAGGTGTGGGCTTTTCGGAAGTTTATTCCCCAAATGTATCGAAAAAAATTTTGGATAACAATGAAAATAGAGAATAACGAAAACAAAAAAGAATTTTCATTGCATTCCAACGATGCGAATTTCAACAGCATTACGATTCCTGATGGATCCCATCGCATTCTGTACGTGAATTTGCTAAACAAAATATATAGGTATCCAAAATAAGTTTTGGCGTGTTGAAAACTTTGGCGTCTTCAAAACTTGGCGTGTTGAAACACAACCTGCACGTTTCTATATACTTTTTTAAAAAAGTATATAGAAACGTGCAGGTTGTGTTTCAACACGCCAAGTTTTTTCTCGTGACTTTTCACATATTTTCGATTCGAACGTGGGTAAGAATTCTCAAACGGCTATAATCGGGGAACAGTGCAGACTCAAATTGGATGCCACTGAGGACTCCCTATGTGCGGTGTCTCTGACAAATATCTATAGAGATGTAAGTGCAGCTTGGGACTCCCGAATAAATTTGTTAACGGGATCACGAAAGGATATTTTTTATGGGAAGAGCCAACAAATTACGATTAAGAATTTTAAATGAAAACTGTCAAACGACTTTAATCTCGAAATAACCACGGCATCCACTTGGATTCCAATGTGGACTCCCTACGTGCAACATCCCTATTTAATTCCTATGGGGATGTGGTATGATCTGGGGACTCTCCAAAAAATGTCTGCACGGGTTGTACTCATAACCATCGCAGCGTTGTAGCACTTTTTTCCAGTTGTACATATGAAATCAGATGAGAACAGTTAAACGGTCTGTAATCGAGAAAAGCCCACCAAAAGTCGTTTCCGCATTGACGCTACTCAAATTGAGATAGCTGAATTTATTACTATCCTATCATGCTGTAACTACGATTGCGTATTATATCGTGAGTCGAAAAGAAGACGGCAAATGAAAAACCACTGCAGTGGCTAGAATCGGAAAAAACATTCCAAAAGTCAAGTTTCCGCATTGAGGCTACTCGATCTGAGGTAGGTGATTTTGTAAACATCCCATCATGCTGTAACCACAATTGGGAGTTATCCCGCGAGTCATAAAGAAAACGTAGGTGAAAAATCACTTTAACGTCTAGAATCGCGACTAACACTCTACAAGTCAAGTTTCCGCATTGCAAATACTCAAATTGAGGTAGCTAAATTCATGACGATCTCATAATGCTGTGACTACAATTTGGGATTATCTTGTCAGTTAGAAAGAAGGCGGTAGATGAAAAACCACTATAACGTTTAGAATCGGTGAAGACCTTCCAAAAGTCAAGTTTCCGCATTGAGACTACTCAAATTGAGGTAGCAGAATTTGTAAGCACCCTATCATGCTGTAACCACAATTTCGAGTTATGCCGGTAATAAAAAAAAATACGGTATGTGAAAGTCACGTTTCCGCATTGAGAATACTCAAATTGAGGTAGCTTAATTTATGACGATGCCATAATGCTGTGACTACAATTTGAGATTATCCTGCGAATCAGAAAGAAGGTGGTACGCGAAAAACCACTATAACGTCTAGAATCGGAGAAAACTTTCCAAAAGTCAAGTTTCCGTATCGAGACTACTCAAATTGAGGTAGCAGAATTTGTAAGCATCCTATCATGGTGTAACAACAATTTGGAGTTATCCCGCGAGCCAAAAGGAAAACGTAGGTGAAAAACCACTCTAACGTCTAGAATCGTGACAAACCCTCTAAAAGTCAAGTTTCTGCATTGAGGATACTCAAATTGAGGTAGTTAAATTTAGGGCGATCTCATAATACTGTAACCACAATTTGGAATTATCCCGCTAGTCGGAAAGAAGACGGTACGTGAAAAAATACTACAACATTTAGAATCGGAGAAAACCGTCCAAAAGTCAAGTTTCCGTATCGAGACTACTCAAATTCAGGTAGCAGAATTTGTAAGCATCCTATCATGCTGTAACCACAATTTAGAGTTATGCCGGTAGTCAAAAAAATACGGTAGGTGAAAAACCACCCGGGCAAAAACTTCTTAGGGATACCTAAGTTCCGATCGGTTCCCGATCGGGATATGATACGGATTCCCTAGAAGGGGTATCCTTATCGGAATCCAGATGGCGCCCACTACGTAGCACTACGTAGCACAAGGAGACTTGGTGGCAAGAATTTTAAATACGTATTAAATACGTTTTTCTTAGCAAATTCAATAGACATTTTCTTAGTCCGAACGATCTTCATTTCATTTAAATATAATCACTTAGAATAAATAACCTAAATCACCTTTCTCCAGGAAATATAAGCCTTTCAAGGTCTATATATTGTTTTTTCGAATTTTTAAAATTAAACGTAAATAATTTTGTTCGAAATTCAGTTATTAAAATATACAAGTTTTGACAGCTATGCTGTAGCACCAATTTTTACCTAATCTTTTTCAGATCCTTGAATAAATTATTTCCGAAAACGTCCATCGTCTGGATACGGATCGGTATCTCCTGGTGATTTTCACATTCATCCCTGAGATCCGATTTAATATCGAACTAGATCTTGTTCCAGACATTCGGGATTCTAATCTAGATCCTATGCAAAGTTTTTATTCGGATTCTGACTAGAGTCCTTAATATTTCCGGATTAGGATCCTGGCTGGAATCTGATTTGCGAGCGTTACATTCCGCTCCCGAATCCGATCCGATATCCGACTGGATCCCGATTGAGACACCAGGATACTCATCCGAATCGGACTGTATCTCGATTGAGAAACCAGGATACTAGTCCGAATCGGACTGTATCCATGACAATATTTCTGGAAGGGCACTATAATGTCTAGAATATCCAATACTCAAGTTTCCGTATTGAGATTACTCAAATTGAGGTAGCTGACGTTTTGACCATCCTATCAAATTGAGGTAGCTGGATTTATAACCATTCTATAATGCTGTAACTAGAACTTGGGATTATCTCGTGAGTATAAAAGAAGACGGTAGGAGGCGCTACCACGAATTGGTACTCGGAAGGAAGACATTGATACGAATTCGTTGTACTAACAATAAGTTCCTTATACCAAAAGTATTAGGTGTATGATTTAATTTTTACAGATTTTTTCTTTGAGCTTAAAATTATATTTAAAATAGAAATATTTTCGCGGTCTTTTGTGGTTTTGAAAGGATCGGACGCAAGGTTTCAGAACACCGAACGACAAGTCTACGTGAGTTACATAACCTCTCAGAATAGCAGAGTTTGCGACGGCAACTGATAAACAGCACATTCGGCAGTGCATTTTATACGAATTCCAACAAGGAAAAAATGCTTCTAAAGCATGGGAATCAATTTGTAGTGTTGTTCTTGGTGCCGACGTTGTGTCTTATGAAAAGTGTAATTATTGGTACAAACGTTTTAGAAGTTGTGATTTCGATCTTAGTGACTAGCCGCGCCCTGGACAGCTTCGAAAGTTTGAAGATGCGGAATTGCAAACTCTACTGGATGAAGACTCAACGAAAACACAACAAGAGCTTGCAGCTCAGTTAGGAGTCACCCAAACAGCTATTTCCAAGCGTTTGCACCAAATGGGAAAAATGTAAAAAATTTGGAAGGTGGGTCCTACATGTGTTGACTGAACGCAACCTAGGTCAACGTATGAACACGTGCCTTTCACTGCTTGTCCGGCAACAAAAAAAGGACTTCTTGTGGAAAATTGTGACGGGTGAAGAAAAGTATATTTTTTACGAGAATCCCAATCGTAAAAAAATCATAGGTGGATGCCGAGGAACCCGGTACATCGACGCCGAAACACAACATCCACTTAAAGAAGGTTCTCCTGTAGTTCTGGTGAGACAGAAGGGCGTGCTTTATTACTGGAAACTGGTCAGACGGTGACTGCGGAACGCTACAGCCGACAATTAAACAAACTGAGCGAAGAACTTGATCACAAAAGGCTATTTACTGGGCAAGGAAGCAGGCAAGTCATACTGCTGCATGACAACGTTCGACCTTACGTTGCTCGCGCGACTCAGAAGACCCTCTTGAACTTGGGATGGGAAGTTCTCCCGCACGCGGCATACTCACCAGACTTGGCTCCATTCGACTACCATTTGGTCCGGTCAATGCAGCACGTCTTAGTGGATAAACAGTTCAAAACGCTGGACGATGTGCGTAAATTCGTCGATGACTTTACCGCCTCAAAGCCTGCAAGTTTCTTTCGCGTCGGCATTCGTATTTTATCAGAGAGATGGCACAAGGTTATAGAAAACGATGGACAATATATCCCAGATTAAGTTCGTTGTTCTCTATTTTTGATATTACATAAATTTGCTGAAAAATTTGTAAAAATTAAGTCATACACCTAATATATATCGCATAATTCAAACAGGTAAAGTAACGAGTAAAGTAAACTGTACGATCTTTGGCAATGTTGAAACGTCGAGCACCGTTACTGCAATCGTTCGGATTCATCGATGAAGCGCGCAGTTCGAATTACTATTCGAATAGAAAAAAATAAACAAAATTGTATATTGGAACGCATTTGCACTTCATAGAATTCGCCATATTGCGTTATTTTATTTGGATCAGTGGTTTGGCGTTTGGCGCGGGGGAACCACCCGCGAGAGCTTTCCAATTATGACCAACCGTCACGCAAACCTGTCAGATTGTTGCTCGTGCTTTCTTTCTCTCTTTCCCTCTGTCACTCTCATCCTCTCTCTCTCTCTCTCTCTGTCTCTCTCTCTCTCTCACTTCCTCTCTTTCGTATCTTTTCGTCATCCCAATATAATAAAAGAGAGTTTGCACCATTACGTATTAGCATTGACATAAATAGTCACGCACCAACGAATCCTCCATAATGGAATTTTACAAAGATTATTACTCGTTTCCTGCGCATTTTTTGTCTTATGCGCATAGCAAAAATTATCAACCAATTCTTGTCCCTCAATCGTTAAAAAAAGTAAAAATCATGAGCTAATATTGGTGTCATATTTTTAAGTTACGATATTGGTTTTTGGGAAATTTCATCGCCTATAGTCGTAAAACTGAAGAAAGCAAAAATACAATGAAACGGACGGCGGTGGAGGGTGGTCAGTGCGCGGCTAATACTCAGATGGAGAATCGCTCAAGAGCATACACGACTATTGGACTATTTCCAGTTGTCTGGAAATAGTGAAGTGACAAGTGTGAGATAATAGGAAACGGTTAGGATCGTGAGAGCCTGCCAGTTTATCCGAATGATAAATCCGTTCAGAAATCGTCATAGGGATCCAATTGGATTCCCATCCTTTTTCCCCACTTCCTGATAGGGATCCATTGGGCCATTGTATTGGATCCCTATACTAAAATGTTACACTCGTACATTGGATTCTAATCGGGATTCCCCATTAGAATCCAATGTATTGGAAGTACAAATAAGTCTCCGCTGTTTTTTTTAATCAAAAATTGGGCATTTATTGTGAAAGAACGGTACTTTATGTTTTATTCAAAGTATTGTCCATCGCTAGCCACTACTTTTTGCAATCTTTCTGGCAGCATATGGATACCGCGTCGGAAGAACGCTTCATCTTTTGAGGCTATCCACAAATCGACCCAATTTTTGGTATCTTCATATGATGTGAAGTGCTGCTCAGACAGGCCGTACGTCATCGATCGAAATAAATGATAGTCAGAGGGAGCAATGTCTGGTGAAATCGGCGGGTGGGGTAAAACTTCCCAATTGAGTGTTTCCAAGTAGGTTTTAACCGGCGCCGCAACATGTGGACGAGCATTATCATGCAGGAGAATAATGTTGTCGTGCCTGGAGTAGTAGTGGGCGCGTTTTTCCTTGAGTGCTCGGCTCAATCTCACCATTTGTGTTCGGTAGAGAGCCTCAGTAATGGTTTCGTTCGGTTTGAGCAACTCATAATACACGATACCAAGCTTGGTATCGTGACGTTGGCTTGGCTGTCGATGTTGAAGCATGGCCAGGTGGTCCCCATGATTTCATCTTCTTTGGGTTATCGTAGTGGATCCATTTTTCATCACCAGTAACTATACGATGCAAAAACCCTTTCGCTTATGCTTGGCAAGCAGCATTTCACATGCGCAAAATCGGTGTTCAACGTTTCTCGGCTTCAGTTCATATGGAACCCAATTTCCTTGCCTTTGAATCATTCCCAACGATGTTAAACGATGGGAAATTGCTTGTTGCGTCACTCCTAATGTAAGTGCAAGTTCTTCTTGCGTTTGGCACGAATCTCCCTCCAATAATGCTTCCAATTCCGCGTCTTCGTACACTTTCAGCCTTCCGCTACCTTCTTTGTCTTCGCATTAAACTCATCGTTCGTAAACTTTTGAAACCACTCATGACAACTTCTCTCGCTTAAAGCAGCCTCACCATATGCTTCTACAAGTAATCGATGCGCCTCAGCTGTAGATTTCTTCAAATTAAAGAAGTAAATCAAAAGTTCCCGCAAATGACGCTTATTCGGCTCCAAACTTGACATTTTCGCACGAAAAAAATTATGTGAAGCTGATACAAAATCGTTAATATTTAAAGGTTATGGTCTTACCAGATGTCCAACCTTACGATATGACGTTTTACATCTGACAATTTCAAAAATAACCTCCTGGTGGGGCCATCCTTTGTCAAACGGCGGAAACTTATTTGTACTCCCAATACTAATTCAATTTGAATTCTAAAGGATTGCCACATTATCGAACAGAATTCAATACGTTTCTTGATGGATCTCAACGCATTCTGTACGGTGAATTTTCGAAAAAAAATAAATAGATATGGAAAATGGGTGGATTTTTGAAAAGTATAAATCTCATATAAAAAAAGTATAAATCGCTTGAAAAAGTATATAGTAGAGCGGCGATTATCCGAATGTCAGTTATCCGAAACGTCAATTATCCGAATGGCGATTTGGTTTATCCGAAACGTCAATTATCAGAATGGCGATTTGGGTTATCCAAAAAATCAATTATTTAAACAATAATTTTGTTCATCCGAATGCTCAGTTATTTGAACAATTACGCTCTATATATTACGGCAATGGAGTGGTACAAAATGCAGCCTGAATATTGTTCAATGCAACTCCTTCTTCTAAAACGATTGCGAGATTTGGCAGCAAAGAAACGAGCTGCCGTTGTGAAGCAGAAGAAAATCGTTGACTTTTTCAAAAATAAATAGATATGAACTCAAAGATGTACGAATGTTGAGTATTTTTAAATACATATTTAACTTCTTTCTATATCATTAAATGATACAATGGTTATTTGCAGTTCACCAAAAATGTACTTGTATTATTTACATATTAATGTTCATTGTATGTTTAAATATATATATCTTATCATATTGAAAGAATCAACGTTGTTTTTACGTCAGGAATATCCTGCTAAATAATCAATAGTTTCTCTACTTCGTTCATTAATAATATTCGAAAAACATGTGAATTTTGAGCTCGAACGGTTTGTTTTAGGACATTAACGAAACTTGTAGGTTAAACGTGGCAACACCGCATTAACGGGCTCTGTCTAGTGAGCCACTCCAGTCAAGCATTAACTGGTGGGAATTTCAAAATCAGCGAGTGTTTGAAACGTAAAACCAAATGTTTTTTTCGTTATGGAAACTATGCCAAATGGATTTTATAATTATATTAATGTTTATAAAGTTCTCTTTATAAAGTTTATAAAGAGAACTCTTTACAACATCTCTTTATAAAGTTCAAATGCTGTTAAACTATGTACGTTTCAAACACTCGCCGATTTTGAAATTCCCGCCAGTTAATGCTTGACTGGAGTGGCTCACTAGATAGATCCCGTCAATGAGGTGTTGCCACATTTAACCTACAAGTTTCGTAAATGCCCGAAAGCAAATCGTTCGAGCTTAAAATTCACATCTTTTTTTTGAATATTATTTCGAACGAAGTAGAGAAACTACTTGGTTATTTAGCACGTCATTCCTAATACTATAATCACGGTTTGCTTAGTTTTTTTTATCGGCTTATAACTATTATTTTTAGGCCTACAGCCCTATAACTGGTGTCTACGAGGTCTCGTATGTATTACAAAATGGATAAAGGTTCAACTTGAACATTAAAAATCTCCGGAACTATGTGGTAAAACTGATTGATTTTAGTATAGTCAATGCATCCTAAATCAATCTCTCGGTGATATCAATTTCAATCGCCTACCACCATTTCGATTTTGGTATCGAAACTCCTTAAATGCAAATTTGATTGATTCCTTACGGCAAATTAGAATTTAGAACAACGCAACAAATGGATAGCTGCAGTTAGAACAAAAAGTAAGCGTTATAAGGTTTGCCTTATGACCTGAGCTTCAATTATTAAATTTGGGTCATGTTTTGTCCATAAGTCTTCTACGTTGCTGCCGTGTTTAGCGGATGTCAACAGTTTTTCTTTAGATTGAGATTGAGGGTGAAAATTAATATTGTGATTTATACGCTCGACGCCGGTTTTAAACATTTTGCTAATTTCGGTCTGAAAACAAAATTTTATTAATTATTAGTAGAGCAGCAACAATATATGTTTGTAAAATTTTAATAAAAGCGATTATATTCGGCTTCATTTTTCTCATCTTACAAGAAAATTACAAGAAAACGAAAATATACACTACCGGCAAAAAATTTCCGATTTTTTATGCCATTTCGCCGATAGTTGACATAAATCAATTTAAAATGGCATTTTGAAGGTAAGGAATTTATCTTCATGCCGGTTTTTTTTTTTTAATTAGGATTTAAAAAAATAGGATTATTTTTTGAAAAACAAGGAAAACCTCAAGATAGTAAAAAGTTGAATCAGTTTTCGTTGAGTTCGCGACAATTGTTTCAGATTTTTTTTCACCTATTTTCGGTAAAAGATTAGATGATTTAATTACCGTACCTCGAGAACTAAGGGGTTTGTGGTAAAATTTCAAGAGAGAAAAAAAATATTTTTCTATTTTTAACGCAATAGAATTATTTCAGATTTTTTTTTGACATTTTTTCCCGAGTTACGTTAATTAAATCATCTAATTGTTTACCGAAAATAGGTGAAAACAAATTTTCGAAAAAAAATCTGAAAATGTTTTCGCGAACTCAACGAAAACCGATTCAACTTTTTACTATCTTGAGATTTTCCTTGAATCCTTGTCGTTTTCGCGTTACACTTGATTTTTCAAATTGTCTCTTTTTTTTTAGACAAAATATCTTTAGAAAAAAAAAATCGTACAAAGCTTTAAAAAAAAACAAAATTGAATCTTGGGACCCCCTGTATGATTCCGCTCAAAGAAATGCATGAAAAAATGTTTGTCTGTAAACGGGGTCCACCAGAAAAGGAACAAAAAAAAGGCGAAATATGGTCGTTTTCGAAAAAGGATACTAGTCGTAAAAAAATAGTAAAAAATTAAATAAAAAGGGAATGAAGGTGAATTCCTCCCCTTCAAAATACCATTTATTAAATTCATTTATGTCAACTATCGCCGAAATGGCATAAAAAATCGTTCCGGAACTTTTTTGAATATTCGTCCGGAAACTTTTCGCCGCTAGTGTACATTTAAAAAAAATTTTACTTACTTATTTATACTTTTCTGAAGGGAAACATTTCTCGCCGTCTTTGTCTAGACAAATTGATTTAATGCAAACAAATTAAATGCTATTGAGGCGCAATATTAATTTGTATAATTTATCACAATTTTATAACCACAATCACATACCTTTTGACAGAGCCCACAAAAATACGAACGCTACGCGGCGCTTGTGTTGCTCACGGAGCCAATAGCGATGTGGGTGCATCCTGGGACTCCCCAAGAAATTTGTGCACGGGATCACAAAAGAATATTTTTTTTTCCGACAAATTCTGTTTGAGAATTTTAAAAAAAATCTCAAACGTCAACAATCGGGGAATCGGGGAATTAGCGCGCAATCCACTTGGATTCCAACGTGGACTCCCTATGCGTGGCGTCCCCATCGAAACCCCATAGGGATGTGCTAGGATTTGGGGATTCCCCAACGAATTTCTGCACGGCTGATTAGAATATTGGATAAATACAAAATTGAATGAAAATTACGAAACGGCGGTAAACGGTGGCCAGTTGGAGAGAAACGATCGTGGGGGAGGTTTCGCTTTTTTTGCTTACTAAAATTATAAATGAGTACTTGTAGGGGAGAGTGGGGCACAATATGTCACGGGGCACTGTGAGCCACATGCGGTTTCTCGAAGGTTTGTAGCTCGTAAATTCCGAAATTTTATGTGCTGGACCGCGGTTTATATTTGGTTTCATCAGGCCTAAAGGAAAATCGATAGCAGCTCATAAAGAATTATTAAAAATTAAAAATTGACTTGACGCTTGGAAAAAAAATCGTTCGCTCGCCAGGAAAATGTAAAATATAACGACACTATCTGTAGCGGCTCGCGTTTTCCGTTCTAATCGATAGTTTTATTATTTATGATGCACTCAGCGACTTGTGTTTTTCCATTCGTAGTTTAATTAATAGTTATTTTCATCAATAATCAAATATTTTACTCGTGGGGTACAATGTGTCACTGAGTTGTGGGGCACAATGAGGCGACTCTCAATGAGGAAACAAAGAAGTGACGACGCTCCAAAGAAGCGCAATGTGTCACGGGCAACTGTCAACCACATGAGATTTCTCAAAGTTTTTTAACTTGTAAAATCCGATTTTTTTTTGTATTGGACCGTGATTTATATTAAGTTTCGGCTGGCCTAAAATAAAGTCAATAGCAACTCACAAAGAATTATTAAAACTACAAAATTAATTTGCACCTCGAAAGAACAAAATTTCGCTTGCCGGGGAAACGTCAAATATTACGGGGCAATTGTGTGGGGTATAATGTGTCATCGAGTTGTTGAGCACAATGAGTCGACTCCCAATGTTATTGGCAAATAGTACTCGTTGTGAAATTATCGGTATGTATGAAAATCTGTTATCTATGTTAGAAAAATATAAGAGTTTCAACCAGCTCGTTGTACCCTACGTTTGGCAGCACTTGACACACTGTAACCCACCTATCTGACACATTGTACCCTACCCGTGGGGCACAATGAGCGAATCCGCAATTTTTTTCGGACCCATTATTTTAAGATTTTTAATCTTTGTGCAAAAAATATAGTAGCTTTATTGTACGCCCAAAGGTCTATAAAATCGGTCATGATCTTTTTTTTCTATTCAGACTACTATGATAAGAGTAAAAATTCGATAGAAAAAAAGTGACACACTGTGCACTACCTTCCCCTACTCATTTATAACGAAAATAAAAGCCGTTTGCCACGACGTTAAAGGATGAAGCTAACCTCGTGTTCGAAGCCTGCAAAGTTTCATGAAAATAGGTTGACACGTACGGCTCGACAAAGAAACGGTCGAAACTCCGACGGCTCATGTCAAAATAGACGTATACCACACACTTGTCTCGATAATTTGGTCAGGTCGCGTAGAAATTTCGAGGATATTCTCGAACCGGGAATTCTATAAATTTACCACAGCCGAAAAGAAACCGCGGAGTTTACGAAATACTTAAAATCCATATTTACCAAAAGAAAAAAATGCCGATAATACTGCAATAAAAGAAAATATAAAAAGTGCAGTATCGAAAATCGAAAATTGTGAGCGCGATATCAGTAATATCGTAATTAGGAACAGCGGGGTAATTAAGCGTACGAGGTGTTATCGGCTGACACAACTCGATGTAACGCGTTGATTACGATGTTACGCTATTGCGTTTGTAAAATTCGAATCGCCGCGGAGCCCTAGGGGCGAAGGGTCTCGGGGGTGGCGAACCGCTTCATTTGACGGCTCGTTTCGTCGAGCGCTTGTCACGTCGTTAAATATCCAACATGGTTATCCTCTCCTCCCTCGTTCATCTCCTCCTCTTCTCCCTATTGCTCTTTGCCTCTCTTTTTCTCCCTCCCACGTTCCGTCTGCCCCGGTCTTTTTCGTCGACGCTTTTCCAGCTGGCTTTTAAAAGTATCCTTTTGACACTCGTCCCTTTTGAAAGGGCGAGTTTGGAAAGGTATACACATCAGTGACACGTTTAAAAGAGTCGGGTTCATTGTCCCCTTGCACTTTGACGTTAAAATCTTGTTTTCTCACTCATCTCTCTCTCTCTTTCCCTGCCTCTCTCTCTCTTTCTCTCTCTCTCTCGCTCTCTCTCTCTCGCTCTCTCTCTCTCTCTCTCTCTCTGATAGTTTCATGGATCCATGTTCGTCTCGTCACCTCTTGCAGGCTTAGAACCATTCATTAACGCAACTATTTCCTGTACACCCCTCCCTAAGGAAGGTCTCACGTACTGCGTGACATTCCATTAGGCTGAAACGAATATAGGGTAGGTAGGGGCATGTTGAGCAGTCGGGTAAGTTGGGCAATCGAAATATCTAGAAAACTAAACACCGCAGACGGGTGTATCAAATGGCGGAAAGAGAGGTATGGGGTCGGGGAACACAACACGTAATCGCCCGTTGCCGGTAACGAGACGGTAACACGGGACATTTAATTATTTTTGCACCCAAAGGTAAAAAAAACATGATCAAAATATTTTCTTCTACCATTGTATGAGAAAAATATTTTAAAGTTCATTGCAGTTAATGTTAATGTTTTAAAACCTAACTAATTAACAAGCAACTATTGGTTTATTGCTGCATTGTATCAAATCATGTTGCATACGTCTGAATTTTTTTTATGCAACTCTTACTTTGCCCAACTTACTTCATACTCATGCTCAAGTTACCCCACTATCGGGGCAGGTTGAGCAAATATAGCCTTAGTCATTTGAGAGCGATTATCTGTGAAACAATGAGGATAACGGGAATTTCGTCTACAGACTTATTTTCTCCGATAAATTTCCTATTGACCAAAGTAGGTTTCATTTTTATACGGTAGACTGTTAAGGAATAACAGGGTGATAATTCCAAACTTGCTCAACATGCCCCTCCCTACCCTACCTTTTTTTTAATCGCACGTGCAAAGTGCGATAGTGTATAACAGCAATATCGCGGCATTATTTTATTACAAGCTTTTATTTAACTTGTTGTGAGATGCAAAAAGGAAAATCGATATTTCACAAACTTCTCGATTACTTAGAGCCCAGAAATTTTGCAAACATGCATCTAAGAGGTGACAATGCATGATTCAACTCAAACAAAAATAATAAATAAATAAATAACAATAACGACTTTCTGTGAGAGGCAAAATGAAAAATCGATATTTCACAAACTTCTTGACTACTTAGAGCCCAGAAATTTTGCAAACATGCATCTAAGAGGTGCATGCAAAAAAGGGTTCAAGAGATATTAGGTGTATGACTTAATTTTTACAGATTGTTTCTTCGAGCTTAAAATTATATTTAAAATAGAAATATTTTCACGGTCTTTTGTGGTTTTGAAAGGATCGGACGCAAGGTTTCAGAATACCGAACGACAAATCTACGTGAGTTACATAATCTCTCAGAATAGCAGAGTTTACGATGGCAACTGATTTTGCTCACATTCGGCACAACATTTTATACAAATTCCAACAAGGAAAAAATACTTCTAAACCACGGGAATCAATTTGTAGTGTTCTTGGTGCCTACATTGTGTCTTATGAAACGTATAATTATTGGTACAAACGTTTTAGAAGTGGTGATTTCGATCTTAGTGACCAGCCGCGCCCTGGACAGGATATGCAGGGTGTGCTTTATTACGAACTCCTGGAAACTGGTCAGACGGTGACTGCAGAACGCTACAGCCGACAATTGAATAAACTGAGCGAAGAACTTGATCAGAAAAGGCTATTTACTGGACAAGGAAGCAGGCAAGTCATACTGATGCATGACAACGTTCGACCTCGCGTTGCTCGCGCGACTCAGAAGACCCTCCTGAACTTGGGATGGGAAGTTCTCCCGCACGCGGCATATTCACCAGACTTGGCCCCATTCGACTACCATTTGTTCCGGTCAATGCAGCACGTCTTAGTGGATAAACAGTTCAAAACGCTGGACGATGTGCGTAAATTCGTCGATGGCATTACCGCCTCGAAGCCTGTAAGTTTCTTTCGTGACGGCATTCTTATGTTACCTGAGAGATGGCGCAAGGTCATAGAAAACGATGGACAATATTTCCAAGATTAAGTTCGTTGTTCTCTATTTTTTAATATTAAATAAATTTGCTGAAAAATCTGTAAAAATTAAGTCATACACCTAATAAAGTAGGTTAAAAGGTAAGGTACGATAGGTGGTGAACCAACATCTATGATAGATGCCACCTATCACAGTTCTCCTGGATTTCTATTGACAATCAACCAAAAATAACACCGGTTTGTTTGGAAGAAATAATGCCTCTTTGCGAAGATTCCAGACCTCTAGTAAAATCAATTAAAGACTAAAAAGTAGAAAATAATTTATATCTAAATTTTTTTTAACAAGCTTTTATTTAATGTTCTAAAAATCAGAAAAAATATATTTTTTTTACAAGTCACCCATATGCGACTATAAATAAAAGCTTGGGGCGATCACAAATTTGACATATAATCTTTAATTTACATAAATCGGTTAACATATCAATTGTATTTAATTTACTGTAAAACAACTTTCGATTTCGTAATAAAAATCGAGAAACTGAGTATAAACGTGTGATAATAATTTCTCTAATTACTATTGGGCCAAATTCATGTTCAAATTTCAAATTCAAATCAAATTTATTAAATATTTAAAAAGTTGAGCGCCCCAAGTTGTTATTTATAGTCACATATAGGTGACTTGAAAAAAAAATGTTTTTCTACTTTTTAGAACATTAAATAAAAGCTTATTTAAAAATTTAGATATGAATTATTTTTTTAATTATCATTATTGTGAGCCTATTTTTATGAATAGTTAAAGAGGGTCAGCGTTTGATATTAGGATACCAATTTTTTTACGCAGATATATCCGACAAAGATTCCAAATTCGGCGTGTTTTTCAAAAACTGCGGCATCGTTATTTCGAGAAAAGAAAAATACTTTGGAATTTAGGAAAATTAGCAGACTTCCTATAAAAATTCGTGAATTTATACGCAGTTGATAACTCTCATACTCACATTGATTGCGGCCATTGGCGTTGAGGAGATTAAGATGTTAGCAGAAGAATGACCAAACCTCTTTGAATTCGATTGTAACCTGTAAATAAAAAAGAAACAAAAAAAATTGGTAAATTTTTCGTGTAGTTTAGAAACTTTGTTATTGAGAAAAATCCATAATAATGTAAGATTGAATTACATGTGTAAGTTTATGGGAATCGAGAGATGTACCGTAATATCTCGATAAAAAATGATGCTTAAAATATGAAATATTTTACAGTACACGAAGAAGGATGAATGAGCATGGTGAAATTTTTACAGATTTTTTTAGAAGGTTTGTTTCGTCCAAATAAAATAATTATTCTGACGAATACCTGAGTAACTGAAATTCTGGAAATGTTGCACGTGAAGCGAGACCGTGCGCCGCGGCAGGAATTTCGAAAATGCATTATACCCAATTCGTGGCGCGCAAGATTAATGTATAGGGATGGAAGAAATGAATTAAGTTTGTATCACTCGGAAAAAGTAACGATTTATTATTTACATATATATAAATATACATATCTTTTATATTCGTATATCTAATAATATAATACAATTCAACGTCTATGAGACATTTGTCTTGAACGATTTTGAGCTTAAGGCAGTGGTCTGGTGTAGAGGGTAAGAAAATCGTTTTTTCCCTTTAATCGATGGTTTAACTATTAGAGAACATGTTCCTAAAGCCCTAAAAGTAAACTCGAAGTATTTTCGAAGATACAGACCCGAGAACAGGTGAGTGTCGAAAAAATGTGCACCCTCCTCGTGTCATTCAACCGAATATAGAGAAACGTATTCTTCCGATTTATGAAGATCTCTCCAGCGACGACCTTTTATCGAGATGTTTGGGCGGACACACGCAAAACTCCAACGAGAGTTTTAATTCAACAGTATGGCGTATGGCTCCAAAACACTTGGATTCGGGGCCTAAAATCGTACAAATTGCCGCCTATATAGCTGCAGGCATATTTAATGAAGGCTATACAGCAGTCTTGGTGATTATGGGGTTGCTGGGATTGAATATTAGCCAGCAGTGCAAGATGTTCACCGATCAGAACGACGCGCAATGAATCACGCGGGAAAACCAGCGTCAAAGTTACAGCTCTAAGGAGACTCGAAAAAATGAATAAAAACGAGTTTTTTGAAGAAGCGGAAGGATTACTATACGGCCCAGGCATATCTGATTAGCACTAGATTCCTGTAAGTTACCAATACTTAATATTTTCCCGACCGAAAACTTTAAAGCGCGTTTTCCCGTAATCTCGTTTTCGTGATTCTTTCAAATCGGCGGGCGGAATAGCAAAAACCATCCTAAATGAACTAAAAACATTCATAAAAAAGTCATTTTATTGTACGAAGAAAGAAAAAAAATTGTAACAATCGTCACTTTTTTGTTCAAGCTCGAAAATTAATATGGTGTCACGGTTTTTTCTGTGTTTTTTTTTAGTTCATCGACAATAAAAATATATGTCAATTAAAAATAATTGTGGTTTTTGCGTTCCAGACAAGAATTAAGCACACTATCTTTCCCGCCAGTTTGAGACTCCAGCAGCGAGGCGCTTCTATGGTCAATTTAATACTCCGCGATTTTGCGACCATTAGTTAATACATTTTTTTATCCTCTTTAAATGTGTGTTAAAGTACAATAAAATTTTCAAGACGGTCCGTTGTTTCTTTCCTTATAAAAAAAAATCCCTTTTTTTATGCTTCTACATCAGACGACTGCCTTAAGGTTCGCTTCCCGGGCGGAAAAGGGACCAGGAATTCCCTACTTTACGTCGGGCCCTGGCCAGGCTTGCCTCGCCTGATTCACCTGACCGGGCCCTTTCATGGAACAGACCAGAAAGATCACAAAAACGTTTATTATGGCTTACACTCGATGTTTAGAAATTTTCAGTTACTCAGGTATTTCTGGCCGAAATAAATTGTGAAATATACTTACATTATGAGAAATAAACCGGCGGCCACACAGTGTAATGATGAGGTACTGGAAAAGAGCTTTTGGCGATACACCCAAGTAAACTAAATCACAAGTATCACTAAAATCCTAAGCAAGTACACGCTGGGAGCACTTCTATTCGTGATATAACAACGGGTCGAAGTTCTATGGTTGTAGGACGGTACCTTTGTTACGCGAAGCGCTTCGCTCGAAGCCACCTGGCGAATTGTTCGCAAAATACAAACTGGCAATGTCTTCCCGGCCAAACCCTAGAACTACAAACCGGGGATAGATATCTACCCCAGGCGAACTTTGAACTACGCTCCTAAGTTAGTCAGTGACATTATCGACTCCGGACCTGCACCATAATTCAGTTGAAGGTTCTAACAGTAGAGTCAGGTCGCGAGCGCACTCAGTTTTTTGTTTACTGCGACGGAGTGAAGACGTGAAGCGCGTGTGGGGTTGATATCTACCCCGGTTTGTCGTTCCCGTTAGTGTTTTGTGTAGTTAAGTTGATGTTCGGTTACTTGCTGATATAAATTTATTTCACGTATTATAACGTTATTTGAGGGTAAAGCATTGGATATATCACTTTCGGCGATGATTTTCATATTTTACGTACCCATACAATGGGTGCAGCGAAAAAATTGATACGTGTTTCATTTTGTGGCAGATAATGGCGAAAAAATTTAATTTGAGGAGCGTCGATGCACTGACGAAAACTTTGATGCAATTCGAGACTGCCAGAGAATCGGCAATCGATATATTGTTTCGGATGAGGATGACAATTTAGAGCCAATGAGCGGATCGGAGTCGGAGGAACGTGCTGACATTTTTTTTCTTCATATTTCTCATAGGAGAAACTGAACAAATATACTAGGAAACCAATATTTCATGGCTTTTTTATTGACTTTTTCCATATATCAGCTCCCCAATTTTTTGCATTTTCAGAGTCTCAAATAAATAGACTTTTTTGGCAAAACATCGTGATGATATTTTTTTTTCTAGAAGTCTGATGCGTCCTCTTTACAACCGCGTTTGGAATTTGAAAATCGGTTGATTCGAACGACAGATATGAATTTTTGTTTGCAAAATGACGTTTTGGTCGTTTTTTAGCACTTGCAGGTATTTAAATCGATTTTGCGCCGACTAAACTTAACGAAATTGAATTTGCTTTCTCTTCTGCATAAAAAAACGAAGAGATTCATGTTCTTACGAGTCTCATTACTGCTTTCAGAACGATTTTACGAACAAGAAATGCGTGGCGTAAATATTTACTCCGGTTTGTAGTTAAAGGTAAAGGAGGTGGTTCTTAGTTTTTAAAAACGACGTCACCTTGTCAGGAAATATTAACCCTAGAAATACAAAACCATTTTTTCTACCTTTAGGTACCTTTAGGTAGAAAAAATGGTTTTGTATTTCTAGGGTTAATATTTCCTGACAAGGTGACGTCGTTTTTAAAAAGTAAGAACCACCTCCTTTACCTTTTTGTCTTATAAAATAATTTGGTTATTCCTTATGTTCAAATTAATACGTCTTGTAATACCATTATTTATGATAAGCATTTTTATTCTCGAAAATTATCATCGATGAAAAAAGATGCTTACAAATGTGAATAGAAGTACAACAGCCGTATTAGGTTTATCCTAATAAATCATAAATATCTTTGAGGGGGTTAAGCTTTAATTGAGTGTAAGCCATAAAAAACCGTTTTGTCATCTTTCCAGTCTGTTCCATGAAAGGGCCCGGTCAGTTGAATCGGACGAGGCAAGCATGGCAGGGCCCAACGCAAACTCGGGAATGCCCGGACACATTGCTGCACGGGTTTCAAGGAAAAAAATTTAATTTAGTATATTTAACAGTTTCTCATGAAGTATCGCGAATTGACCTGTAATTTTATCGTCGATGAGCGATGCAACTTTGATGCTTGAGCAAGTGAAATTAATTTTGGCTGAATAAAAAAAATCCACAAGAAACAGCGCTAAACTTTTTTTCTTCGAAAACGATGTAGTGAAAATGATTGAAACTTTAAAGGTGAACTATCATCGGACGGATAAAAAGTCTTAAAAAAACAGCATCTTTTAACGTTGATCGGTAAAACGCTTGACCCGCCGTGAAATTCCAGCGCGGTTCATGGGTTTTCCATAAGAAATCGTGCCAAATAGATCTCTATTTTTCGTTCGTCAAAAACGTTGCACTGAAACTTGTGGAAACTTCAAAATTGAACTTTTATCGGACAAATCGGGACCAAAGGGAATCAGTATCGTTTAGAATTGAACGGAACACGCTTATCAACTATTCCAAATAAAATATACGAGCCTTTCTTGCCGTTGTACTTTGTACACGAATTTACGTAATACCTACCATCAGAGCTACAATTCGCCTGCTTCGATTAACCGAAATGGCAAGAGGTTCGTAAATCTTGCCAATCAATTTTTCCCGATTTACATACGACGAAGGATAGTAACGCGTTATTTTCTTTTCGTTTCCGGTTGTTTATAGCGCAGGATACGGGGATCCTTGCGGCTGCATAGGTTCTCTTACCCGACTGTGTCTATGCCCGACTCGTGTCTATATGTCCCGCGCCAGACGGAGAGGAGTTTGGCTATCGATCGCCCTCAGTGCTCACAGCATCAGCCGCGTGGTCGCCTCTCTCTCTCTCTCCCTCCCTCTTTCGGTTCTACTTTTACTCCTCTCTGCCATTCCCTGCTCCATCTATCTCTACCTCGTTCTATCTTCTCGACTAGCCAACCAGCCTGCGTCCTTTATCCTCTCTCTCTCTCTCTCTCTCTATCTCTCTCTTTCCCTCTCGCCCTCCCTCTCTGTCGCCCTCCCTCCCTCCCTCTCTCTCTCTCTCTCTCTTTCTCTCTCTCTCTCTTTCTCTCCCTCTGTCCCTCTGCCATTCGTCCTCCGACTCTTTTTGCTTACCCCATTTCACCGATAGGACAAAACAAGGCGCATAGGACCACGCGGCTAACTCTCCTCTCGTTGTTGCGATCGCCGTCGTATACACGTTGAGATACGGCGAGCATCAGGGCGCAAAATCCAAGCGCAATTAGCCAAACTCCCGTGGACATCTTAAAGCTGCGGGGGGGGGGGGGGGGTCTTTCTCGTATATATATATATATATATTCTCTCGTAATCTCGGAAAGGGGGAGTGCTTTCCTGCTATCCCGGTATCCGGCCCGAAGATCACTTGCACCGGAAGTTGACTGGAGATTTTGTCGCGCAATATTTTCAAGTAAATAAAAAAAAGTGAGATCGAGACATGACGTCTTTGTCGGATCGTTCCAAATTTCTTTTCACACTATTGTACCTTTCGGAATTTATTTCCCAACAGGTTTCTCAAATATTTGAATTTGAACAACGATGAAAAATTCGGAACCCCCTTAAGTATGTACGAGTGAGATAACGCAATGTTTAGATTACATAATTCTTTATGCAAAGTCTAATCTAGAGAAGTTCTAATCTAAAGAACGAACGAAAAGAAAAGAACGAACGAGGAACGTTGGATCGTGCTCACGTAATTGCGCGAACGGTTTGATCTTTCTTTTTCTGTCGAAATTTTAAACAACTGCTAGAACAAGTCTATAGAAAGAGTGTTGCGTTATGTGTATGCGACACATACGGAGGTGTGCAAATTAAGTAATGCGACTGCTTTTTTTTTCAATTTTAATTATTCGAATAGAAATACAATTCAATATTGTCTCCCTCAAAATAACTTCCTTGGGAAGCCACATAGCGCTGGATACGCTTGTTAAAATCGTTATAGCAGTGCTGGAACTCGAATACTGGAATAATCTTCAGCTGCTCGTGAAGAAATATTGCCATGTATACAGTCCGATTCGGACTAGGATCCTGGTTTCTCAATCTGGATGCAGTCGCACATCGGATCGGATCCGGGAGCGAAATGTAACGCTCGCAAATCGGATTTCAGCCAGGATCCTAATCCGGAACAATTAAGGCCTTAGGCCACTCTAAGATTTTCTAAAAATCGCTATTTTTTTTTGTTGAAAATGTACCTTACTACCTATAAAATTATATTTCAAAAGATTATGGGTGTGAAAAATCTCTAAGTACTCGATTTTCGAATTCTAGCGCAACCCCTCTTGATTCATGTTGTGACTTACTACTATTAGATGAAGGAAAAAGTTCTGAGCATTTTTTCGCTTTATTTCGACGATGAAATTAACATAGTTAGGATTATCCGATTTAGATCAAATATGCACCGTTTTATTCCATAACTTTTGTCCATTTTGAAGGCAATTTCATAATTCCGCGATTGAAGAAGTCCTCGTCCCTATTGGTAAAAAACTTGACCAGCTCATTTTCACAAGCCTCTCTTGAGGCCAGTTTTGTACCATCAAGAAAATTTTGCAAATGCTGGAAAAGGTGATAATCGCTTGGTGCCACGTCTGGACTATACGACGGGTGCGATAGAACCTCCCATCCAAGCTCTCGGAGCTTCTGGCGCGTCGTTAAAGATGTGTGCGGCCTGGCGTTGTCTTGATGGAACACAACACCCTTCCTATTGGCGAATTCTGGCCGTTTCTGGTCGATCGCCTGCTTCAATCTGGTCAGTTGTTGACAGTAGATGTCCGAATTGAGTGTTTGGCCCGATGGGAGCAGCTCATAGTGGATGATTCCCTTCCAATCCCACTAAACACACAGCAAAACCTTCTTGGTCATTAATCCGGGCTTGGCGATCATTTGGGCCGGCTCACCGCGATTGGACCACGATCTCTTTCGGCTGTTGTTCTCATATGTGACCCATTTTTCATCGCCAGTCACCATCCGCTTCAAAAATGGGTCGATTTCGTTACGTTTCAGCAAAGAATCGCAGGCATCAATTCGGTCCAGAAGGTTCTTTTGCGTCAATTCGTGTGGCATCCATACATCGAGCTTCTTCTTGAGACCAGCCTTATGCGAATTGTTCCAAACGGTTTTCTGGCTAATCTTCAGTTCCTGGGCAATGGAATAAGCGCTCACATGCCGGTCCGACTCGACGATTTCCATGATTTTATCGACATTTTCGACGATTGGCCTACCAGAGCGTGCCTCATCTTCGACGTCCATATTACCAGAACGGAATCGTTGGAACCATCGCTTTGCTATTGCATTCGATACTGTATTGGGTCCATAAACAGCACACATTTTTTTGGCCGCCTCCTCCGCCTATTCACCTTGGTCGTAGTGGTACTGAAGAATGTCGAATGTCAAAGAACTTTTTTTGAAGCGTAATGTCACCTTTAAATCGCCGTATAGTATGACCTGATGCGATGTATACATCGTGAGATATGGCTCACTAAAGACATCTAGCGGAAAACGCTCAGAACTTTTTACTTCACCCAATAACTTTAAACGCGTTAATTTTCAAACTATATTTTTCAAAATGACCGGACTCATAAATCAAACAAATTTCAACGGATTCACTTGAAATTTTAACTGTATATTTAAAATTACATTTTCTGAGGCACTACGTAGGATTTTTTAAATTATATTGCATAGTTCCTTTTTTATAAACAATTTTCTGACGAGTTTCTCATGGCATTTTATACTTTATGTTTTAGAAATGCACCATTTTGACAAAAAACAATATATTCAAAAAATCCTACGTACTTCTATAGCTATTCTTATATATAATCGAAAAAAATTTAGTGTCTCATCATAACTCATAAAGCATAGGAGCTGTTGGTCCGACCGTTGACCTTCCAGAAATAAAGGCGTCATCGGAAAAATGCTGCACAGTCGCCATTTTGACATGTATCGCTGTGAAAAAATAATTTTGTATAGTCAATTACGTGTATAATAAAACCCCTATTTTGTAATGCCGATTTATTTGATGGTTTCGCTGAAAAAAAATCACAAAATATGCCCTTTCTTTTGCCTCTAGAATGGCCTAAGGCCTTAAGGACTTTAGACAAAATCCAAATAGAAACTTTACATAGGATCCAGACTAGAATTCCGAACTTCTAAAATAAGATCTGGTTCGATTTCGAATCGGATCCCAGGGATTAATGTAAAAATCACCAGCAGATACCGATCCGTATCAGCTGGAGACACTGGACATTTTCGAAAACCATTTATTCAAGGATTTGAAAAAGATTAGGTAAAAATTGGTGCTACAGTATAACTGTCAAAACTTATATATTTTAATAACAGAATTTCGAAAAAAATTCTTTACATTTAATCAAAATTTTCGAAAAAACCATATATAGACCTTGAAAGACCTTATATTTCCTGGAGAAAAGTGATATAGGTTTGTTTATTCTAAGTAATTATATTTAAATTAAATGGGGATCGTTCGACCTAAGAATATATGTATTTAATTTTCCAAGAAAAATGTATCTAATAAATATTTCAAATTCTTGCCACCACGTCTCCACCTTGTGCTACGTAGTGGGCACCATCTGGATTTCGATGAGGATACCCCTTCTAGGGAATCCGTATCATATCCCGTTCGGGATCTGATCAGAATTCACGTATCCCTAAAGAATTTCTGCACGGATGATCCGTTACAGCCGTTTGAATGTTTTCGAGTGTCCCAAAATGACGTCCCTTGAGGTGATTTTTCAATCTCGGGAAGAGGACAAAGTCACAGGACTCAAGTAAGGAGGCTGAGGAGCAACAGGAATATTTTTACTAGCCAAAAACTCGTTTTTTGAAATTGATATGTGACAAGGCGCATTGTCGTGATGCATCAAGAACATCCCTATCTCATTGGTCAAAATCTGATAAACGGTGGTGTGAGTCAAATTCAACTCTTCTCCAATCATTCGGACTGTCAACCGACGATCCGAACTTACAAGATCCCGGGTTCTGTCGACATTTTCATCGGTTCTTGGATATGAAGGCCTTCCGCTGCGTGATTCATCTTCAATCGACTCTCTTCCTTCTAAAAATGCCCTAAACCACCGAAAAACTTGGGCCCTTGACAAAATACGGTCTCTGTAGACCTGCTGAAGTTTTGCAAAAGTTTCTGTTGCACTGTGCCCAAGTCTAAAGCAAAACCTGATGGTACACCATTGCTCGAAATTGATGTCAATCATTTTTAGAATGCACTAGAAAAAATTGTTTCCCGAAAAAAATCGCTACGGACAACCAAATGAGTCTAGGGAGTTCAAACCCGTACTGAAGGCGTATCGCATGTTGACCTGCCGCTTTCTCAAGTCCCGATTCCGAAGCGTTGCCAGATCGAACGCTACGTTGCCAGTCCCATTACTTAATTAACATACCTCGTATATCACCTACGCTCATATCGGCTAATAATTATATTTCAGCGTAGTGCAGGAAATGGGATACTTTGAATCCTCAACTCGTAGAAAGTCGTATTGTATTAGCATAAAATGCTTCATGAAGCAACCTGACATATGTATATGTTACAATGAGAATTCGTTTACAATTCAAGCACGTTTCACCAAGTAAAAACCTTCCTAGTGAAAATAAGAACTTTTGTTTGGAAATCCAAAAATAACTCAAATTTCTATTTCAATCGAAAACACTTCTCACTGTTTTATTTCGTTAGAACTAGTTTTTTCTAGTTAAGACAAGTTTTAACTAGGATTCAAATTTATTTATCAGTAAATTCTAATTTTTACTAGGAAAAACTAGTTTTAACGAAGGCGTTCAATAAAAACTAGTTTTTATTAGGAAAAATGCGTTTTAATAGCAACACCCACACACACATACACACACACGTATACACTGCCGGCCAACAGTTTGGATACACTAGTCGAAATTTCTTACCGCACTAAAAGTTAGATAGCGGGCTCAAAAATGAAGATAATAGAATTTTCCAAGTGGCGTTTTAAAGAGAACGAATTCATCGTTATTTTGCTTTTCTTTTTAGACAATTCTTTACGATTTGTTTTCGCCCCGGTACGCACTTTTGAACGTGGCCATTTTTCGGCTATTTTTTGGCCATTGAAAAATAACTGCAAAGTTTGTGGATAATTTTTTCCTCGGTTTTTCCATGGTAAACTTAAAAAGGATATCAAAACCTACATTTCTGTTTTTCAGAAGGTCTCGTACGATTTTTTTCGCCCCAGTATTGCATTTTTAGCTAAAAAAGACATGTTTTAGAAAAAAAAGGCGTCATCGAAGAACTATAGGGTTTCAGAAGAAATGTCAAGAGGGTAAAAAGTTGCATGGATTCACACTGGAGTGGTTAGAACATTTTAAGAATTTTTTTTTTTTTTACAATTTTTGGTTGGAACTTTGATGGCTGAAGAGGCTACACTTGGGAATTATGGAGTCACAATATACCAGGTGTACAAGTATGAAATGCGGATTTTTTTCTAAAAAAAACACGTTAAATTCGGAAGAATGACAAAAAGTGCTTTATTCAAAGTATGCTCCATCGCTTGTTATACATTTTTCCCATCTTTCGGGCAATTTGTGAATACCACGCCAGTAAAAATCTTCCCCTTTTGCTGCGAACCATTCATCGAGCCATTTTTTCACATCTTCGTACGAACCAAAGCGCTGCTCAGCAAGTGCGTGACCCATCGATGCAAACAAGTGGTAATCGGAAGGAGCCAAGTCTGGTGAATAAGCCGCATGGGGTAGAATTTCCCAGCTGAGTGCTTCCAACGTGTCGCGAACCGGTTTTGCCGTATGTGATGGAGCATTGTCATGAAGAAAAATGACTTTGTGTTGCCTCTTTCGGTATTCTGGCCTTTTTTCAAGCAGCGAACGGCTCAAATCGGTCAATTGTTCTTGGTAACGTTTAGTATTAACCATTTCCCCAGGTTTTAACAGCTCATAATAGATCACGCCCCTCTGGTCCCGCCAAACACAGAGCATCGTCTTTCTGGCAAAGCGATTCGGTCTTGCGGTCGATGTGGATGGTGCGCCTGGGTCTACCCATGATTTTTTGCGCTTGGGATTCTCAAAATAAATCCACTTTTCATCCCCTGTAACTATACGATGCAAAAACAAGTTCCTTTTGTACCGAGCGAGCAAAATCTCACATGTGTTTTTGCGCTTTTTCATTTGCCTGTCGTTCAACTCATATGGTACCCATCTACCGGTCTTCTGAATCTTTCCCATCTTTCATAGCCGATTGGAAACAGCTTGTTGACTAACGCCCAATTGCTCGGCGAGTTGTTTTTGTGTTTGCGAATCATCTTCGTCCAACAATGCTTGCAATTCCACATCTTCGTATTTTTTTGGCGGTTTTCCATGTTCCTTGTCTGCAACATCGAAGTTACCACTTTTGAAACGCCGAAAGCATCGTTCACACGTATCTTGCGATGGAGCATGTTCACCATAAGCTTCTCGAAGTAATCGGTATGATTCAGCAGCAGTTTTCTTCAAATGAAAACAAAAAATTAATGCTGTCCGCGAATGCTCTTTGTTCGGTATAAATTTCGACATATTGAACACAACAACACAGCACTATGCATACACTTTTGCAGACACTTGTTGATGGCACAACAAAATGGCGCAGTGTCAAATCTTTATAGCACAAACTGCATTGGTGCACCATCTGTTGTCTGAAATCCGCATTTCATACTTGTACACCTGGTATTTAGAAAGGAAATTTGTTTACATTTTTATTTTTAATTAACTACCATTTGTGTAGATTTTTTAAATTTAATTTTCAAGATTAAAAAATAAAAATTAAAAAAACCTGTAGTTAATTGAAAATAAGAATGTAAACAAATTTCCTGTCTTAATATATTGTTCTAGACCCTATAATTTCCAAGTGAAGCTTCTCCACTCATCAAAGTTCCAATAAAAAATGGTAAAAAAAATTTTCAAAAAGAATTCTGAAAAAATTCTAGCCACTCCAGTGTGAACTCTTGCAACTTTGTACCCTCTTGACATTTCCTCCGAAACCCTATAGTTCTTCAATGACGCCTTTTTTTCTAAAAAATGTATTTTTTAGCTAAAAATGCAATACCCAGGCGAAAAAAATTCGTACGAGACTTTCTAAAAAATAAAAATGTAGGTTTTGATATCCCTTTTAAGTTTACCATGGAAACAACCGAGGAAAAAATGATCCACAAACTTTGCAGTTAATTTTCGATGGCCAAAAAATAACCGCAAATAGCCCCGTTCAAAAGTGTGTACCGGGGCGAAAAAAATCGTAAACAAATTTCCAAAAAAGCAAAGTAAACGTAAATTTGTCCTCTCTAAAACGCTACTTAGGAAATTCGATTATCTTTATTTTTGAGTTCGCTATCTAACTTTTAGTGCGGTAAGAAATTTCGACTAGTGTATCCAAACTTTTGGCCGGCAGTGTATATATATCTGTGAAAGAGCTTTGAAGCATTACATCCGAGTAGAAATAAATGTTTGACTGTTTCTTTTATTCCCTTAAATGATGTATAAACATCACAAGACTGATATAAAAGAGGAATTATACGCGAATTTTTTTTTTAATTATTAGAGCCTATTTCTCGTAACGCCTCTGAGCGCTCCGAAACGCACAGCCTAGACGTTTAAAGTAGCAATTTGGAATCGTTTTGTCCAATTGTTGTACAAAAAATGTACAATGGTCTAACAACTGAAGACCGAATATGAAAATGCCTCCGTGTGTACACCCAGAATTCAAATGAGAACTTTAATTCCGTCGTATGGACCATAGCTCCTAGATCAGTTTTGAAACTTTTAACGCGTTATTCGCGAAACCACGTTTGTGAAATCGTGAGAACGCATTATTCAGGCAGTTTTCATCCGATTGATGTGAAATTTTAACTGTAGCTTTCTAGATAGATTTCCCAAAGAAATACACACGATTTTTCACGATTCATAAACAATTCTCGTTTTTATAAACACATTAAGGTCGATTTTTTAGCTAAAAAATAGTACATTATGATGCAAGAGCCGAAGGCGAGGGTTGCATTCACACGAGATTAGAAAAAGTTTTTCCGTCGAGTATTGTACGAAATTTTGATTGACGAGGCGTGAACATGGGAATTTTACGCATGCGAAGCGTGCATAAAACATCCATTATCGTATCGAGTGAAATAAAAAATGTTATTTAAAATGCTATTTTGCGAAAAACCATATTATTTAATGATCGTGTGTACTTCTCCAACAAAACTAATGTAAATTACAATTTTTTTTTCTAGGTGCTAATTCATAGAAGTTCTGCCACCTTGGCGTTCAGAAAAATGGTTATAAAACTAATTTTTTTTTACGCTACTATTAAATATATCAAAGCATTTTCATTTTTCACAGATACGTTATAGTATTATGAACAATATAAAGAAGAATTTAAACAATTAAAAATGTCGGAGATACAAGTCGTCGAGCAGGACCCTCTTTTGAAAATCCTTGCCAATGGTAGAATTTTTTAGACGTCTCGCATTGTCTGGAAGATAAAAAAAATTCTCCTAAATAAAGATAATAGCTAAAACGTAACATAAGGGAAAAGAAACGTTTAAACATTTTTGTAGAAATAACAGCTGTTTGCAAACAACAACAACAAAAAAATCTGATTTTTATGAAAATATTGGGCTTGAAACATTAATAAAAAATGAACGCGGTATCTAATCTAAAAAATCCTATGCTACATCCTAGATAATATTATAAAGAATATGTGGTATAAATTTCATTAAAATCGGTTGAGTAGATCTCCAGTTGTTTTGTTCACCAGTTTGAAAAGAGGGTCCTACTAGAGGACGCATAGCTTTGTCATTAAATTTTTTTTATTTCTTTTTTTTGTTAATTTTTTTCATAAAACTAAAGGGTGTCTCATAATGACCTGACATTTTTAATTATTAATAAAACGTATTATTCATTTGAAAAGTACAAATAGTTTTATTTAAATATAAGGCACAAATATGGAGGTTATCTGTGGAACACAATATCCGACAAATGGCCGCCTCGTCCCTGTTTGCAAACGTTCACTCTTTTGACGAAATTTCCAATAATATTTTGGCATAATTGCGGACTAAATTTCATTAACGGTGCGTCCAATTGTTTCCTTGACCGCCGAAATGGTCTGTGGATCATTGCCATACACTTTTCCTTTCAAAAAACCCCAAAGAAAGAAGTCCAATGGCGACAAATCGCACGATCTTGATGGCCAATTCACATAGCGGCGCGAGATAACACGACCATAAACCTTCGTCTGCAATAGCTGCATTGTTTCACATTGCATTTCCACAATTTCCATGCGTTGCTTAATCGTGTAATTCTCCATGACTAAACCTTAATACTTCCTGATGCCTGTTGTCAAAGATTAGTACTCTATGCTCGCCAGAAAAAGAATGGCGCGCAATATAAAATGTCAGGTCATTTTGAGACACCCTTTATAATGCATTTGTGAAAAATCAAAATTATTTTATATATTTAATAGTCGCGTAAAAAATTATTATTTTTTTACCTATTTTTCCGAGGACCGAGGTGGAGTAACCCCTTACGAAAAGAAAATTGAGGAACCGTCCTCGAAACGGCCTGACTTGCTCATAGCCGCCATTACATATAGATGTAACAGGTTCAACATTTATGTACAGGTTCAAAATTTATATACACCCTTTATATACATTGCTGGCCAAAAGTTTGGATACACTAGTCAAAATTTCTTACCGCACTAAAAGTTAGATAGCGGACTCAAAAATAAAGATGATTGAATTTCTCAAGTAGCGTTTTAAAGAGGACAAGTTTACCTTTATTTTGCTATTTTAGAACATTCTCTACGATTTCTTTTTCGTCCCGGTGAGCACTTTTGAACATGGCCATTTTTCGGCTATTTTTTGACCGTCGAAAATTAACTGCAAAATTTGTGTAAAATTTTTTCCTCCATTTTTTCCATAGTAAACTTAAAAAGAATATTAAAACCTACATGTTTGCTTTTTTAGAAAGTCTCGTACGATTTTTTTTCGCCTCAGTATTGCATTTTTAGCTAAAAAAGACATGTTTAAAAAAAGGCGTCATCGAAGAACTATATGGTTTCAGAGGAAATCTCAAGAGGGTAAGAAGTTGCATGGGTTTACACTGGAGTGGCTAGAATTTTTTCACTTTTTTTTGGAGATTATTTTTACCATTTTTGGTTGGAACTTTGATGAGTGGAGAGGCTCTACTTGGGAATTATGGAGTCTAGAACAATATATTAAGAATGAAAATTTGTTTACATTTTTATTTTGAATTAACTACATTTTGTTAGAATTTATTTTTTATTTTTTCATTTTCATTTTCTCATTTAAATAAAAAAACATCTAAAAAAATTGTAGTTAATTAAAAATGAAAATGTGAATAAATTTCCTTTCTTAATATATTGTCCTAGACTGCATAATTCCCAAGTGAAGCCTCTCCACTCACCAAAGTTTCAACCAAAAATGGTAACAAAAAAATGTCAAAAAAAAATTATGAAAAATTTTACCCACTCCAGTGTGAACTCATGCAACTTTTGACTCTCTTGACATTTCCTCCAAAACCCTATAGTTCGTCGATGACGCCTTTTTTCTAAAATATGTATTTTTTTAGCTAAAAATGCAATACTGGGGCGAAAAAAAATCGTACGAGACTTTCTAAAAAATTAAAATGTAGGTTTTGATATTCTTTTTAAGTTTACCATAGAAAATACCAAGGAAAAAGTTTTCTACAAGCTTTGCAGTTCATTTTCGACGGTCAACAAATTGCCGAAAAATGTTCACGTTCAAAAGTGCGTACCGGGGCGAAAAAAAATCTTAAAGAATTGTCTAAAAAAAGCAAAACAACGATGAATTCGTCCCTCTTTAAAACGCCACTTGGAAAATTCTATTATCTTCATTTTTGAGCCCGCTATCTAACTTTTAGTGCGGTAAGAAATTTGGATTAGTGTATCCACATTTTTGGCCAGAAGTGTACATAAATATATATATATATATATATACACATATACATGTACAAGACTCGCGAGCACGCTTCGCAGGGTGTCTATTAATAACTGGGTTCGGGGTGCCGTACCTGGCCGCAACGGCGGTGCCTCCGTCGTTCAGTCGGCGCGCGTCCCTCTTTCTCTCTCTCTCTCTCTCTCTCTCTCTCTCTCTCTCTTTTGCTCCGTAGCGCGATGTAGGATGAGCGCATAGCGCGTCTCGATTCTCCACCCGGCGTCTCAGTGTCGTCGCGACGACCGACGTCGTCTCCGTCTCTGCGTTAGCCTATCGCCTCCGTCGTCACACAGCGTCGAAAAACCGGACGCAAGCAGCCACCGTCGCCGCAACGGACTGCAAAAACATCGCGCGAGGCTCTCACTTCCGTCTCTGTCTCTCTCTCTCTCTCTCTCTCTCTCTCTCTCTCTCTCTCTCTCTCTCTTCTCTCTCTCTCTCTCTCTCTCTCTCTCTCTCTCTCTTTCTCTCTCTCCCGCTCTTTCTCTCGGTCGCGTCGAGCCAGTAATATACAGCACGTGGGCCATCAAAATTTTCCGGATCCGAACAACAAAACGAACAATCGGAAGAGAAGAGCAAAAATCTTATTGCACGGTAGACATAAATTATTTTCGGATTTTTTCGGTGTGTTTTTCTTTTTCTTCCGGCATTTTGCTCATAATTTTCCGGTAATCCTCATATCGTGATTTTCTCATTCTCATCTACGCCATTTGTGGCCACTGGGGCACTTTTGTCCTGTGTTTTTCTTTTTTTTTTTTTTTCAAATCCCCAACGAGATAAAAGACGTTCGCGTGTACTCTTATACTTGGCGCTCTACACCCACACCCCTTCTCTCACTCTCTCTCTCTCTCTCTCTCTCTCTCTCTCTCTCTCTCTCTCTCTCTCTCTCTCTCTCCCTCTCTCTTTTTCTCTCTCTCTCTCTCTCACTCACTCACTCCCTCTCGCCGCTGTTGCCCCATTTGAATATATTTACGTCGACAAAGTGGTCTAAGCCCGCGTCTCTACCGGCGGCTACCGATAAGCCCGAATCTACCGCCGCAGCAAGTGAGATTCGCACAGTCAGTAAATGCGCAGCACAGCTGCAGCATCCCTCTTTGCACATTTTTTTTTCTCCTCGCCTTCTCGAAATAATCTTGAATACTCCGGTCAGAAACGTATTTTTTTTTTTTTCATGTCGCATCGATATCTGCACCCGACGGGGCACGAATTGCGATATTTGCAACAAAAAAAAAAAGAAAAAGATTAGCCAGTTGCGACGTTAAAAGATGGAAAGAATCTCTGAGACGAATGGTTAAAGCAACGAAGAAGGGACAAGTCGACGTTGTTTTGTTTCTTGTGCAAGTTTGTGAGACACGCGTGCGTCGAAGGAATTAAAGATAAAAGTGGGTTGGTGGGGGAGGGCGAGAGAGGGCAAGAACGAGAGAGAGAGCGAGAGAAATCAAGTCGAAGAAAACTTGCGAGCTCCTTCGAGCGTCACTCTCTGTCGCCATTCTGTTCTGCACTACTCATCAAAATAGAACACACGCGCTGAAATAGATAGCGAAGAACATTCTAACGCTCTCTCTCTCTCTCTCTCTCTCTCTCTCTCTCTCTCTCTCTCTCTCTCTCTCTCTCTCTCTCTCTCTCTCTCTCTCTCTCTCTCTCTCTCTCTCTCTATCTCTCTATCTCTCTCTGTCTTCCTCTCACTGTGCTTCTCTTTCGCGAACGTAACACGCGTGTGTTTTGCTTCTTTTCTCCCTCTCGCTCGTTTCTTCGTCGCTTCTCGATTCTCTTAGATCCGTTTGGATCCCAGATTTAAATTAAACGAAGCGAGAAACTAGTCGAACGTGCAAAAGTTTTGTGAGAGAACGATTAAAGTTTTTCTCTTGAAAGTGTCTCGTCCCATTTCCATTGGTCCTTTACTATCAATTCCTTTTCTTTCTATAGAAAATTCCCTCCGCGGGCGAAGGGAAAAACAAAAAAACGTTTCCGGACTGCCGCGGTGCTGTGATGGAATTTATCGTTGATAAAGGAGCAAAGTTCGTCACGAGTGTTTCGGCCACGTGAGATTTATTTTTGTGAAGTGTCAAACGGCTAATCGAGACATCCGATAGAATCGGAGAAACACACGTGCCTTTCTCGTGGCCAATTCGATTCGTTTGGATAAATAACGACAAAGCAATAAACGTATAATAACGCGTGGGAGAATAAATTTAAAAAAATAAAAAACGTTGTGTGATAAATTGAACGCGATATTGTCGAAGAACGAGGAATCTGAGCAGATGAGGCCGCGATCAACCTGCGTACCGGAGGTGCTGGAGGAGTACTGTTGCGATCTACGTTACGGTTATTGCGAGAATCAGTGTTTCTGACAGCCGGTGGACGAGCACAGGGATAGAGAGACGGTAGTGTGCCACAGCGGCCGCAGTGCTTGCGAATACTCGATGGTTCGTCTTTCCTTTTTTTTTTGTTTCATTGATGTGCTTGTCTCATTATCTAGTGATAATACGACCGAAACCGAGAATAGCCTTTCTCCTTACTCATGGTTAAGGGGAAAAAACCCTTTAGACCCACGAAAAGGAGTCATTTATCATGAATTTTTTTTAAAGGTGATAAAATAATCGCATCATTTAGACATTTTGATATCTTATTATAACTTTCAAGTGTTAAATTCTTTTTTAACATAACAAAAATGGCATCGTTATAAGGTATTCCATTAGGCGTATTTTGCGTGATATCGAAAAGTCCTCTATTTGTCTAATTTTTTAAATTGATCTGAAACAGAAAATGAAAATATTTTTCGATTATTGACATGTGTAAGGGGAAGGATATACCTATAAAAATAGAAAAGTATAAAATAAACAATTAAGTAGGCTTTTAAATTAAATTTTTTATATTTTTGACCATTTTCTCGACAATTTTTACCCCAAAAAGGTAATTTATTTACGCGATAACCTTAAAACTTTAGGTATATCCTCTAGATAATGTTATAGTGAGAAACCTCTCAAAATTTCAGCCAGATGTATCAATAAATGTTTGAGCGATAACACTAGCAGTTTTTGAAAATGCAGTCTCGAGATAATCACGTTTAAAGTTTCAATACAATAATGTGCTATAAGACTATGTGCTATAACTTCGTAAATATTTCATTTTGCGATTTTCCAGTATACTCTCAATATATTATACTTTCGAAATATGTGAAAAAAATCGATTTTTTGAACATTATAAAGCGTTTTCACCCCTTAATTGGTATAAAAATACTATTTTTATTTCCACTTTCATACGTATGCTCTTGCGAGCTTTTAAAAACTCGTCCCTTTCACTTTTCACTTCACTATTTCCAATTTTGTAGCCGAAAAATGTTTCCCACAGCGCCGTTCTTTAGATGCAATGCAGTATCTCATTTACGTTAGCGCACGGGGGAAACTCTGGAAAATCCGTGCCGATAAAGGCGGCTGTATTTCATTAAGTTTCATTTGATTTGGCTTCGATAATTCAGCGAATTAGTGCGCGACTAAACGATCGCCATCCAAGTATTGCCCCAGGTCAATACTTCTTGGCATGGAAAAAGATACTACTATTGAGTTCTCTCGTAAAGGATATAAGACATTTATTTACATCTCACTCTTCCGGGACACAGATCCAAAAAAATATCCCGTCAAAACTAGAAACTTGCTAGCAAAACGTGAATTTAGGTGCAATATTAAAACCATACCTTTTATATTTCTACCATAGTTAGCAATCGTTCATTTTCATTTTTCGAGTTTAGTAGATGCGAAAACATTCCCGGCAACGTATTTTTACTTCTTGACAGTTTTTTTTTACCAAATAAAGTTCGCCGCATTTAGGGTCCATAAAGACTCAAAATTGATTTGAAAATTTTCAAATAAACTCCTTATTGTATGTTATTATTGATAATGCTATCCGTTGTTTTGTCTTTTACCGTGTAATGTTGCTTTGCGCGAAACTTTGCTTTCCACTTGTCGGTCTGATCGTACGACGACTATAACTACTCGCTTTCCTCCAGAATTCAATAGAAATGCAAGGGCTTCCAGTGGATAAATGCACGTGTTGACAGGTCACTCTACTTTGCCAGTGATTCCCTTGAGAGATCATCACATAAATGATCGATGACGTTTCAATACAAAAATACGAAAAATTATTGTCTTTTTTCTTCGTCGATAATGATTGCACAACTTCAGCATAAAAAAGAAATATTAAAATTCACATCAACAAGAGAACACTATTACGAATAGTTCCAATAACGATGAACACATACTAAAGAAGCAAAATTTTGAGCGTAGAACTTTTTTATATATATATATATATATTATCTTATATAAAAATTAATTGTAATAAATAATTGTAATAGTGTATTAATCGAGAAAGTGAATTCCGAAACAAGATCTTTGCACATCGTGTTGTCTCATTATTTTTTCAAATCATTTTTCCATGTAAAACTTCAACACTGATAGAAAATAGCTTCCCAAAACTTTTATTCTAGAATGAAAAAAAAATCTTTACTAATTTAAGGTAGTAATCTCGCCACAGTTACGTTGAAATTATGAAAATCGGGGTTAAAATGTACTCTATTATTGCAAAAAAAAGGATAATTTTGTGTAAAATTTCTATTTTTTTTCTAAAGTGTCCCATTTTTTAAATGTTCAACCTTTTAAGTGTTTCTTAGGTATAACTTCAGTACATGGATGTTAAAATACCAAAAATTCGTGGCTCATATTTTTCAGAACAATATTGAAGGCGTTGGATTTCCCACAAACGGACGACTGCTTCCAATACCTTCTCGGAAGACCACGCTATAACGTAGCCATTTTGCAATATTTTTTATTGAACAAAATGATTCAAGCATTTTAATTATATATTAATCAATCAACGGAGTTTTATTTGCACAACTTTTTAGAAAAGTTTTTTTTTTAATCGTAACCTTCCGCTTAAAAATTAATTCACTTAAGGTAGTAGTTTCGCCACAGTCACGTTGAAAAGTTTATTCTCCGCTCAATCGATGAAAGCTTCGAAATATTGCGAAATATCCTTATGATGTAGATTGTACATACATCTTATCGGGATGTAAAAACATATAAAGTAATGATGAAAACGCCTAATGTAATGTTTACCTAACCCTCACTTTTGTATCAGACTATCCATTCCGGCTACTAATACGTAGATACTCTGTGTATACGGATATACGTCATTACTGTAATCTAGTTCTAGTCTGCTTCAGCCGCTTCATGGCGGTAGCGTCGCTAGACATTGCTTAATTTAAATCGCTATATCTCTGAAACTAAACGGTCAAAATTCATGATTTTTTTTACCCACTTCGTCATATGTTCCTCTGTAATTGAGAATAAATAAAAATCTGTAGAAAAGTTTCGAAGTTATTGCGTGAAATGTGAAATTTTCCACTGCTCCCCAACACGTGTAAAACGATGAAATCTTTGTTTGCCAATATCTCGAAAACGGAACAGTGAATCCTTTTGAAATTTTGTAAGTAATTATTTAAGGCCTTAGACCACTCTAGGATTTTCCAAAAATCGATTTTTTTTGTTAAAAATGTACCTTAGTACATTTTTTGTTAAAAATGTACCTTCAGGTACATGTAAATGTACCTCAAAAATCTCTAAGTACTCGATTTTCGAATTCTAGCGCAACCCCTCTTGATTCATGTCATGACTTGCTATTAACTTCAAACGCGTTTATCTCAAAACTACATTTTTCAAGTCGGCCGGACTCATAACTCAAACAAATTTCAATCGATTCACTTGAAATTTTAAGTGTATATTTAGAATTACATTTTTTGAGGTACTACGTCGAATTTTTTAAAAATTATTTTGCATAGTTCCTTTTTTATAAACAATTTTCTGACGATTTTCTCATGGCATTTTATACTTTTTGTTTTAGAAATGCGCCATTTTGACAAAAAACAATATATCAAAAAAATCCTACGTACTTCTATAGCTATTCTTATATATAATCGAAAAAACTTTAGTGTCTCATCATAACTAAAAAATTATAGAAGCTGTTGGTCCGGCCGTTGACACTCCAGAAATAAAGGCGTCATCGGAAAAATGCTGCACGGTCGCCATTTTGACATGTATCGCTGTGAAAAAATAATTTTGTATAGTCAATTACGTGTATAATAAAACCCCTATTTTGTAATTCTGATATATTTTATGGCTTCGCTGAAAAAAAATCACAATACATGCCCTTTTTTTGGCCTCTAGAGTGGCTTAAGGCCTTAGTAGTATCCTGCTTGAGTCCTCAAAATAAAAAAAAATCTATAGAAAAACGCCTTGGCGAGCCTACTACCTTAATATGAGAGTCAGTAAAAGTAACAAGAATACCACTTTCGACTCGCCTCTTCATCTATTCACGTGACTATTTCGCAATTCGTAAATCTTCATTAATTTATCTTCATTCAATTATTACAATCTTCATTTGGCAATTTTTTTTTTCAAATTTGTTATATTTCGTTATCTTTGTATCATTTCCGGATGTCCGAGCTTGTGCAAAATCTTTGCTGTTTCGCTTGTGCCGATCTGATCGGTTCTGTGGATGTCTGATCATATACGTTCGCGAGAGTACCTAACCACTAGCGAACGATCGGTCTAGTTAATGGTTGCGGGGTACGAGCACTCCCAGTAGGTGTTTCTCTCCTTTACGTACGAAGAACGTTTCAGCCGTCGTTCGATTTTCGCATCCCGTGTCTGACCAACAACGACCGCAACCACTAACCGCTACTTATCCTTCACTGTATCCTCAGGGCGTTTGCGGGTTGCGTCTATAAATGTGTAATACATGAGTGTCAAGTGTGCGCGCCAGAGTACGCAGTTATATATGTATAAAATATATATATGTGTATACGGACGAAGCATATCGCAGGCGCTAGTAGAAATGTCCTGGGATTGATCAGACATCCTGAGGTTACGGCAAATCTCGGGAACAGTATATTTTTTGCGACCATACTCAGTTACACCTATAATTAAATAATAAAAATTGAAATAGAAACAACTGAGCAAATAGAAAAAAAATCATATTCTGATCTTTCACTGAAAATTAGCAATTTCAATCAGCACCACCCGATGCATACGGGATATCCGTATCGTGACAATAACTTTTTTGCGCCGTTTCACCTCCAGCGTTCACGCTTAATCGTTAAAAGTTTATCTTTGAAAAAGGCAACCTTAAAAATGTCACCTCGTTTTTTCGTTTCGTCCCAAGACTCATAGCAAAGCCAGAGAGGAAAGGAAAAAAACAACGGGGACCAAAAAACTTGGCCTCTGAGTGAACAAAATAAATAGTATATTTCGAGACCAATGAAATCTCGACTTCTAACGACACTGTCGTATCTTGTTGTGTGCTTTCAGGATGAGTTCCATCCGTTCATTGAGGCCCTCCTACCATTCGTAAAGTCTTTCTCGTACACGTGGTTCAATCTACAAGCGGCCAAGAGGCGTTACTACAAGAAGCACGAGAAGCGGATGAGTCTGGAAGAGGAACGTCAGTGCAAGGAGGAACTTCAGGTATGAGTGCCTCTTTCAAAGTAACAACGATACTAAACATTTCTACTCGATAATAGCTGTGATCATTGGCCAAAGCGTAATCAATCAATCGCCCGCCGAAACAAGCGATTGATATTCCAAAAATGAATAACAATCATCACGATTGGGACGAACTGTGTGCTAGTGAAAAAATAAAATAAAGACTGTCGCCATGCGTGTCTCGTTTTCGACAACGCTCGATCCCCGCGAGCGCATCTCGTATTTCACTTATTTCGCCTTGAATAATTTATTTTCGTCCGACCTATTGGTCAACGGGCGGGAACCCCTTTGCGACCTTGAAATTTTAATTAGCCGCTACATTTCCACCTACGTGTAGATTATTATTATTATTATTGTATTATAATATATATATATATATATATAATAATAATAATAATAATTCCCTCATACGTATATATATATATATATACGTATGAGGTAAAATATTTTCAACCCGCTATATCTGCATAATGGTGGCTATCAGCTCATCTTGGTGTTTTGAAGCCTTAATTGTTTTTTTAAGTGATCTGTTGATTTTTTTTCCACGTGGTCCTTGAAATAAATATGATATAAATATGCTTACATCTAGAGGGAACTGTAAGACTTTGATGAAGATGCCCCTCGAAGTCCAATGTCTTTAAAATGATATTTCCCCATATATATATATATATATATATATATATATATATATCCACCCTGGGCCAAAAGTATAAGGCACCGTGTAATTTTTCTATCCTGACAAAAAATCGAATATCTCGGCAAAAAAAAATCGTAAACCAATTTACCAAACGAAGTTTTGAAGAGGACAACGCCATCTTCAAAAGCCAGCTTTTGAAAATGCCGGTTTTTTCCGATTTGCTCACTTTGCAGAATCGCATGCTGGACTTTGAAAAAGAAATAATTTCACCCTTTAGTGATAAGATCATTGAAAAGGACACCATTAGCTTTAGTTTAATTTTTTTAAAGGTTTTTGCGATTTTTTATCGCAGAGTTATCTAGTTTTTTTTTTCTTGCAAAACGGTAGTTTTCCGAAAAGCCGATAACGGCGTAACTTCAAAACTATGAGGTTAAGGAGTAAAAAGTGGTATTTTGTTATTTTGGAGTTACTAAATTTTTTTTAGATTTTTTCTTCAAAATTTCTTTGTCTCGCTATTTTGGGTTTATAGTCGACGATTTGATTCGTATCGACTACCATTTGATTCGTACGACGTACAAATTCATCTATGTACCTTTTCTCCTCTTGATATTTTCATTAAAACATCTTTGTTTCAAAGTAACGGTAATAAATTAATGAGACAAATCGTCGACTATCAATCAAAACTAGCGGAACGAAGAAATTTTGGAAAAAAAAAATAAAAAAAATCTAGTTTCTCCAAAATAACAAAATACAACTTTTTACTCCTTAGACTAAATATTTCAAACCTCATAGTTTTCAAGTTACGTCGCACGATAGCGGCTTTTCGGAAACCTGCCGTTTTTTTTCAAGAAAAAAATTAAATTACTTTGCGAAAAAAAATCGCACAATAAAAAAAAACGAAGCTAAAGCTAACGATTTCCTTTTCAAAGATCTTATTACTAAATGGTAAGATTACTATTTTTTCGAAGTCCAGCACGCGATTCTGCAAAGTGCGAAAATCGTGAAAAACTGGCATTTTCAAAATGACGTACCAGGTACAAAAAAAATCGCAAAAATAACAATAAAAAAGAAAAATGAAGCTGGCTTTGTCCTCGTTCAAAACCTCGTTTGGTAAATTGGTTTACGATTTTTTTTTCGCCAAGATATTCGATTTTTTGTTCGGATAGACAAATTACAGGGTGCCTTACACGTTTGAAAGAGGGTATATGTACAGTGGGAAAAAAAACGTATTTGCACACCGCCTATTTTTCCAACTATCCTAAAATATCGTAACATTTTTTGAAACATTTTATTTTTCTTCGCAAAAAAAAATGCTAAATTATTTTATTTCGCAGGATAATTTGAAAAATACGTGGTGCGCAAATACTTTTTTTTACCCAGTGTATATCTAGTTAATGCTAATCACGCTCTAATCATCTCAAAATTCTTTTTCACGTCGCTTACGATTCTTGCGAGGTGTTCACCAACTGTCGAGGGTCGCTCGCCATGTGTGCGAGGAAGAAAATTTGAGCCCCCATTCTCGATAGAATCGGAAGACCTGTGGGCGATAAGGAAGTTAAAGTAAAGACATGTATATATATATATATATATATATATATAATTTGGACTTTTTACCTTTTATAGATGTTCCATGTAGTCGTGTGAGGGGTAAGACGAAGAGACTTATGGACAAATTCTTCATGGTGTTATATTTATGCATGCGCTTGATTCGCGCAGGTCCCTACAGGGATTTGTATAGCACGCGTGTAAAGTGCGATTTACTATCACATCTGATGAGTATATTTGTGCCGCGATACGCTCTCACGGAATCCTTCTCGAAATAATGCGCGCGTCCGCTGATTTTACGCTTGAGCGTGTATCCGAAAGCACCAGAGGGAGACAAAAACAGGAAAAAGAAGCAAGTTTAAGTGAACGAAAAAAACAGTGAGAGAGAGAACGGTGAAGGAGGGAGCGGGGGCAGGGGAAGGGGGAGGGGGAGGAAAATAAAAAGAAAAAAGAGAATAAAAGCGTACGAATGAAGAGAGAAAAGAGACGCGACGAAGAGACGAGAAGAGAAAATAAGGAGCTTCCAAACTATTTCTGGCGCTAAACGACCTCGTGACGTTCTATTCGCTCGCGCGCGCTTTACCGGCGAGAGAGAGAGGGAGGGGGAGAGAGAGAGAGAGAGAGAGAGAGAGAGAGAGAGAGAGAGAGAGAGATCAACCACGCGGCAGTAGCTCTCATCCTGATTTAAATTCGGCTCCGTTTAAATGCTCGACGTGATCGTACGAAGCTTTTATCTCCCCACTTCCAAGCGATCTGCCGGCTCCACGGCTAAAAGATGATATCGAATTTTGCATACTTTTGGTGCAATGAAAATTCTTTTTTTTCACCAAACGCGCAATATTTGTTTCCGCAGACTACGGCTATGAAAATCACTCGAACTTTTTTTAGCTTACTACAAAGAGAGTTTTCTATCCGAATCGTGACAAAAAAAAAACACTTTTGTGTAGTGACAAAAATGTAAAAATAAAAGAAAATACATAAATACTTTCCGTAGCATTTGCAATTTGTTTTTCCGAAGCTTTCAGTGTTTTGTCGATGAATGATAAATAATGTTGATTCATTTAAAGACGCAGATACGCGTCGGATGAAAATATTGATTCGAAGTTTCCGTACGGTCCACTACATCGTTGGCGAAGAAAAAAAAACAGTATTTAGACAATTTAACACATTTTTTTAAAAGATAGCGCATTGAGCTGGAATTTTATTGGCAACCGACTTTTGCTTGCGGCTTCGCTAACGTGTACGTTGGGAATTTGGTTCACGCGTATGCCGGAAATGTATTTTAGGGTCATATACCAAGGTTATTGACAAAAAAACACGTGTGTTTTGTAATTTGCAAATTTAAAAAACACGTTTTTTTTATATAGTTAAGGAGGTTGGAGCGTTACCCTTAATCCAAGAAAAAAATGCATGTATATTATTGTACAGACTATGCCGAGTCTTTACGAGAGATGTCCACGGTCCCAGTACCTTGTGGGGGTGGAACAAAAGTGGAGTTTAAGTTAACATTGAGCACTCCGTAAAACTGCTACTGTCTAGTAGCTGATTTGTAAGACGGTACACAGCTAAGGATCACTTATCCATGTATCAGCCGGGTCCAATGGTGCACTCATATGCTAATCATAAGCGATGCACCCATACACTATTATCAATTTTGATTAATGTTTATTTAATTGTACTTTAAGTTATAAATTTATATCATAAAAGAATTGATATAAGTAGAATCTTATCTGTTTAAGGGGTTACATCACCTTAGCGCACGGAAAAATAGGTATAAAAATAATTTAAAAAATTTGCCGCGACTATTATACCATATATTTTTATGAAGAAATAAAAAATAAAACGAATGAAAAAAATGTGTAAATGGCGGAGATACAAGTCGTCTAGTAGGACCCTCTTTTCAAACTGATGGATACCGATTCTTTACGAATTTTTTGACATTTTTTCACCATAAAATACCAGAGCTAAAAAATAGTTTAATGTATGTAATTTTTATGTGCGTTCAGGCTAGGCTAGTTCAGCGAGACGTTCAGGCTACGGATGACGGGATTTTTTTGGCTGTTTAGCACCAAGATAAATTATTTCTAACGTAAACGAATTAACGTAAACTAAACCTTTGTAAACATTTAGGAAAAAAAAACCATTTTGCCCATCGAAAACCGTATATATTCAATATTGAACCATGAAGGTTTGATAAAAGATTACGAATTTTTTTAAAAACTTTTAATATTTTTAATCTTTGTTTCTTCAATTGTAAATTTTATAGAAACGGTGTAGACGATCTATTTAAAATTTCGAGGGTACATTCAGTAATTTACTATACAAATTTGAATCAAACTGTAGCATTTCGTTGAGTGTCTCGAAAATCCTTAAGGCAGTATTGTTGTCTAGAGCTCTGTTTTGATGGTGGTTTTTAGGATGGAATAACTGTTAAACGGTTCCAGTTTTATCTTTGAATTTTTTTACATCTGTTTACCGATACTTCATGAATATGTACAAATTAAAAATATATATTTTATCATATACTTTTGTACGCTTTTTAACATCAGTGTGCGGAAAACGCTCCCCATAGGCAACCAGTGTTGTGGGCGTTGTATGAATGTGAGAAAAACAACCAAACATTAAGGAACTCCTTTCGCGGAGAGCCGTATTTTGTGGACGCATGGGACAGGGCCCTGTTGAAACATTAGTAGATTACAGTGGCGCTTAATAAAAATAAGTTACGATAAATTATTATATCCAACGATGAACTGGAATGAAAAATTTTGCATAAACTTTGTAGATTTATACATTTTTTACATGTTCTCTGCTAAGTCGTGGTTACGAAAATTCTTCTGCTAGTCACATTTTTCTAAGTTTTATCATTAATATTTTCTTCAAACACTCGGTGACCGCCTGTTTTTATTTTCGTTACGGAATCTTCAGAATTTTTTACATGCTTAGAGCAGTTTATATCAGACATCTAGAGTTATTTCTCACATAAATTATCAGATATAAATGTGGCCAGCATGTCATCTTCACAAAGTGCTGCATAAATTGGACGATTTTAAAGTCGCAATTTTTTGTTAAAAGTTCGGTAATTTGGCATGAAATTTTACCAGAATACTGGGATGTATTTTTACTGATCTCTTCATGAAAATTAGTTTACTGTTAAATATTCATGTCCGTGAAAGAAATACCTTAAGATATCTGCATGAGCTTGAAATAAAAATGAAAAACGATTTTTTTTATCGCATCGTTTTGCAGCCTAGGGTCTTAATTAATTTGCAACGAATGTTTTGGAAAAAAGCCAAAAATTTAAACCTCAAGAAAGTACCAAGATATCTCAAAGATTGTAAAAGCTACGGCGCCAAAAAAACATCTCAAGATTAAAACTTTCCGGAAATCTAGAGCGTATCACCGATTTTCACTAAGCCTATTTGCAACATACTTTCCATGATATACTTTTTGTGTGCAAAAATTTGTGAATGTCAGCATTTATCCTCAACATTTTTTCCAGATATCCGACAACTTGCAGAAGTTCTTACGCGTATGAAAAAAGTCGTAGATTTTTTTCTAAAGTAATTCTTCGATGTTATGGAACATTCTGAACCAATTTCCATTGAGATCCCCAAAAAAGTTCCTCGTATGAAAAAGCAAAACAAAAATAGTGATAAACTTATTGTGCTGCCTCCAAAGCCCGGATGTAGTTCCATCCGAACACCGAGAATCATTTGTTCATCGGTGTCGTGGCTATGCCGATCTTGTAAAAGCCACAATTGCCCTCGCACATTATAACAAGGATCTTGCCGTTTCACGTTTTGTCGTCTTGTAACGATTTCGTCTTCTAGTGACTGGAAACAGAAAATTAGGTGGTGGCTCGGCAAAAGAAAATCTCTCACAGCTGTATTTTATTTCTTCTCCAGATAATGTGCAAACATTTTTTTTCTAATTATTTATATCGCGGTGTAATTTTATGATTTGCTTCCTCAACCGCCAATATCGTAACCAATGTTGGTTACGATATTTGCGCTGCAAATATATTAATTGATTAATTTTGAAATTACATCAGAAAAAACACCTACGTGTGAAGTGGGTTCGATCCCGGTACCTCTGGATGATAAAAATCCACGACGTTGTCCACTGAGCCAGTTCTACGTAGTTTATTTATTGATTTCGGATCGTCTAAGCATGGAAAACGTTGCGTCATTAAGAAATGGATGAATTAACAAATTCAAATAATATTATCGGATTGATTGCTTTTTTTTTGCTTTGCGAGATATATTCGCATATAATTAAATAACCTCAAATTGTATTTATCCAAACATTTATTCTGGCTAGTGACGAATTTATGACCACGATGTTACTGCAACGAATGCTACCCATTGTATAAACTCTTAATAATGATATAAACAGTATATGAACTAATCACGATCGACTAGATCGTGGCTAATTAAAGAGAACATAGCCGCGGTTCACAACGTCATCTGTAACTCAAATTGCCTAGCCAGCTATGAGCCAATCACTCGATGGAACTTCCAGCAGTCACATAACCTCATTTTGTCATATGTGATAATCATTGGCTAGCCAGGTACGACTTAGTCATTAGGTGATATTTTTATCGTAAGGCAGCGACATCTGTAATCAAGTGACTAGCCAAGAGGTGCATAGTCGCACTTAGCTAGTATTGGCTAGGTCATGTCGAGATACTCATTCGAGGATTTGGTTCATTCGCAACGCCATCTGAAACTCAAGTTGGCTAGCCAGCCATGAGTGATTCGCTAGATGTTAATACGTGTAGTCATATAATCTCACTTTGTTATTCGTAACCATGGTTGGCTAGTCCAGTACGGCCTAGTTACTAGGTGGCATATTTATTGTAACGCAGCGACGTCTATAGTGAAAATCGATTGGGCAGTGAATAGACAAGGGCACAGTTTTGAGAAAAATGCTTTTAATGTTTGCTACGTTACGACCGCGCTGCCCGAGCGTACTTCTTATAATTTCTATAATTCTGCTAATTGTATGAGCATCATTGAATAGTTTTCACAGACATATCCAAAAAGGTATGTAGAATAATAAAATGAAATAAAAAAAAAAGATTCCTCCAAATTTCTAGACCAGCGGTTCTTAAACTGTGTTCCGCGGAATCCAAGAGTTTCGTGAGAAAGTCACCGGGGTTCCGCGAATTAGCTACTATTTGTCATTAAATCATTGGATTATTTAGCCACAAAAAAAATTAATTTTTGGCATACGTGCGTTGAAAATAGCAATGTTGAATGTTAGCCACTTTTATTTAATTTTCTATAAGAAAACGAGTTAGAATTATCAAATAAAATTCAAAATATCATAATGGGACATTTAGTAAGCCTACTGAAGTCTTTATCAGATTACTTCCGGAATTATTCTGATAATGACAACAAGTGGGTAGAAAATCCATTTATCAATAAAATTAACTCTGCCATGCTAACCGCACTGGAATATGAATCATTGACAGATGTTCAGAGCTCATCCGCACTAAAACACACGTTTCAGTCTGTGCCACTTAATGAGTTTTGAGTTACTGTTAAAAGTGAATACCCTGAAGTTGCCAAAAAGGCAATCTTAACCTTGCTCCCTTTTGTAACAACGTATCAATGTGAAGTAGGATTTTCCGCTTATGCCTATACGAAAATCAAATTTAGGTCTAGAATGGATGCTGCCTCACATATACGAATACAATTATCAGGCATAAAACCAAACTTTAAAACAATAATTGATAAAACAGTAAAGCAGTTCCATTCGTCTCATTAATCTTTGTTTGAAATATCTTTTATAATAAATGTTTTTACTCTTACTTGAAATTGCAGTATATTTTATTTTTTATCATTTGGTATGGGGTTCAGTAACATCACAATTATTTATTGAGTGTTCCGTGGCCTTAAAAGTTTAAGAACCGCTGTTCTAGATAACAATGCCTCAATTTGTACGATAGTCCTCATGGGCAGTCGGAGAATCTTCCATAGCCTGTCCCATTCCCAGTGATCTATCGCCCCCCCCCCTACTTTTCTCGCCGCAATTCTCAATTAAAACTGCGTGAAATCCAATGTAAATCGAAGCTCACGAATTCACGCCAATACAGAATAATAAAAAAACATCGCACCACGAAAAAATATTTCCACAAGTAAAACGAATATCCGTAGGGTAAATCAATCAGTGAATGGATGAATAACGATACTGTAGGATTCAGATGGACTGTAAAATGAAAATATTATCAAAACAAATTATTTAATGGCCATAGCTAACAACATATTCTGATAGTAGAAACAAATATTCGAACTAATTGCAATAAATAGTATTGTAGGAATTGATAAATTGTCAGTGAATGGACCCTCAACCACCAGTAACTGGACGTGTAGTGTAGATGAACGTTGTAAAGGATAAAGATGTATCCATTATTTTTTATTAAATACTAGATTTGGAGATAATTGTGCTGCACAAAAATTATATTCTTATACATATGAGTATTATATTTTTTATTACGATTTCGTAGAAAATACACAAAGCTTTTTTGCATCTCAACGGGACATTCTCATAAAACTACCGAAGTTTGTTTCCATAGAGAAACAGAAATTTCAATTTTGTAAAAATGGAAATAAAAAAATAAAAATGAAATAATTTTATGACAACATTTGATGAACTGTATATTGTCAATTCTTAATAGTAATTAATTCTGCAATTTTTAGAAGATGAGCTAAACTTTTCACTTTCACTCGAGAATTTTCAGAACAGAGCTCATATGTCCATCCACTGAGAAAAAGGTTAGAATACAACACCAGTGATTAAACATATCTAATTCTGACCCAATATGACGAATGTATTTAAATTTTTTGCAAAAAATAAAGATTGATTGTATCTTAAATAATAAAAGTAAAGCTTATCTTCAAAACTCATAAAAACTTTTATTTTCGTCTTTAGAACACTTACTGTATACACCCGTATCGTAATTAACAAAGAACATCACTTAGGTGTCCACCAATGATTTTGTTGCAATATATTAGATAAAGTCTTGAAAATTAATAGACACGTATTACTTTTTATCGGCGGAAAACGGTTTAAAGGGGAGAAACCACCCCTCAAAGAAAGACGTGTCGAGGAGTGTGATTTTTGCAGTTTCACCCACCAGCAGTCCACCAATCTGAATGAAACAAAAACCATAAGTCTTCTGATGTGAAGATAAATAATTAAATTACGGGGTGGAACACCCCTCCATTTGCATTTTTCTCACTCCACACTTAGGTGGGTTGCATAAAAATGAATGAAACAGGTATCATTTTAAAGAGGAACAGAATTCAAGTTTACGTGTTTTTGCATTTTTGCCGGACAGCAAACTTAAGGGTGTAAACTACTTCTAACATGAATTTATTCATCACAGCCCGTCCGGAATTTGAGTTCGGGTTTTGCCCATCTTCATTTTCCCTAATTTTATTAAGGCCCTAGTCTGGAAGCCTCACGTGGGTCATCAGTGGCCGGTCACACTTTGCTACCAAGGGCCATTGAAGGCAAAACAACCAGGGCCTTTAAAAATGCCTCATAACAAATTATTGCAGCCATATGCGTACGTGCGTGTGTGTGTGTGTGCACTGTGAAAAAAGAATGTGTTATTCCAATACATTTGAGGCTTAGAATTCTGTCGCATATTTTGACACGTTTGATCTCGCGTTGTTCCAATGAACGCACTGCATGCGTGTTGGTTCAAGGCATCACAGCTTGTCTACTAAACGCATAGTTTAATTATTATATTTAATCGATCTCGATAATTATTATGCCACAAATTCTTTAGTCAAGCAATTTATACTGAATTGCCCCTATAATAGCAAAGTCTAGTAGTATTGGGGAAATCTCTACTAGGGAATTTACAACTATATCTCTCAAAGGCCTTTACTTGGTTTCCGTACTTAGACCATAGTTTTAGTCAACCTACCTACCCTACCATTCCCTAATAGAGGCCCGGACCGGCTCTTTTATGGAAAATCCTACTATGGAATCCACAAATAATCCATTGAAGGCCCCGAATTGTATTAGGTATATCCTGCCAATTTTCCGCACGGGAGTTGTGTTTTCTGTGTTTAAAATGTATCCGCTTATTCAAAATATTCCTATAAACTACAATTTAAAATTCTCTTATATTTCGAAATTATTACGTTTGTCTTAAGGGTAAACTACCCCATATGAGTTTCTTTCCACTCGCAGTTTGAGCCCCCCCCCTTAAAACGGGGTTTTCACGGAAAAAAATACCCCATGCAAAAAATTGGCAGGGTAAACCTAATACAATTCGGGGCCTTCAATGGATTATTTGTGGATTCCATAGGATTTTCCGTAAAAGAGCCGGGCCAGGCCCCTATTAGGGAATGGTAGGATAGGTAGGTTGACTAAAACTATGTCCTAAGTACGGAGACCAAGTAAAAGTCTTTAAGGGGTGTAGTTGTAGATTCTCTAGCAGCGATTTCCCCAATACTACTAGATTTTGCTATTATAGGGGCAAATCAGTATAAATTGCTTGAGTAAAGAATTTGTGGCATAATAATTATCGAGCTCGATTAAATATAATAATAAAACTATGCGTTTAGTAGACGAGCTGTGATGCCTTGAAGCAACACGCATGCAGTGCGTTCATTGGAACAACGCGGGATCAAACGTGTCAAAATATGCGACAAAATTCTAAGCCTCAAATGTATTGAAATAACACATTACTTTTTTTCACAGTGCACACACACGCACGTACGCATATGGCTGCAACAATTTGTTATGAGGCACCGTCGAGGAAATTTCAAAGGCCCTGGTTAATTTGCCTTCAATGGCCCTCTGTAGCAAAGTGTGACCAGTAACTTATGGCCCATGTGAGGCTTCTAGACTAGGGCCTAAGGCCCTATAAATTTTAGGCCCAACAATAAATGTTAGGGACAATTAAGATGGGCCCGATCAAGGCCAAAACTCAATTTCCGCACGGGTACGTGTCCAATAATGTCCAATGCTTTATCACATCTATGAGTTTCATCAAAATTGGAGGCGGACACTTGAGTGATGTTTCTTGTAAGTTGCGCCGTGAGCAACTACCACAAACAAGAAAAATTCCGTGCGGTGTCGAAATTCGATATTAAACTAAAAACATTGTTTTAATGACACCTGTGATTTTTTTTTCTAAATTATAGTGATTCGCGTTTTTAACGACGATTTAGATTCATTACTTATTTTTTATATAAATCAGTTTTCGTCCATTTACTGGTCTCCGTCCATTAATTGGTAGGTGTACCCTATTACAATGGTCATGAAAGGCGAGACTCGCAAACCGAATGGTACACGTTTTCGAAACACGCATTCCCGTCTTGCGCCGACAATGAGTTATTCCCCAAAAATTGATTCGCCTCTGCCGTACAGCGATTTTGATTTACATCTCTCGTTTTCCTCTCATATTTTTGTCATGTGTGTGGGTGTGTGTGTGTATGTTTTTTTTTGTCCGATGCTCCTTTTTTTGTTTTTCTTTTTTTTATCGTTGCACCGTGCACTCAACGCCACATTTTCTGCTCTACCGCAATTCGCCGTATATTCAAGTTCTCTCGCTCATTCCTCGTGTATTTTGCAGCTATCTCTTGCTTTCTCTCTTTCTCTCTCTCTCTCTCTCTCTCTCTCTCTCTCTCTCTCTCGTTCTTTCTTTCTCTCTTCCGCTCTCTTTCTCCTTTTCCCTCGCGAACCCGCTGCTTCTCTCTCTCTCTCTCTCTCTCTCTCTATCTCTCTCTTTCTCTCTCGCTCTTTTTCCCCATCTCCCACCTACCAGATTCATTCTCCGATCAATATTTTAATCCCTGCGATGGTGCGGTATTTAGCGAATATAGACGCCGGGCGGACCAACCAAACGAACGAAAACCAAAGCGGACGGGCGTGCATTGCACGGCCAAATGCACGTGCACGTACATACATGGATATACACATAAAAAATAAATATATAGAGAACGGTGATTTTGGGGACGTCTCGGAGTCTTGATACAGTTCCAATACTCAACATTATGCGAGTCCCAATGTTTCCAAAATCACCTCTAGATAAACCTAAGAATATTTATATAAAGGTCATTTCAAGGATCGTCCAATCCCCCAGAATCAACGATTCGTACGAAAAAGTTTTACGATATTACTGGATGGATATAAAAAAATCGCCAAAATTCTTGAAAATTTGCGGAATCATAGTTCTTGATAGAATAATAATACATGAATTATTTAAGAATTTTTCAGTACATAATTTAGTAGTTATAAACATATGAACTTAACACGGTCGCTTATGGGGAAACGAATGGAACTAGATAGCCGTAAATTCTGAAAATATTATATCACCAAGATTCAGGATCGAGCGATTAAGGCTTAGTTTCAAATAAATCGACTGAGTAATTGTCGAGAAATTACTTAAAGTAATAAGGATTATCGCCTTTTTTAACGATGAATTAATAGAAAACATTCGAAAACTCAATATATATTGAGTTTTTTGGGTAATTATTGATAATAATAAGATGATCCGAACGTATTAATTAAATTTAAAAATTGAGAAATTTGTTTGTTGGACAATTGAAACAGATGTCACAGTCACTGACAAAACCTCAGTCAAGCACACGCTAATATAATCGAATTTGACTTCAATTATTATTAAAAGTGGAAAATTAACATTTCTACGTATTAATTTATTATTAAATTAGCTCTTTGTAAGGCTAAACATGTAACGACATGATCTAGATTTGTAAATCCACGATACGCCCATTTTGGACTAACTTTTTGCCCGACGGTTTATCCAGTAATATCATAATGACCGTCCCCAAAACAGTCGAACGTGCCGATGGGCATAATCACACACGTACATTTAACGGGATCGAGATGGCCTTTTCCCCACGTGCACAAGAATTGGTCGAGTCCGAGCAGGAAGATCGCAATATATCGGATCGTTAGAGAGAAATTTTCGGCAAAACACACGCTCGCGGGGGTAAAAGCTCAGCGCGTCTGATGCCACGGCAACGAGACGAGACTTTTTTTCTTCTCTTTTCCGCTGTATTCTTATTTTTTTTCCTTTCATTCGACTCGCCGGGTAGTACACGAGTATGTGCTCAATTTATAGATAGATATATACGTCGGTATATCCCATACGTATATACGATATATGGTCGAACGATTATCGATTACCTGCCTAATTTTTTTCCTCTACCAGCGACACCAGGCCAATCGTATTTGAGCGTTGGGCGATTACAAAAAAAAGACGTAAAAGGCACGAGTAGACAACAAAGATTCGTTCGTTCTCTTATTTTTTTTCTGCTTTTCATTCGACCCTGATCATGTCCGCATTTGCCTCCTCTCTCTCTCTCTACCTCTCTCGACTCCCCTACAACGTTTTGCTATATCGAGCATGCAGCGAAAAAACACGCGATACTCTGTGTGAACACAATTTACCCCCTTTCTCTCTTCCTTTCGCTTTCCTTCTCACTCTTCCTCATGTTCTCTTGCACCCTCGTTCTCTCTCTCTCTCTCTCTCTCTCTCTCTCTCACGTCCTCTCCCTGTATGTCTTTCTCCAGCATGTGAACAGCTCTTCCTCGACTCCTAAAACTTTGCGAGGCGTATAAAGCCCGATTTGGTGGGTGGGTAGAAAACGAAATTACGAGAATGCCCGGTGGCCAGAAACGAGGCGCAACAATAATCAGGAAAAGAGAGAGAGAGAGAGAGAGAGAGAGAGAGAGAGGGAGAGAAAAAAGCAAGGATTCTCGACACAATAGAGAGCAGCAGTTTGGGGTTCTGTCGCCCTTAATGCTCTCGTACGAAATGGCCCTCTGCGAGAATATTATTCTCTTTATACACATACAGGCCTATATATTTACATATATACATATACATTTGTACAGCGGTACAGTATATTTATCTACATATATACAAAGCTCAGTGCAGACTGCTTAAATTCCATCAGGGGCATGGAGGCCGAGGCCCAGAGAGTCGCCGAATCGGAGGCCCGATGGGGCAGTCGCAACTAGCGGGTATCCTCGTAAGAAGGATACGTAAAGAGAGGGAGACTTACGAGCAAGAAGACTTTTCTCTTCTTCTTCTTCTTCTCTCTCTCTCTCTCTCTCTCTCTCTCTCTCTTTCTCTCTCTTTCTCTCTCTCTTTCGCTCTCTTTCCACTGTCCACATGTAACGTCTCACCCTTTCCTTGTGCTTGCAACCACGGGGCTAGTTTCAGAAACGCCAGTCACTTCTCTCTCGTTCTCCGTACCCACTTGCACGTAGAAACACACGTACGAAGAGTTAAGGTGCCCGAACACACGAAAGGGATGATATACGTATGTATATAAAGGGTAAGAGAGAGACACATTGATATATATGTGTGTGTGTGTGTGTGTGTGTGTGTGTGTGGGCATATATATATATATATATATATACATATATACGTGTCCCGAGCATACACGCCGTCGCGACGGAGGCTGCGGCTACGCGGCGCCTACCAACCACCATCTATAATCTCTATGCGGATATCGATTTTCTACCCTGTATTTCCTAAATTTATGCAAACTAGCGAACTCTCTCTCTCTCTCTCTCTCTCTCTCTCTCTCTCTCTCTCTCTCTCTCTCTCTCGCCCTCTCTCGCTCTTCATACATTCCGGTAATATGTACATCGTCGGCCCCATTCATCTAACGAGCTCAGTCGTGAGCTATCACATCAATGTCTGCCTACCTCAACAGACACCCCCGTCCATATATCTACAAATATTATGCATGTATGACAACGTGCATAGTTTGTACAATCGAGGATATCCACTCGACACCGTGTTTCACGAGTCTTTTTTTTTACTGCGTCCTCAATTCGCCGTATCAACGATCCTGTTGAAGGCATCTCGAGTTTGGAAGTTCGGCACTTTTACGTACGAGCACGGTTATTAGATACCTGCTAAAACTTTTTTTTAATGCTACTGATAATGCATATTGGCGTGTGTGTGGGTGGTAGGGTGTAAAAATTTCAAGGATGGTTAGCAGCTATTCAGGCTACATAGATGATTTTATTATTATGGAATAGGCCTCATGGATGTTCTTTTATTCAGTGATTTTAGTATTTCGCAATTAGATGAATGTGGAAAGGAGAGTTATGTATTTCAGAGATTTCGAGGCTTTAAGGTATTCCTTTCATGAATAGGAATATTTAACAATCAACTGATTTTCATTTACGATTAAGTAAAAATACATTCCACATATAGTCATGTGGACAACATTGTATTGTTTATTGTCTTCGACAAGCACATTCAAGTTTTGGGCACTCGACACTCTCGAACAGCCCACATATAGTTGACGATGCGAGAAGTTAATGCTTTATTAGGGAACCTCTACGCCCCTTAAGGTGTAACAGCTCTGTAAACGTCTAAATTGAAGTGATTTTTCGCGATTTTTTTTTTGGTGGAAGGTCATTTAAGAGGATAATAATATTCAAGGACGTTATTAGTCATATCTTCAAGTGAACAAAAAAAAATATATTAAAAAATTATACAAAATGATGACGCTGAATCCATTTTCGCGAGGCATATTGAATCTGAGACGCTCTGCGGCACGCAATATAACTGAGGCAAATTTGAATCTACAAAAAAATGTTTTAAATCCTATTCATTTACATGAGTATAGCTAGAGCAATACGTAGGGGATTTTGAAAACATTAATTTTTGTGTAATTGGCAAGCATTTAACAATCATATGTTAATAAATAATGTTATAATTAACTCATGGAAAATCCCGTACGTATTTCTCTTAGGAATGTTATTTTACACATGTGTTCAAAATTTGGAGTGAGCAGAATGAAAATTGTTGGAGTTATGCTGCGTGCCGTTTTGAAAAATTGTGTTGAGATAAAAACGCGTTTGAGGTTTTGAGATGTGTTGAAGACGTGAAAAAAATTAGCTGGCTAAAATTTATATTAAAAAATTATACAAAATGGCGACGCGGAGCCATTTTCGCGAGGCATGTTGAATCTGAGATGCTCTGCGGCACGCAGTATAACTGAGGCAAATTTGAATCTACAAAAAAATGTTTTAAATCCTATTCATTTACATGAGTATAGCTAGAGCAATACGTAGGGGATATGAGTATAGCTAGACCCCATAATTCCCAAGTGGAGCCTGTCCACTCATAAAAGTTCCAACCAAAAATGGTAAAAAAATCTAAAAAAAATTCTGAAAAAATTCTAACCACTCCAGTGTGAAGCCATGCAACTTTTTACCCTCTTGACATTTCCTCTGAAACCCTATAGTTCTTCGCTGACGCCTTTTTTTTCTGAAACATGTCTTTTTGTGCTAAAAATGCAATACTGGGGCGAAAAAAAATCGTACGAGACTTTCTAAAAAAAGCAAAATAAAGGTAAACTTGTCCTCTTTAAACGCCACTTGGGAAATTCAATTACCTTTATTTTTGAGTCCGCTATATAAATTTTAGTGCGGTAAGAAATTTCGAATAGTGTGTACTTTTTTTCCAGTACTGTATATATATATATATTTGATTGTCGGGACTATACTGAGTCTTTAGGAATTTTTTGACATTTTTTCACCACAAACCGAGCTAAAAAATAGTCTAAAAGTATGTAAGAATGATGGCTGACGTTATTTTTTGACTATTTAGCCGCAAGATAATCTATTTCTAACAATGTATTAACGTAAACTAAACCTTTGTAAACATTAAGAAGAGAAAAAACGATCTTGCCCATCGAAAACCATATATTAGGTGTGTGAATTAATTTTTACAGTTTTTCTTCCATACTTGCGGTTTATTAAAAAATAGACAAAACCGTGTTTAATCCGGGTAATATCCCCCGTTGCTTTCTACAAGCTCCTGCCACCGATCTGGTAGCATATAGATATCATCACGATAGAAGCTGGCTGGTTTCGAGGCGATAAAGTCATCGACGAATTTCCTAATATCTTGGACTTCTCGGAAGTGGCTCCCTCTTAAGCTGTGCGCCATTGACCGAAATAGGTGATAGTCGGATGGGGCCAAGTCCGGTGAATATGCCGGATGAGGAAGAACTTCCCAGCCCAGGTTTAAAATAGTTGTTTGGGTCGTACGAGCAACGTGAGGACGAGCGTTATCATGCAGGAGAATGAGTTTTCGCCTTCCGTGTCCTGTTAATGGCCTTTTTTGCTCAATTGCTTCGCTTAAAGGATTTAATTGGTTACTATATCGTTCTGCAGTGATCGTCTGACCCGGTTCTAGAAGTTCATAATAAATAACACCCTTTATGTCCCACCAGATACACAAAAGCATTTTTTTGACGTTCATTTGCGGTTTGGGAGTTGATGTTGTTGGTTCTCCAGGGTCCACCCATGATTTTTTCCGCTTGGGATTCTCATAAAGGATCCATTTTTCATCCCCCCGTCACGATTTTCCAGAGAAAGTTCTTCCTTCGTTGTTTGCTAAGCAACCAAAGACACGTGTTCATCCGTTGTCCGAGGTTATATTCGGTAAGTTCATGTGGACAGCTCCAACCTCCTTAAAGAATATGTCTTTCGAATTTCATTTGGATAAAAGCAAGGAATTCGGTTTTCCTATTCAAACTTCAACACCCCGTTGCATCTCTAATTAGGGGTTGTTTGAAAAAATCCTAAAATATGCGTTTTATTATTTGTTTAATTTGTTATAATATGTATTCTT